>VZRO01007524.1:4732-69469 GCA_013397915.1 Daphoenositta chrysoptera | reverse complement strand
GGCCGCCCTGAGGGGGGCGCGCGCCGCCTCAGGCACCCTCAGCGGCCTTCCCTGTGGGAATCGCGATTCCCTGCACCCCTCACGCACGGAAAACGGGCTGCAGCCTGTGCGGGCCCGCGGCTGCCTGGTGGGAAGTGAAGGTTTTTCCCCATGTTAAACTCCCCGCCGGCTCCCGGTGCCGCTGCGCCTGTTGGCGGGGCTGAGGGGAGCGCGGAGCGGGGGCGGAGCCAGTGAGGAGCTCCGCCACGGGAATGCTGTGGGAAGTTCGCTTTCTGCGTTTGTCTACATGCGTTCGACCTTATGAACTTAAAAATATTACTTTCCAGGTACGAATTGAACAAATACTTCGTTTATGGTTTATTTTGGTGACATTCACGATGTAAATCGTCGAAGTAGCTGTTTCAAATAAAAATATTACGCAAGCACTGTGAAGAGGCAGGTGGGGAGAACCTGGGAAAGCAGGATGAAACAATTTTTCCTTCAATCCATAGTAACTCCAGAAAGAAAGGGGGTTAAGAGGCTTTTGGGTTGTTGGGCTGCCTTGGTGAGGCGAATTTGCTACTTGGTCAAACAACTTCAGTCCTGTTACTACAGGGAGACCAAGGAAGATGTTGCAACCAGAAGTGGCTGTCACCTGGAGGAAGCTCTGGCAGAGGTTAACAGGTAACAGAGACTGAGCAAAGCAAGTAAGTGTTGAAGTATGTTAATAATACGAAGAGGGGAAGTTACGGTCTGCTGGGATAGTAACAAGGTGGCCAGCTAATTAGCTGACAAAATCAGTTAATAGGCAACAAGATGAAAATTAATGGATTTGTTGGGCACAGAAGAGCTGCAAATGAAATCATTCCCTGAATGTGATTTTTCCACGTCGTTATCTAATATTATCATCTAAGACATACCTGTGTTAGATACCCATACTGCCCTTGAAAGAAACAAATTGAACAGTCTTAAAATGAAGTTACATTCAAAACAGAAATATTTATACCGAGGATAAAAACCATGTGGTCATTAGACTGTGCAGTGGGCCAGCTGTTAAGAGAGTGAATTGATGGTGTGATTGCTTATTTTGTTGTAATAAAACACTTTTTCTCAAAAGCTAGGACTTTCTCTTGGTTCCAGTTTTTGATCCAAGAGGAAGTATGGTTTGCCTCAGGGTTCAGGCTGCTGTGATTAAAACAAATAGTGTAGTCTTGAAGTCATGTCCTGAAGTTCTGAAAGGGTCTGAATAATTTAATTTAACCAAGGGAAATTTATTCTGGGTCTTGATCGCTAGTGAATGTGTTATATGTAAGTCTTCTGAATAAAATATGTTCTGACTAAGAGTGGTGTATTTCCAAGGCTGGGATAACGGAAGCATTTTTCATCCAAAGCCCAGCTTTTAGAAGTTGGATTGCTGTGAAAATGAGCTGTTTTACTTAAAACCTTATGTACTATGGTGCTCTTATTTATCTATCCCAAAATGGTCTCAGCCCTCTGGGGTTTTTTCTACACTTGGCTTCTTGTCCATTTTGCTTTTGGAGAGCTGCTCATTTTTGTGATAAATAAAAGATCTTGAAAGCATGAGACCAGGCAGGAATAGTAGAGCTTTCAATTAAAAATTGACATATTTCTCCTCTAGCTGTCTTACTGGTAAAACCAGGTAGAAGAAAGGAATTCAAGTAGTTCTTGGTTTACCAAGTTAATGTCACTGTGTTTCAGTCTGGATGGTTTGCACACACACCTGCTGTTGGTATGACCAGGTGCATATGTTGATCAACTACAGACTTAGTTGCTTCTTTATTACTTCTCACAAGATTCACCTGGCAGGCACTGAGAGATGTTGGTGACTCTAAATCTTCCTGCACCTGGCACACCGTATTTCAGAGTTTTGGGTCACTTCCCCGTCCCCAGTTCCATGTTGTGGTTAGCACTGATGGCCTCCCCTCTCCCCCACAAAAAAACCCCAACACCTTTGCATTTTGTCTGTGCTGTAACTAAGCTGCAGTTGCCACCTGACCATGTCCCGGCCAGGGGTGATGGGGACGTGCACACAAGTCCTTCTGTCACGTTCCTGACCACGCTCCGTAGACAGTGCCTGCAGTTTGTGGTTAGGGAATGTCCGGGGGGGGCAGGAGGGAAGTTCTGGGGCTCCTGCCAGGGACACTGCTGTGGGTTAGTGGCTGACTTGTGACAGGCTGCTTCCTGACCAGCTCCCAGGGACTCTCACAAACCAATATGACAGGCTAAGTTATACCTTCTGGCACACCAGGAGTTGGCTATCCTTGCTTTAATTATCTCATGATAAAACCTTCATTTTCAGAAGGAATGTGAAATCCCAGTTGGATTTAGTTTAGGTCTCTTACAACTCTTCAGTCATTGTTCTGTTTCTCAATTACAGCTTGATGTTACGACACAGTTTTTTTTGATTCTCATTCTGTGAAAGGAAATGTTCTCTATTTAGCTTGGCTTTTCTGCAACATTTAATGATTGTTTCCCCATGGCAATTGTCTGTAAACCATGGGCAATCCAAATCACTGGTATGCCTTCATTCTTTTTTTAAGGCAAGCCAGGTCACATTCCCATAGTCATTCAGCACATTAGAAGACATAATCCACTTGTAGAGTTCATTCCCATTCTTTATTTATTTTTTAACCTTCGGGAGGGTATGGACAGGTCTCTCCAGCATAACAAAATAGTCTATGAAATGAAAGTTTCAACACTCTTTGTAACATTAAAGTTTGCAGGATAAATACAGGTACATCCTGTCAGCTGTGAAAATAACCATAACATTTCTTTTCAAGTTGGCTAGTCCTATTTTTTAAAACATAAAACATGGAATATTATTACAAATAGCAATGCTGTGTCCTTCACCAAAGGCAATGAGAGTAGTGCAACTGTGAAAGGTTGTCTTGAGCTTTAAGTATTCATGAAAAGAAATGGATATTAAAATGAGTCAGTATGGGCCAATAATCTGCACTATAACATCTAATATGATGAGTAGGCTTCCCAAAGGGACTTCCTTAATTTGGTTTTGAACACCATGTGGAAGTTTTTACAGTTAATTTTCTGAATGTATTTTGAAATTAGAATAACTCGGGTAAGTACTTATTTTTTCTATAAAATAAAAGTGCTTTGATGTTTCTTTACTTAAGGCAATGTTAGAATTCCATTTACCCTGAAAGTAGCTCCGTTCTGGTAGTGGCTGCCTTGTACAGTGACATAACTTTTTTTAGATTTTGAGAGTTCTGAAAGCTCCTTCTGTAGAACATAAAATGGTATCTTTTTCATGTTTTGGGGTTTTTTTCCTCTTACCTAGAAGACCTGCCATTTTTCTCAAGGATACATAGGGAAAAAAAAAATTCAGATGGTTTTACCTCTGAGCTACCAGGAGATGGCAGCAGGCACATGCATTATCTGCAGCCTCTCAGTTTTGGCTTGCTGTACAGCGAGTTGGTTTTACTGTTACATACTTTAGTCTTTAGTTAGTTTTAAAATCATCGTTCCTGAAGGAAGGGAATATTTAATGCCCAGTTTTTGTGTTTACCTTTGGTTGCTGTTGCACTAAAGTCAATTTAACAGATGAATTATTAAAATTAAACGTTTCAAGTAAGGATAGGAGTCCTGCTTCAGAATTGGGAAGAGCAGGATTTAAATGAGCTTTTTGTACCTTAAGAACTCCTTATCGCTGGATGATGTCGTGTTACACTGGTTACAGGTGTCTGAAATCCACTGAATCCAGCTCTTTACAACTTAATCCCCTTCATTACTTAATCCCCAACCTGAAGGTTGATAGTTTGAAAGGTGAATGGTAATTCAGTTCATTTTAGCTCCTGTCACATCTGAAGTTTTTGTATTAATAAATCAATGGAAAACTAGGGAGTTCTCAGGTGGCTTAAATTTACTAAGCCAGTATTACTGGCAGTTTAGCTCTAAATTCAAAATGGACCTTCTTAAGTACCCTGGAACATTGATTTATCATTTCTAGGTTTATCAGCAGAGACTTTTGGTGGGTCATCAGAAAATGAGGGGCAAAAGGGTCCTGAAGATTGTAAGCACAGTAAATATGCCTTGGTAGTACCATTGGGAATTCTGATAGGCTTCTGTTGTGTGATTGCAACATGTCAGATGGAATAGTTGCTTTGTGATTGCTTTCTAACCATGTCACTTCTGATTTAGAACCATGATGGGCTCGTTCAATTGATTGTATGGCAAGGAATACAGTGCAGCTTACATAATGCCTGAGAACTGTGGTGACTGAAGAGGGAAATATATTGTGAAAAGCATGTTAGTAGCATTAGAAATATTTGAGGCAAAAATATGAATAATTCCTTTATTTCCACTTGAAAATGAGGAGTCGTTATGCATTTTTTTCTATAGTGAGAGCTCCAGGCAAGTTAGGTGTCCTGTTGGCAGAATGATAGTCATTATTGAGAACAGGTATGCAAAATATTCAAATTCTTTCTCCAAAGTATTGGACAGTTTAAGAAAATGGCAAAGGATGACTTTCTAAAGATATTTATTCCTCTGTGGAAGGAGGATTCTTTAAAGAATGTAATTTATTTTAAGAAAAACATCCTTTTTTCATATGTTTTGATGACTTTATGCATGCCTTTCTTGAAAAAAAAAAGAGAACAAATTGTTACCAATGAGTGCTAACGGTGAGATGAGCTAAAATGTTTTATGGGGCACCCAGACCACATGGGCTGGGACTGTACCCTGAGCTGTTCCTCTCCACCCCATGCCTGCATCTCTCAGTGCACCCTGCTTCCTTGGGAAGTCTCATCCCATAGCGTGGAGACAAATGCCTGACTCCTAAACTTTCTGTGGTGCCTTAACAGAACTTGTTTGCTCTGCTGGTTCACAGCAGAGCAAACATGAGCAGTCCGGAAGTACCATGAACTGTTAAAAATGGCTTTATCTGAAGAGCAGAGCAGTATCTGTTTACTAGCATTGATGGCATTAACACCCATTAAAGAAGCTGCCTTTGCACAAGAACAGCATTCAGCTACATGTGGGGAAGTATTGGGTAGAAACCAAAGCTTATACAATTCTGCATCACATGTGGAAACAAGTGAAGAAAGGATTTGCTGGTACAATTTGAACAAATTCACTTGATTTTCTAAGTCATTCATGAGCCCAGAAGGACATCCTATTCACTGCTTGCTGTTTGTCAGCACTGGCAAAATTTTTAGGAGAGAAACTAGGAAAGGGTGTAACAATATTTGGAAGTTCAGTTTCAAAGTTCAGTTTCAAAGCAGTTACCTGTGCCTCGCACACAATGGATGGTCTCATCCAAACCTCATGATGTGACATTGGTAGGAGTGTAAAAATGGAAACCAGATGGCTTGGTAATGTGAGTAGCACTTTGATGCTAATTGTTCCTTACAGTCTTCCTTCCTTGAAATCTGATTTGAGCGAAAACACGGCATTATTGCTCAAGGTAATCTACTCCTTGGTTATAATCTGACAGTCAGTAGAAGGTAGACCAAGGGTACATTCTTACCTGAAGGGTCAGGTCACTGGCTACTGAGGAAAATTCCCTTGTGGTAGCTGGGAGTCAGCACTCTGCTCCTTTTCCATCCTTGCTTGCCCGGGACTTTGTATGAACTTGGGCTAATCAGTGTAGATGTACATTTCCACAAGAGGATTTAATAGTCCTGTAAGCTCAGGTACATTGCGTTTCTGCAGCTTCTACCTTGGAGATGCCTTATGCACTGACATCCTTTTACTTTCAAGAACAGAGGCTCTACTTTTTTTTCTTTTTTTTTTTCTTNTCTTTTTTTTTTTTTTTTTTGGTAGAGGTGTGACAGTGATGACAGAGCCCACACTCATTTAATACTATGATGTGAGAACAGTCATCTAACATTGAGAAGACTGAGGTTCAGTAACATTTGCATCCAGAAGAAATCCAAACCCTCATCTCCCATGCCCAGGGAAGTGGTGTTGTCACCAAGCTTTAAACTAGTTTGGCTAGGCCACTTTCCTTATCCCATCTGTTGAAATTGTGCCACAGAACAGAAGGGAATTGAAAATCCATTTGGAGACAGCAAGGAAGAGGAAGAGATTGAGCTTTAATGGTCAAACCTGGCAAAGAGAGTGCAGAACCCACAGTCCAGCTGTCAAATTACTTTGGGTTTCGTTTACTCTATTTTCCATATATTTTCACTTTGCATAAGCTTTTCAGTACCGACAGAATTTAAACAGTGGGGTCGCTTGCTCTGAATTAAACTTGTGACAGAGAACCTTTTCTAATATTTCTTTTTATTGATAACCACATTTGTTTATATAACATTTTCATTGTAAACAATGTTAAAAACCTACAAAACAATATTAGTGGGAAGTGGTAACAAAGATGTGTTGCCCTGGATGGTTATAATAAATTATAGGGGTATTTGTCTCCTGTTATAATTACCTAAATAATTTCCTCAAATGCTGCAGGATGACACACCTTGTCTGCTTGTTGCCTGTGCTAGTTTGTTGGGTAAAATGCCCTGCATCCTCTTGTGTTCTCTTCCACATGCCCAGAGCAGCTCTTTCCCTCACCAGCATGGCCCCATTGCCAAACTCTCCCTGCCAAAAGTTCCATCTTGCTGTGCTTGGCTGTCTCCAGTTACTGCCACACAGGAGGTTTGCATTACTCTGATGATGTTTAGATTTCCTCTCCATGGAAGCCTTAACCTTGCTCTGTCCTTGGGCACGTTTTGGCCAACCAGGTTGCACACAAATTTAGAAGCTGTAAAAATCTGTGCTGACCTACAGGTTTTCACACATTACCCTTGGCAATTTTGCATTATATTTACCAAACAAATTGCACTGTTATTCATAAAGAAGGAAAAAGAATCCAACTAAATTCACTGCAGATGGCAGAGGACATGCACATCATAATCTCCAGTTTCAGCTGCAGTTTCATAAAAAATATGAAAAAATATTTTTAAAAATGCTGATAGTAGCAAAACTGAACCTAGACTGAAGCAAAAACCTGTAGCAAAGGAGCACTGATAGGCATGTTACATAGATATTCTCCACCATTAAACAGGATGCAGTGAAGCTAAAGGACATGAGCTAATGGTGGGTAAGTAGTGTAAACAAGTTTTGTATAACACCTTAAAACATGCAGTAATGAATTCAGTTCTTCAGTTTCATGTACTTCAGGGTGCGGTTGCAGTACCCATGGTACCACAAATGACATGTTTGTAAAAGATTGTGATGTTTGGACAATGTTCATCAGCCACCCCTGCTTGAGAGAGTTGTTCAGGGATGTGTAGTGAGTATACACTGAATTTTACAGCTGCTGAGCACAACTAGAACTGGATAATTAGTGACCTGAGATTAACATGGAGAAATCACAAATGGGAAACTACTGGCTGTGCGGGATTTTGAGACCCTCTGAAGATTTGGGCAAAGAATTAAGTTACCCAAAAAAAGGCCCCATCTCTTAAGATGATGAATTATGAAAAAGGGTGATTTAGCCAACTTTTAATATGTTAAAGGCTCAAAAAAATCAGCCGTACCTTCTTTGCTAGATACAGAGCAGTTGGTGTCTGAGCTGTTACGACAAGGGAGTAACTTTTGTTTGTGTGCAGACATTCTGAGAAGGCAATGGCACACTTTTCACTTTTATAACTCAATTCTTGGTGTGACTTTAAAAGCATTTTGGAAAACTTGACTTAGTTCTAATTTGCAGAGGGCTCTTGAACCATTTTTCAGTCACTATTCAGTATTAGGTAATAGCAACCACAAGTTACTATGTCCAGATTGGGGTAAAAGCTAGTCTGAAACAAAATACTGACCTATGTAGTGCTACCTTAGTTTTTCTTTATACAGAGTATTTCTGCTGTGTTAAATCACTCTTGGTGTTTCTAGAATAGGCAGTCTCAGTCCCTGCTCAACCCTGTCATGACCCTTTTCCGTCTTTCTTTTCTCAGTCTTTGAGTGGAGGAGAGGGACATGGTCTGGGAGTGTGACATTAGAACTGCATGTCTCCCTTATTTCCCTTTGAGATTTGTAGCATGAAATTATCAGTACCTTTAACAGCACTAGTGTGAAATTTCATTGGGTCAGTCTTTTTTTTTTAATTTGGTAAAGGTGCTGTTACTCACTTATATGCCTGAGAATGAATTTTCTTATATTTGGCTTACTGTATTATTAACTGGAACACTAAAAACCATGCTTATGTTGGAATAGGACTGCCCTTTATAACAGGACTCATTTTTGTGAAGCAAAATAATTGTTCCCAGAAAAACACATTCCTTCTCCATCAAACCTCCATTCTATTTGACACACTGGCTGTTCATTCTCTGAGAATCTAAAAATCATTTTTTGTGATTTATGGACTGCTGCTGCTAATATTTCCATGATCCTGTTAAAAGTGAGTGCTTTTTCCTCAGTGGCCAGTTTTTATGTTTTAAATAAGCAAAATGTCAATTAAACTAAAAGCAGGTCTAAATCATGTATATACTAAAAATGGTATCGGCTTACTGACAGATTTTATAAAATCAGAATCTGTCCATATCTCAGGAAAATGAAAAACAAAGTTCTGGATAATATAAGGAAGTAGGAAACATGTAAATTTACATGCTGTGTGGAAGTGAAATAGTCACAAATAAGTCAAGTTTTAAATATTATTCTTTTGTATTTACTGTGTCACATGCTTTTCCATTATTCTATCTCAAATAAGGTTTTGTATTTATAAATACACACACACACACACACGCTTGATCTGCTGGTTTCCTTTTCCATGATGCCTTTTCCAGGTACTAGAAGGGAAAAGGTTACACATGTATTCAACATGTACTGATTCGTAACACATGATATTTCCAGCACTTTGAAGGAGATACAGAAACAAAGAATGGTTGAGGTTTGAAGGCACCTCTGGAGGTTTTCTTGTCCAACCCCTCCTGCTCAAGCAGGATCGTCTAGAGCAGATTTCCAGGACTGGGTCCAGATGGCTTTTGGGTATCTCCAAGGATGGAGATCTTCTCTAGGTTAAACTGTCCCAGGTCTCTCAGCCTTTCTTTGTAGGAGACTGAGTGTAGCCTCATGTTCAGCCTGGTGTCCAGATCCTTCTCTGGAAAGCTGCTTTCTGGCTAGTTGGCCTCCAGCATGTCCCGGTGCACGGAGGCTATTTTATTCTTCCACAAGTGCAGGATTTTGCACATTCCCTTATGGAAGTTGATGAGGTTCCTGTCAGCCCATTTCTCCTGGTGGTTCAGCTCTCTCTGGATGGCAGCATGGCTCTCTGGTGCATCAGCTGCTTCTCCCTCTTTTCTATTATCAAACCTGCTGAGGGTACACCCTTGCCCCATCATCCAGACCATTAACAAAAATGTGAAAGCTCTGGATAAAGAACTTCACTGAACAGGTTTTTTTCTCTGAGGAAGAAGTCTCAAAATCCTAGCAAATCAGCTGGGTAGTTTTAATTTCGTGTCTTCACTTTTCTACAAGCATTGCAGTTTCTTTCTTTGGGCTTTGTGCACCATAGGCATCTTACAGGCTTTGGTTTTGGGCATGAAGGCTCTGGGACTAAGCAGTCTCCTTTGTCTTGGCAGTATTAAAGCATTCAAAGCCCCAGCCATCTCCTACACTCCACAGAAAGCCTCCAAGTCCCTTCATTTTCTCATGAAATTTAGCAGAATGTGAAGCCTCCGGGATCTGTAGAAGAATAAAGCCTGCCAGATGCATCTGCTTTAATTTTTTTCTTTAAAGAGAGGCTCAGTGACCTTTTCTCTGTCAGTGACAACACAGTGGTTCTGCTGCTTTCAGCACCTGGTGATGACAAGGTTGGCAGCAAAGTTTGGCATCTTGGTAAAGACATCTTTTGTTGCTTCTGTCTAAGAAAGTAAAATCCTCACCTTTCTGGTGTCTCAGTAGTGGCAAGAATCCTAACTGGTTTTATAATGGTGTGTGAAACTGGATGTCAGTGAGGTTTGGGGCTTGACCATCGTCTAAGTCTTCCTTCTGTACACTTGGGTGAGTTAACACAGCCAACACAATATTGCATGTGCTTATGAAGCAGTGAAAGCCTTCAGCCCTAGTTTATCAACAAAACCCACACCAGAATATCTTCAGGAATGGTGCTTTCCCTATGGGAATGTTCAGCACGGCAAGCTCACTTAGTTGCACAATGAAACCAGGATACATTCATAAAAATGGGAACAGGCTTTGGCACAATACCTGTGGAGCCAGATGTCCGTCAGTAACTCAACAGAAGCAACAAGAATAGAGGATGTTTGTAACATGAGACCTCTCTTTTTAATAACTTATCCAAACTGGATACTTGAATGAATGAATGTATTTTACACTAAATTATTCAGGTGCTCTAATACATATGATTGCAGCTGCCCCATTCTAGCTGCCCACAAAATGCAGTCTCTTTTCCTTGCATGCCAATAGCTGGTTTACAATCAAAAGCAGGTACATGTCCCAAAACAGACTTGGGGATCTGTACAGGATCGTTGCAGCTGGGGTCCAGAGCTAACAGCACTGCATTGACCCTTTGATGCATGGGAATGTGTTAGACTTGGTTCAGGGATCTCTTCATTGCTCTCTGGTGTGCAGAGGTGTGAAAATCTAGTTACAGGATTTGGTTGGTGGCTGCTGCATCATTTGTGCCCCCTCCAGTTCAGTGCATCTCCTGTGTGTGTATATTTGCTTTCAAAGGGGAGCGGTGCTCTTCCCTGGCTGTTGGGTGTGCCTGGGCAGGGCACTGTAACAAGTTTCTTTTCCCCACATGCTGAGAGCTGATGTGCCCCACAAAGGAGGTCTCCTTTCCCTGTGTGAATGATTTTTTGGTGAATACTAGCAAGTTCTGTAGCTCTGTTGTGTCCATATGTTCAATATATCTTTCTTACGCTGTTTAATTAATCCCCAATGCCTTCACAACTCTTACACAAGGGCTGAGTTTGCTGGAAGAAAATTGAATTCCAGCAAGTTAGGATTCTTTCACTGTTCACTCACTTTTAGTGTCCGTTTTGCTATGAAAAACTGAATTGTAATAGTAACCATATCAAGCAAATCTCTGACAATCACTTGCATTCCCATTAACTCTAATTGACTTCTTTAAACTCAGTATAAAAACCAGATTGTCTCTAATGAACTTCCAAAGTACCCATTTTTACACAAAGGCTATCCCAGGAGACACTTGAACTTTTTTTGCAGATTTCTGTATGCAGAAATGTCGTGGGTGATTAGTACCCTTCCCTTAAATGAATGTATGTTGCTGTACCTTCTGATTATTTAAAGTCACTGTGAAAGAGGTGATACTGAAGTAGTAACAACTGCAGTCTTGGAAGTGTTGCCAGGTAATCTGGACAGAGATAAGGAAAGAGAAATGAGACAGTTGGAAATGGATTCAAAGAAATCCACAGAACAGTTAAAATGGCTTAGGAATGTATTAACTGAGGTCTGCTAAGCTGCAAACCTCCTTCAAACTTTTCCTCTGTTTAGGACATTGATAATAACCCCTATGTAAATTATCTGATGTCTACCAAGGGTTGGGAGACACCATTCCTTTCCCACATGGACATTAGTAAGTTTTCCCCCTGTTCATGACAACTGTAGAAATTTAACATTTTTTGACCTCTACTGTTTTGAGAAAAATGTTTGAAGGGGGCTGGCAGAGCTTTAAAGTTATTGTAAGGGATGGCTCAGTAATGGATATATAAATGATACATGAGTGTGTAACTCCTGCTTCCTAAGAGAGCAGCTTTTCTGAATCCTGATTTAGGCCTTCAGACTATTTATTTTATGAACACAGCCCTGAACTCTGCTAAGAGCTGTTTCTGCAGCTGATTGATAGAATCAGGGAGGATGATAATCTGAAATAAAACAATAAGAAAGTGCAGCTGTTTGACTTAAGGAATGTTGATGGTTTCTAAGGCTTGCTGTCTATGGGTGGAATATACTCTCTGAGGAAAGTAGAATTGCCAAATCCAGGTATTCTCTATTTATCTCTTTTGGGTTTTTTTCCACTTCCCTGTGGTTGTTTCTTTCTTTAGAGGAAAAAAATGAAAAAAGCCAGGCTGTTTTCAAAGTACAGGGAAAACAGAAATGCCTTATTTTCTTCAGGCTATCTAGAGGAGAGTAAGTAAAAATATGTGTTGGAATTGTAAGATTTTTTTTTTCAACGAAGTTCTGTCATGTGCTTTTAATTGTGTGCCCACACAAACTTAGTTGGCTGTTCAGGAGACACGGTCTCCTTTTAGCCACATTTCCTTGTCTGTGGTTGCATTTCACTGCTGCTCTGGCATAGCATAGACTCAGCACATCACTGAGGTTGGTATAAAAACATGAGAAACAGGGACCTTACCAGATCTTTATTTTTACTTTTTGTGCTTTATTCAGTGATGCCAAACCAGTACGCTCAGGAAGACGTGGGTTTTGTTCTCATCAAATGATGAGAAATAATTATATTAAATGGATCTGAGCCTTGATGGCTGACCAGCCTGTTTATCTTAGCAGCTAACTCAGGAAGGAACTAATGTGTGAACTGGACATAAGTTGCCAAGGGGTAGCACCAGTCACATCAGTGTTTCTGGTACAGTTCACAAGACACAGCAAACAGTTAAGAACGTCTTTCCTATCCAACCCAAAGTATCCAACGTATTGTTTTTCCATTAATTACCATATCCCAGTCATGCAACTGATATCAGACAAGTCTTCTATATGTTATTTTTGTTCTTCTCTTTAGTGTGCATGAGAAAGCAGAAATGTGCAGATGGTACTGCTCAGTTCTTTGCAAACAGATTGTTTGCATCATTTTTTCAGTTTAAGATACATCACTTTTACTAAGTTGCATCTTAATACCTCTCTTGAATCTGCTATGTTCACTTTTGGAGAGTTGAATGTCTTGTTTCCCACCGAGAAAATTATAAATAAACACATGAATTTGTTTACATCTGGGATAGACTCTATGATTCTAATGCTCTTTGTATCTTTTCTAAGGAGAAAAAATAGTCTGATTTTGTGTGTTTTCTTATGCATGTTTTTCTTCTGATGTCATCATTTTGTCTTGTGGGAAGCTGTGCTTCAGGAGAAAGCCATGTTAAAAATACAGTTAGAAGAAAACTGATCTTAAAGTAATCCTTTGAGTCAATTAAATAATACTGATCTCAGTAGAACATCTATTAGTGTACATATGATGTTACTGCTAATACAGCATGAATTTATTATGGCCTGGGGTAGCCCAATGAATTCCAGATGAATTCACAATAGCTGGATTCTTAAAATGCTACCAGGTCTACTTCGGGTTTTCTGTTTCCATGTGTAATTAATACCAGAACCCAACGCTGCTACCTGCTCCTATTTAAAAAAAAACAAAGCAGAAGACATTCTTGAAATCAAACTGAAAGCTTGAAAAGCTGTGCCTGAGTCTTGGCATTAGTAATCTAAAAGTACTAGTTTAGAATCCGTCTGAATACACTGGTTTTACATAATTGAAAAATATTATTGGTTTATCTCCTTCAGCCAAAATACTCCAAACTACTTTAATATAACTAGCTAGATTATTAGCTTGAAAAATAGTTCATATCATATTTAGAAATACGTAAGTGTAAATTTGGCTACAAAGCTAAACTTCAGGGATAGCTAAGGAAATGAAATGTGTCTTCTAAGATTTCTTAGACATCCTAATCCCAGGGAGCAACCTAGCACCTTCTTCTCATAAGAGTGGTAAAATATATTTAAATGGGTACATTTTTGTAAAAACAGACATAGAAACTTAAGCAGTTTCACTATATCATGGGTTGTATTGATAAGTTTTTTTCTTAGAAATGTCATGTGATTGTTAGAAGCATCAGCTACTGAAGTTCAGCATTTCTTGTGGCACATTAAGTTTCACATTGCTATGTCTGGACCCATGTAACATCACACATTTTTAATTACATTATCCCAGCTTGGTGCTGGCTATTACCAGAATCAGAAGATTTCTCTGGTCTCTTTTTTCCATCAGCCCTTACCACATGGCTCACACAGCGTTTCCATAGATTATTAGACCAGATGTGTGTGTTGTGCACACTTCATCAGAAAGCATTGCACCAAGGACATGGCAAAAATCATCTCCAATAACTATTTAATGTATTGGTTCTGTGATGATGTAAGTCAAATCATGGTTCCACCAGGGCTGTTTCTTTAACGTAGAGGACAGGCACTGGAGAGTGAGGGGCAAAGTTGGGACATTTTTATTTTGCTTTCATTGTGTGGTAGGAGGAGGATACTTGTATCAAAACTGTGAAACTGAAATTAGCCATTTTTTACTTCCAACTCTCACGCCAGCTGAGCACTGTAGCACTGAAGTCAGGTGTGTGTTTACACCAGCACAGTTTCCTCAAAGTTTGCCTAATCCTGACAGTGAGGAAAATTTATCAAGGTCCCCTCCAGCAATTAATAGCCCTTACATGACAGCTTAGGGAAGAGAATGAGGGTGAATATAAAATGCATGTAAGGTGTCAACAGACTGAGAATGGTCTCTGCTACTGAATAAGAGCACATTTGCCACAAAGATTTAACAATTAGTTTGCAACTCACAAGCAGAGAAAGTACAGGGAACACATTTTCCTTACACAAGCATAGTACAAGAAGAAAGGCCACCTCAAGGTGCGTGGAGTAGTGCTGGATGACAGAGATTTGGTATTAGCATTCTTCTCCCTGGGACTTCCAAATATGCATGAAGAGAGTTCCCAGCTCTTCCTTCGCTCTTGGAAAGAAAAGCTGGACATGAGCCAACAGCGCGTGTTCACAGCCCAGAAGGTCAACTCTGCCCTGGGCTGCATGAAAAGAGGAGTGGGCAGCAGGTCCAGGGGGGTAATCCTCCCCCTCTGCTCTGCCCTCATGAGATCCCACCTGGAATGCTGTGTCCAGCTCACCAAAGATGTGGGCCTGTTGGGCATGGTCCAGAGGAGGACCACGAAGATGATTTGAGCAACGCATCACCTTTCCTACAGGCTGAGAGAGCTGGGGTTGTGCAGCCTGGAAAAGAGAAGGCTCCGGGGACACCTTATTGTTGCCTTCCATTTCTTAAAGGGGGTTTCTAAAAAAGAGGGGGAGGGAATTTTTACACAGGCAGATAGTGACAGGGCAAGGGAAAACTGTTTTAAACTGAAAAAGTGGAGATTTAGATTAGCTGTCAGGAAGAAATTCTTTGCTCAGAGAGTGGTGAGGCACTGGAACAGGTTGCCCAGAAAAGTTGTGCATACGCCGTCCCTGGAAGTGTTTGTGTCCAGGTTGGGTGGCTCTGTGCAGCCTGATCTAGTGGGTGGCATCCCTGCCTATCGTGGGGGGGTTGGAACTGCATGATATTAAAGGTCCCTTCCAATTCAGGCCTTTCTATGATTCTACCTATGCAAATACATTGTCAGGTTTAGAAGAAATGTTTGTGGCTAATTCATCATGGTGTGGACAGAACAAATATTCCATCATCTTATTCTTCCCTGAGTCCATGCACTTTCTAGATCCTCCTTTGAGAACTATGGTTTCCACTCTCACCCAGATGGGACAGTAAGGCAGAAAAAAAGAAAATTCATGTACCATGTTTTCTAAATGAAATTTGGTGTTTTTTCAAATACAGTGTTCACTATGAGATTAAAGTCCTAGCTTCCTGTTTTTAACATGCTTAAAAATAATTTTTTAAGCCTTGTGCAGAAAGGACAATAAATAAGTATTGAATGGAGATGGGAACACTGACAAAAGCAAAGAATGTAGAACGAGGTTGTAAAGGAGGAAAAGAGAGAAGGGAATAAAGATAGAAAATATAATAAAGTTTTAAAAAGAGAATTCATACAATTCCCTAAAAAGAAAAATAATTGAAAATAAGTTTCAGACATTCAAGGTTTTACCTAGGGTTGATGAAACTTAGACCTGATTCTGCTGGGTATAAGTGCAGTAGGACTAGTGGATTTGTACCTGATTACAACAGGGAAAAATGTAAAAATGTTGTGGTTTTTTTTTTTTTTTTTGACAGTGTTCAGTAATTTATGAGGTAGTCTCTTTTCAGAAAGGGTCTGTATCAGAGTTTTGCTGAGACTTCAGCTCCAAAGTGCCTATAGCATTTCAAGACTTAGGCAAAATTTTAGAGGTGTCTGTCAATGAGGAGCTTTAGTTTCATGAAACATTTGACCAAGAAAGCTTTTGAGAACAGTATCCTTTAAATTTTTCTAGGGACAATGAAATAACCAGGAAAGGATAATAATGGTTGACTTGAAGAAGGGGAACTTTTGCATGAAGAGAGAAATAAATATTTGTAGTTACAGCCTACCCAACATATTCCTTCCCACTACTGCTGAAAATATTTCTCATTTTAATGTAGAAGCTCCTCAGAATTAACTGCTGAATATTTCACTTGAAAGGACTGTGAACCAATGATATTCCAACTTGGGACTTTTTCAGTCAAAACCACACACGCATTAAATTTTCATGCGATGTTGGGCTGCAGAGAGGTTTAAACGCTCACCAAAGCTGCTCCAGCAACCCGCAGGACAGAAGGAAGCCAAGGCCCGTGTGCTGTGCGCCCTGTTACTGCCCCGCCGTGGTGCTGGAACTGCGGAGCGCGGTGGGCCCCGAGCTCGGTGCGGAGCACCTGGATGGGGGCGAGCCCCGCCGCCGCCTCCCGCGGGGCCGGGGGCTGCGGGGCCGCGCCGGAGGGCATTGCACAGCGCAGGCCTCTGCTGCCGGCAGAAACGGCCTCATCGCTTTAATTTTATACCCGCTGTAAAATCAATTCCGAATAATAATATCTAACCTATTATTGACACTTTATCCCGTGGGGAATGGCCGCGTCTGACTGTTATAAGCAACCGCTGATTTTGCCCAGGCCCTCAGGGCCTCCTGTTGTGACTGAGGCAAATGTTGCTAATAAACGCCTCCTTCAAAGTGACTTTTCCAGCTGAATCGGAGGGATTCCAGTCACCCATTTGATGGAACTTTAACCAGAAACGTGTTGGACAAATTAAATGTGGGTTAGCCTCCTGCTCTGGACTATATCAGGAGCCTATAAATGCAAAACGTTTGAGGCACAGAAGACCACGCTCTGTAATTAACTATTGTAGCTCTCCTCGCAAATCAAAAGCAGCCTAACCTGGGGCGTTCAGTGTGTCAAGACATGGACACTGAAGGGGTTTGGAGAAGGAAGAAGAGGAAAAAAGAATAGGAGGGAAAAGTAAACAACATTTTGCATACACATATATTTCTGTTAGCTAATAGCAAAAGTCTTGAACTTCTCACCTTGTGAAGGAAAAGTCACGAGCTTAAGTACTTTAATGTATGGACTCAGATTTGGGACTGTATGTCATTCTTCCGGTTGGGAAAAAAAGATCTTTACGCTTATTCACTTGGAAAATAGTGATGAGCTGGCAAGGTTTTGCAAACTAAATATAATGGTTTTATCTATCTTTGGGCTGCTCCAAAAAAAATCAAAATGATGTTAGATTTCTACAGTTTTCATGAACAGGGGGAAAACTTACTAATGTCCATGTGGGAAAGGAATGGTGTCTCCCAACCCTTGGTAGACATCAGATAATTTACACAGGGGTTATTATGAATGTCCTAAACAGAGGAAAAGGTTAAAAATTTAGTTTGAAAGCAGCTAGTCAGTGGGCTGTTTGACAAGCTGAAAATTGCACAGCTAATATCACCAAATATGACAGAGCAAAATAGCCAGTGTTTGACTCTGTTTTCAGGTCTCAGTATGGAAGGAAGGATTTTTTTGAGCAGACATTAGACAGCTTTTTTTAAAATTCCTAGTCAGGAGTTTGGTGTTTCAAAATAGGGGCTCTCAAGTGAGGAAAAAAGAGAGCTCTAAAGAGAGAAAAAGAATTTGATGAACAGGTACTGAGCCTTATATTTTAATATGGACCAAAATATCGTTTAATCCAAGTACAATGAAATATTTGTAAACATGTTTATTGAAGAACTTATATCTTAAATTCTGTCTCAATGTTAATAGTAAATGTACTATAGTTCTTCATTCCTCTCTTAGCCAGCCATCTTCTGGCCAGCGTTTGATGTTGTTGATCTTAAGTTAATCATAAGTTATGATCACATTTTTTTGGAAAACCCATGGAAGTGCAGTTTTCAGTGATGCTCATGCATATGTATTTAATCTGTGATAAATTTAAAAGAAGTGAGACTAAAATTTATCTGTTATGCTGTGATACTGTTTGTGTAGGAAAAGCTATTTATTGAAACTGATACCTCTTTGCATATCTGTCTTAATTTTTAAGTAAAAGTAGCTGACAATAATAAGGAGAGAATGACAGAATAATTTGGTTTTGCTTAATGATAATGATATTCATTTCATCTTGTCCTTCCCACTTACAGTGTATGGAGAGAGGGCAAGTGGAAGGCTCAGTGGGGAGATAAAGCTGAATAACTTTGCCCCCTTCTCAGTCTAAAACTACTTCTTTGTACTTATGATGCTTGTAAGACCAGGATGTTGGTAAAGGACTTCCATATCTTGGCCAGAAAGTCAGGGGCAGTAAATGTGTGTGTATTTGTGACATTTTCAAATGAATCTGGTGGATAAGTACAGGAGCCAGGAGGATAAGCAAATGCTCTTGTTCCATTAGAAAAAAAAAATGTTTATAATACTGCAATTTTAAAATTTGGGAATATGTCTGGAACTGATAAATGTAAAACCAAGATGGTTTTGTCTAAGTTCTGTGGATAGGAAGGTGGGACTTCTGGTGAAAACACTCTGTTGTCAGGTCCCTTCCATTGTGGTTCCTAGACATTCTTTGTTAGCATTGATAACATTGTGAACAGAGCTGAGAGAAAAAGCAACTGAGACAAAACAGCCAAGGAAAGACAATTACTGTGAAGAATTCCTGAATCTGAATCTTTCTCAATCTTTCTGGAAAGAGACTGAGACCTTGACATGGATCGGGCGTTGGATTGGTAGGGCTTGCAGGGCTGGGAGCAATGAAGTGCTGTGTTCTTCCATCTGCCCTTTTCACATCATAGGCTCACAGCTAATTAATCAGTGGTGATTTCCAGATGGCCCTCCAGATCACCCTAAGGCAGGGCAAACTTCGGCAAGGAAGCATGACAGGTCTCTGTTACCAAAGTTTCTGGTAAAAGAAACACAATCTAGTGTTTTCTGCTGTACTTACAAGGCTGGAAGCCTGGGAGCCATAGCTTCAGACAGAATGCGTTGTTCAAACATGAGTACAGGTCCTCCAACAGTGAAACTTGGCGTGGAACTGTTTTCTGTGATGTGCATACTTTCAGAAATAAGCTCCTCTAAAGCACTTGTTACTTCAATTTCATAATAATGCTAGAACACTTTCAATCCTAGAATTTGTTCACCGAAACAACATATTTCTGGATCTTTCTGCATGCCGTGTTGTATTTTTCCCTAACTGTTCCTTTTGATATTCCACATAGAAGGCATTATTGCAAACAGCGGAAGTTTTACCCTTGCCAAAGGAATGGGTTTATATGCTGGAATCACTAAACTGATCTTTAAGTTGCTTTGTGTTAGAAGCTATCTCCTTTTCTATAGTCATACAAAAAATCATAAGACACCCAATTCTGTGCCTCTCTTATTGCAGATAGAAAAAAAAGGATTCTTTACAAGAAACTGTTTAACAATTCTTGTCTAAATAATGGTGCTAAATCCAGCTTTTATTAAACTCAGCACCATGGAAAATGTAGGTGAGATGTAGCTGGGGATGTTTATTATGAGAATAAGGGTTTGTGAGAGTTTGTTTTTGAAAATTGGATGTGGGGGATGCAAACTCCCACAGATATGAAATTGAGCAGAATGTTTGCATAAGCTCTTGCAATGGAAAACACCAACTCTGAACAGCTATGTTGCATAGTCTGAATACTTATGTGATTTTCCTTTGTTTGTTATTTTTTTTTTCATGCCATGACTGTTAGGGGCCTTCATTTGCTGCATAACAGTTATGAGAAGACAGGAAGCTGGAGGGGTTCTGGGAAGTAGTGAGTGATAATAAGCATTTTAAGTTGAGTTTTATCTGGTTGGAACCCCGCAAATCTTTTTAAAAAAGTCTTGATTTTCTGCTGTATTTTTGGAATATGTTTTCTAAAATATCTGTCCATTTTAGACCTAAATAACACATTGCATTTGAGGAATAAAAGTTGGTTCCTTATGGTCTTGCAGCTGTCTGAGGAACTATTACAGATTATGAACTGTTTATGCATTTTGTGACAGCTGGCAAGACTGCTCCTCAAAACCAACAATAATAACCAAATGCTGGTTTTTATAAATTGATGTGTTCACATATTTTACTGCTGTGCTGGCCTGTCTCTGTTATTACTTGCTGTCCACCACAGTTGTTAGTAAGAACATAAGAATGAATTCATGGAAATCTGATATTTCTTTTGCATGCTAAAGAATATTTTAAAAGTGCACTTTCTTGGCAGATAATACTTATCTGACGTGAGTTTCTTTCTTAAACATGTATTATTAATGCAGGCTATGCCTGAAATGATAAAGATCTAATAGCAAGAAATTAATCCTGTGATCAAAATATTTTGCATTATTCTGTAATTCTTGATAGACATCCAGTAATTTTTACGTCCATCCTTAAAACAACTTCTGCACCTATTTATGTTATAAAATATGAAGTGTCAGAATGTGAATAAGTAAATGAAAACATATTTTTGTTAATTTTGGGATTATTCATGATGTTATCTGGAGAGGGCCTCTCACATCAGATCTGACTGTGGGCAAGTTGCTTATTTGTTCTGGGCAGCCATTTATGTGTGAAATTCCAATTTCCCTCGGGTCAAAACTGAGTCTCAGATTTGCTAAGTGCCAGATGTAAAGTTGAGGCTGTTACATAGCTTGTGGCTCTTCAAATCTCTTCTGCATCTTCAAACTAATAAAGAGTTATCAAGTGATGTGTTAGCTGATGTCATTTTGTCACTATCAGCACAGTGGGGTTTTTTTTGTGTTACATTGCTGGTGTAAACGTTATTCTGTCCAAAACCCTCAGTGGTGGTTGAAAAAAAAATTACCACCAAAAAAAGGGTACATTTTTCATAATTGTGCAGGAGTGTGCTACCACTGCTGCTGGAATGACTGAACTGCCCTTGGACCTAGCGTGGGTGAACGTGGAAGTAGAGTTACATATTGATTTTTTCCTCCATGAGTGGAAAACAACAGAATTTGAATTTCTTTATCTCCCTACTCCTTGTTCAGTAACTCTTAGGTCAACTGAGGTAGGAAGATTATAGCTATAGAAGAGTGCAACATACTAGACAGTGATATTTTAATCCTACTTGTCCTGAAGAATCAAAACAAGAAAATAATATGATGAATTTATAATCATTCAGGATAGTGAGTATGCATAACGAGAGAACATTAGTATTGCTAATTTTTTTTTTTGAAACCAGGGTCCTAGTGTTCACCTATCATTTCAGTTGCTGTGTTCTCTCACAGATGGGCTATAAAGCTGTTCAGTACTCAGTCCTTGTACTAGGAATAACAAGAAAGAGATGATTTTGCTGTACTGTACCATTCTGTTCTACTGAGTTCCAGTACCTAAATATGGTGCTTATTTGAGCCAAGTATTTGTTGGTGGCTGTTGCAGCTGCCTCATAACTCAGCTCGACTGAAGCTCTGTCCAGCATTCCTGGCCTCTCTGGTCAGTGTCCGTGCTCATTCCCTTTGACCTCTCCAACTGCGCTTGCCTGCTTGAGACCGTGGCTGGTGTGGCTGCCCTGCCTCTGTCTTATACCAATTTGTCTTCTACTTTCCTGTTTATTCCTTCAGCACATCACAAGCAGAACCTTTCCAGTTCCCTTCTCCTTTTGTGCAGGATTTTGTGCCCCTGATTTCCTCCTCTTTTCTTTCTATGACTTAGCTTTGGATAATCTCTCAGCAAGGGCATTCGGTGTCTCCTTTAGTCCAGACTGAAATCTTTGCTGTTCTCCATGAGCTGCTGTTCTTGAATGAACCATTAGCTCGGCTCAGCAGTCTTTTACGGTGCTGCAGTTGCCATATGAGCTGCTCTGCTGCTTCCACTGAACTGATTCCCCCATAGATTTCCAAAGAAACATCTTGTCCTTTTTTCTGAGATGTCCTTCATGTTTAGAAGGTGCTCCCCATGAGTTAGCAAAGGCATGTGAGAGGCTTCACCCTCTGATATTTTTGCTTTGTCATGAGGTCTACAGAAATATTGAAAGCAAGTATGTAGATGATGTGCTGAAATAATTGATTGCACTGTTGACTATTTTCTTTTTTTTTTTTTTTGTAGTATTATGTATTTGTCCATATTTGGAGACAGACAGTTCTTCGTATTTGTTTGTGAACTGTAGTCTCCTCAGTAATACAAATAATTATTAATAAAAAAGTTTTAAAATAATGTTGATTACATATATGTTGATTACATGTTGATTACATATATTGAATACATATATATGTTATCACGTATAGTATAGAAATTAGAATGATGCAATTATAGAAAATGGAGACATTTATTTTCATCCATGCAGAAATTTAGCACAATCTGAACTCTTGCTATATTCCACATGACTTTATGCTTTTATTTGTTAGCTCTCATTGGATACTCTGCTTTTCCTCCACCCATATATTCTCTGGGGGTCACAGTGAATTGCTTTCAGGTTCTTTACTAATGGCTTTCACTTGCCTTTCATAGTGGTTTAATACATTGGCTTGAATCTACCTCTGTTTTTCCTTAAACTTCTTAAAGAAATGGCTGCCCTAGTATTCTTGTTAAATTTCTAAGCCAGTTGGATGATGAACTTTGCCAGATCTTCCTGGCTGATTTATTGAACTGAAATCTCCCCATCCTCCAGGGCATGCACTCTGATTTTTATGTATAATAACCTTATTTACGTTGTTCTTTCTTATTTCTGGCCAAGCAATCCTCTGATTCTCCCAAATGGAGTACTATGAGTGCTGGAGCAGAGTGTATGGTTTTCAGTTGGCTGGCCTTTTGGAGATCTAGGAGTTCCTAATCACAAGGGTTTCCTTGGATTAACAAACAACACATCTGTCCTTTGGACTCTTTTGACTCTGACCAAGACCTGCTCTATTAAGCACTTTTGGGTTTCCTCCATCTGCACAAGACTGTTCCCATTAAAGTTTCTGTATTTTTCCCATCTACTTCATTTCAGGAAAAATGGAATGTGAAAGGAAGTGAAATTTGGACTACATTTAAATTAGCCTAACGGTGCAGTTGTTACAAGTGACATTACAAAGAACAGTATTCTTCAAGGAAGAACAGTAAGTTTTGGTCCAGAAACGTGGGCTGTTCAAGTCAGGCACTGCAGTGCTGTTTAAAGGAGAGGCTGAAACTGAAAATAAATGAAGAAAGCATTTTACAAGTAAATCCAGTGTGGTGGACTACTGGGTTCCTACTATGTAACCCTTAGCACAAGGGTTATAGCTCAGCTTCTTTGTAGGCTTCAACTGTCTTTAAATCCTCTTTGTCCCATCCTTTATTGTGTGTCCCAGAGAAATGAACTCCATTTTGAATTTACTTGTTTCAGTAAGAGGAGAGAGGCACCTGAGTAGATGCCAGCAGGCAGTTCTCGAGTGACTGAGAGGGCATCTCAAGGGAAGGGTAAATCCCTAAATACCTTGTTTTCCTAAGCATCTGCTGCTCAGCTAGTTGTGGACCTTTGGTCTGACCAGAGATTATTTTCTCATGTGTTGAACAGCAGTAGATAGAGGAAAGCAGCAGGGATGAAACAATTAATCAGGCTTCCTGTCCTAAATTTCTGGCATTCCTTTTTATGGATAATGAGAGCACTGTGAGACATAAATGATGGAGACATCATGCACGTGAACACTCATAGGACTGATTGTTAGCAACTGAAATGTTGTTAATATAATCCTGTCATGTAATGTCAGAAATGGTACAAAAGTTGGGGCCTCACACCACTGCCACAGGATGCTGTTCATGCCTGCACACCTTGCTCAGCCTTCTGCGTCCTTTGGTCTTCTAACTTGGCTTTGAAAAATCTTAGACAAGTCTTCTAATTCTTTTCAGTCTGCTCATTTCTAGCTTTTCAGCAAATGGCAAGTACTTCTAATTATTTCCTTTGCAAAGCAGAACCAAAATTTGCATCTTTTATGTGCTTCCAAAGCTGTTTCCCTCATAGAGACACTCTTAAAGTCTCACAGGGAATAAGAAGTCATCTTTCCTTCTTATTAGGTTGTCAGCTAAAGCAATGTAGGAGAACCAGGCAAATGGTGTCCTCACAAGCTTACTAGAGGCAAGATGTGCTTAATTCTGTGTATTATCCATGATCTCTGAACATTTGGTAGCAGAAATTCTCTAATGTGTCTAATAAGCAGAAGCACGGAAGGCTGAGTTTTATATAGAATGAAGTGAAGAGGTCACAAGTTTCAGCACTGAAAAAGACACAAAACTCTGCTGGCAAATATGGGAAAAAATTGAAAGTTTGGACCACAAAAACATTCACCAACCTATTCTAGTTTTTCACTGTTTGCAGGGACCATTCACCTTTTTACTGGTTGCAAGTTTATTGCTGTTTTATCGCGAGGATTAGCATAATCATGCATTGAGCCCTAAACTTTATGAATAATAGCAGAAAGCTTATTTGCAACTGAAAACAGGCCTTTTCATCTAAGACTGAGGATTTTTGGAATTACTCAGCAAACAGCAAGGGAAATCTTGCATTTCAGCAGTTACAGCTCTGAATACTTTTGGCTGTAGGATATGAAGAGTGCACAGTGATTAGTCAGACTTATACATAATATATAATATAGCAATGTCTGTGTCAAAATAAAACGTAATACAGCAATGTCTACCTCAAAATCAGCTGTTAGAGTGAAGCCAAGGATTGTGTGGTGCACAGCACTGGGATCACAGGTACAGTAATTCCAGTGTCACTCTTTGTGCAGAAATTCAGAAAATAGCTTATTGCTAGAGTATACATTGAAGACCATGTGGCAGTAGGTCTGATCAAATAAAAGCACAGGATGTTTCATGTTTTAGGGGTTTTATCTTATTAAATGAACTTCTCATAACCTTTCAGGAACAGTATCGGTCCTGTCCAGGTTTCAAGACCTGCTCTGTTTCTCTGCTTGTAAAGAAGAAGAGTAAAAAATGTAGTCTTTGGTCTTCATATTGCAATTCTCCTATTAACATCGTCAATAACTTTATGGCAAGAGTTTTAAGGAGCCACTTGAGATACCATATACTGTTTGCTCTTTAGACAAATACTCTGCCTTTACCAGTAAAAGGATACTCTGATGTTGTTTTATTGATCTTCTTTCTTGCATTTGGTTTGGTGGTGAACCTATGTACTTCGTGTTTGAACATCTGGGGCAGCATTTACGATGAGAAAGCCATAAATTTTACTTTTTATTAGCTGCCCCTGGTTGCAAACAGATTCTCATCTGAAGATCTAACCTGCCTAGGTCAGAGACATAAATATTTTGGCAAGATTTGCTATCTCGCATTACTCCCAGTTTTCCATCCCCCTCCTCACCCCTCAAAATATTTGAGCCATTCCAAACTTCCATCCACTGGGCCCCACTGTAATTTGCTTACAGGTCATGGACTTCCCCTTTCCAGTTCTTTCCTGTTAGTATTTGCCATGCTATCTGGAACAGTCCTTCCTACATAAAGTGCTGCATTACCACAGTTCCTAAATATGACACCAAAGAATGTGTTTTGGCTGCTTAATGAACAGTGCAAATTTGGCATCCCAAATCCTTGACATCCAATCAGGCCCAGCTCACTGGCAGCCTTGAAGAATATGGCATAGCACATTATCCAAGCAATCCTCCTACTGAGGTTGGAAATACTACAGACTTCTTATGGAAATGCAAACCAATGTTTATCATGTTTGAGACCAACATGGGCAAGAACTGTAAATTCTTAAACCAATAACAAAGGAAATCACTTGTGTAATGCCTTAAACTGAGGACTGCTTCACTGGCAGCCCACACTGCTTGCTTGCTTTTGAGATGAGTAACTTCTCTTCAGCCAACAATTCCCTTGTTTCTCATAGCCATTCTGATATGCCATCAATCTACTCTAATAGGAGCAAACCCAAATCCCTTTACTCCCTAAGAGCTGTTGGGCCAATATGTCATCCCATCTGGCCTTTTTCTCAGCACAGAATTCCCAGGGCAGTACCATGCTAAAACTGATTGAAGGATGAAAGCATAATTCTTTCTAAGTACACATGAGTACCAAAAATGTGCCCTCCCTCTTTCATTGTCTTACTTTATGTGTTGTGATAACATTGCTTTCAAATTTGAAACGGCTATATCATATTTTTAAAATGTGCTTTTTATCTAGTCTTAAGTAGTAGAGAATGTCCTGAAAATTTATTGGGGGCCCATAATTTACTTCATACCTGGCTGAGATTGCCAGATAGTTCAAAGTGAAAACTTAAAACTATGAACAGAGAATTCCAATGTTTCCATTGATGTTCCTAGTGAAGCCGTGTAACACAAAGTGTACCATCAAAAAAGATCACTGATGTCAAAAGTACTACATTACTGGCCCCATGTGCATTAATTCAGAGAAGAAGAATGTCTGAAATGCATTGTATCCCTGCTATCCAGCCTGAGAATCATTTCATTAGTGCAAAAGAAATGACAATTTTCTGAACTGTAATCCACTGAGGGTAATATGGTAACTGTAAGTTGCACACCACAGCAAGAAGGCCATTTTGTTGTCTTGGCCAGGTGGAGCCCAGAGATTGCAAAGTGATAGGAAAACCTGGAGTCCAGGTTCTGATCTGGAGTTAATAATTTTGGACCTCTGAACTGTAGTATTACCTAGGGCCTACGGAGAAAATGCAGGTTCAGAGTTCGAAATTTCAGTTGAAGCTGAAACTTGAAATATTTCATTACCTTTGTTATAGTGTTCAATATTAAGAATATTGTAGCACGTGTCCTCAAGTGTGGCAGTCTAAGTGCTTGATATTTCCTTCTTCTCAAAACCCAGTATCTGTACAGCACTTTCTCCAGAGAAGAATATCTAGAGGTGAGGTAACAGTTGATGCTTTAAAGGTGATACTTTTAAAGTACATAATCTTGAGGATTTTGGTAGGTTTGGTGTTAGTAGATTTGAGGATATTTCAGCTCACTTTGTGTGGTTTTGAAAGACACTGTGAGTTCAGATTTCTTTATTATTATCTGAGGCAGAATTTCTGATCACCACATTGTTTCCAAATGCTGCTTCTAATTTTAATTTTTTTTATCGGCCTTTTTGTGTAAATTAAGTGACGCATCTTTGGTGTGCTAGTCGAATCTACAGCTTTGCACACTTAGAAATCCATCCCTTTGGAATATGGTTGTTCTTGTAGCCCCTTCAACCTGGTTGAGGTAGGACAAACTAGAAGAGGATGCTTTGCTTTTCCTCTGGTCTGACAGGATCTTCATTCTGGGGATCTGCACTGTGGAGCACAAAGATTTCATCCTCCATCTGTGCACAGTGATTCCTAACAATACAGTGCTGCTTCCTTAGCTTATTGTCTGAGCCTTACGTGCATTTTATAGGATATGGTCTATAAACCCCAAATGCACCACCAATCAATATGAATTTTCCTTCCTTTTCCCCATCTTCCCATTGATTTCACAAGCCTAAGCAGTACTTGTGGAACTTGTTCCACAAGTCCATAAGACTATCAGATTTTGAGTCAGGCTAATTTGAGTTTCAGTTTTATTTTAGTCCAAATAAAGTGAGAATTATATTCACTGATCCAATGAAGTTACTATGATATAAAAAGATGGGAGATCAGGAATCAGTGTTCATTCAGCCAGTCATGATACGTGTACATAGGCACTACTTAAAAAATATTTATTTATTCTTTCTTGTAAAACACTGTCATAACAAATTTCTATGAAGTCACATTTGTGCATGATGATTTATGTCCAGTGATTTCCACAGGTAGATGTGTAGCTGTTTCTTTTCTGCTCTTTGGAGATTTGAAGTGTATTAACTTTATGAACTTCATGGGAAAATTATTGCTTTTTAGAGGGATTATTCAATTACCCACTTAAGGCAAAATGCAATAAATCTTATGTTACACTAAAGCCAAGCATTAATCAGCAAGCCCTGCAAGCATGACAGGTCTGTTCTTCTGAATGTCCAGCAGGCTTAAGACAGTATTCATTGTCTTCATTTCATTCCCCAGAGTTACAGATGATCAATTCTTATTATTCTGCAGCAGTTTTTACTTACCAGCCTCTGTCTTCTTCTTCGGAATTTGCTGTAACCTCTACTTGTCCTTACACATTTTGAGTGAAATTTCAATTCTGTTTCCCTGTGAAGTGAGGTCAGTACATTCATACAGACAAAGGCAAAATATTTTCCACTAAACTCCTATAATTATACATCGTTTAGGAGTAGTTTTCAATATTTAAAAAAATATATATTTAGTACAAATGTTCTCTGTTTGAATAGTTGATTTTCACTAGTGGCGAAAGTTTATGCAGCTCAACTTTGGTGCTTGTCAGTAACCTTAAAATCCAGATTAAAAGTTGCCATTTGTTCTTACAAAAAATATTTTCAGCCTCAATATTAATCAGAAAATACATTCCCATATAATTTATGGTTTCCTTGTTAACACATAGAGAATATTTTCTGTCTAGAAAGGGAAAATGAAGTATTTAGGAAGGCAAGAATAAGAAAACTGTTTTCTAAACTAAGCCTTTGTGTGAGGTTTTATTTTTGCATTCATATTCTAATGTATTTTGCACAGCTAAGTACATTCCTGGCAGTTACACTGAAACAGCTCGTTCCTCCCCAGTGTCTGTGTGGTGAAGAATTGCTTGCAAAGTCAGTGCAAGCAGCTTTTTGTTTATTTGTACTGGTTATCTTACAGACTGGAAAGATCCTATTACATTATATCACTGCATTCTGATGAATGTCAACAGTAATGAGAAGCTAAGAAAATATTTTTCGAGGATGTAAGTTAAATCTGTCTGGGAGATGAAAAAGTAGAAATATTCACACTGCAAGAAGAAATCGGGGTGTATTTCCTTGATTAATGTGGCCTTTCTTGCTGTCGTAGTCCAGGCACTTTTATTCCCTGGTCAGTAGGTGGTGCCAGAGTCAAAGTAACCTCTCCTGGCTCTGAAAGGCACTTGCTATGTTTGCCATTGGTGTTAAAATGTCATTTCGAAATACTGTAAAAATGCTGTTAGTATATGTAGATATGCAAGAAAGAGGTTTTGTGTTAGAAACCTCTGTTTGTGAATTTCAAGATACTTGGTTTCATCTTTAAATGGTTGATAGAAGCTAAGCTTAGAAAGCCAAGAGCTTGGGATGTCACAGTCTAGGAATAAGCTCGTCCTGAATCTACTCTACTTGATATCTGCAGATTTTACTCGGGAGAGCAGTTGCTGCAGGAAACAGAGGGAAATAAAAATTTTAAAAAATCAAACTGGTGGAACAAACCCTGACACATTCCAGCTCACTCTGTGTTAGTGTATAAAGATCCTAACTGGAATGCAGGTTTGGATGCAGTAGTACAGAGCAAGTTTCAAATTGGTTCTGTTTAAAACCTACGTTAAGGCAAAAGGCTTTTTTCCCTAAACTATGAAACTATTTGAAGGTAAGATCAAATAACTACCTAGGGTTTTTTCTGCATGAGAATATCATTTCTAATTTTGATGAGGACTGTAAATGTTTTTAGCACTTGTTTGCTTGCAGGCATTTCTCAGAGGGAGACAATCAAGTGTGCTGGCTTGGTCAGCTGTGTGCTGTGCTTGTGAGTACTGATTGTTTATTTGTACAACCTTGGGTTGTGTGTAAGGCTGCAGACTTCTGCTTTCCAGTATTTGGGCTGGGTTAAAGTGGTGCAGGACAAGCAGACAAGCACCTTCAAGCTTGCAGCATCTTCAGTGCTGCTCACGCATCCTGGCAGCACAGCTGTGCTGCCAAGTATTCTTTCAGTGTCAGAGCCACATGGCTGGTGATGTTTGCCCAACAGGGTCTCGTCTCTTATCTCTGTGGTAAAGATCATTTCAGAGACTCCAAAATATTGCTATATATGGCCTTCAGGATAGGACAGAGGGATTTATGGATTGCTGGCTACAGTCCAGTTTTTATCTGGGACAGATGACATTCTTTAGTTGCCACTTTGAAATGCAATTAAGTGACTGGCCTAGTTTATCATGCACTGTGATTGACACTGCAGCCTGGGAGCTGACTAACAAAATGTGTGACTCTGGTGGCATTCTGTCAGGAGGCAGCTGGGGCCACCATCTCCAGCATAACTTGGGTTGTGTAGAAGATCTTATCACCTGCCAACCTGAATGGGGTACCGATTCAGCCATGATTGTATGTGCTGTGTATCTGACTCTCACTGGAAGGGTTATTCAAAGAGCCAGTCAGGAGCTTCCTCCTGACTTCACAGCTGTTTGATCCAGGGAATTGAAGCTGTGTAAGTTACTCCAAATATTTTCCCTGGTTGTCCAAGTAAGGACTTGGTAAAGTTACATACAACTACAAAGTTTCTTGGTATCTTTCTAGCCAGACTCTGTGACAATTCATACATCCTTCCAGGCTTGTATGTAACTGCCTGGAAAAAAAATTAATGCTGTTTGGCTACTGTTACATCATATGACTTAGTTGGTGACAGGTAGAACCATGCTAGTGCAAACAAATTGTGGTTTTGACTGATTAGAGCAGCACATTTTTTAAACCTTCCTGCAGTTTTTAGTGGAGTTTGAAAAGAAGGGTATGCTTTAATGATAATGACTTTTTTTGTACAGCTTCTTGCCCTTAAATAACTCCATACTTTGCAATCAGAAATTGTACCAAGGGGAGGATGGTAATTAATCCAAGACTGTTTATGAATTAAGCAGCAGATCCTGGACTAGAACTCCCTCTCCCAAATCCCTTAAAGCATTTAAGACTCGCTGCATTAGCCATAGCCAGGTAGATTTAAAAGAATTTATAAATAGGATAACCATGTGCTAATGGATATGAACCCATCAGACCATTTCCATGTTTGAAGGGGTTTGGATACAGCACTCTGAGTAATTTCTTCACATCTCTGCATTCAGGCTGCTCTTTCATTCTCTGCAGACCATCCAGAGGGAAGGAAGTAAAATGCTTCCTGCATATACATAAAGCGTTGCACAAAGTAATACAAAGATAAGTTTTAAAGTCTGACAAATATTTATTTACTGGCAGGATCCAGAGTCAGTGCCAGTCCAGTTCATCCAGAAAGGAAACCCCCCCTCCACACTGCAGTAATAGCGAAGTAGTATGGCTGCTCAAGCCTCTGACTTCAGGGATGGATTAGCACAATCACTTCCTGAGAGCCCAGAAAGCCTCTAACTGCAAAGGACCACCCAGCTCACTGGCTGCAGTCTCTCCAATCACAGGGAATATTTCTTACATCCTCAAACAAAATCTAAACTGTAGTGAAAGGTCAACAGCTAAACTTGGGATATCTCAGAGGTCTAGCAGGCAACAAGAGCAACCCAGATGACTGTGTGCATCTCGTCTTGTGCTGTGGCTTGTGACTGGGTATTTTCTTCAAGGTTTTGTGGATAAAACGAGTTTGGCTAGATAAAAGTGACTGATGAGTTATAACCACCTAAAACCCCTTTGGTCTCCAAGGCTTGGAACCTTGTGGTTGCACTACTCTAATGGAAAATATTTGTGGGCTGGTTAAATCTGTGGCCATTGTAAGTGAAGATAAAAGAAATATTTAATAATATGTTTCTGCTGTTGTCCAGCACATTGCTGCCTGTATGAAAGCTTGTGGAGTCCTCTCTGTAGCCAGTGGAGGTAACTCAGTGCAATGGGGTGGGAAAGAGGGTGTCAGTGGTTATAATACAATTGTCACAGAGTGCCTGGGGTCATTCCAGCAGACAGTGTGTACAGCTTCGAGATCTGAAAGGGCTTTTGGTGATGTGAAACATGCAGTTGCTAAATGCTGGATTTGATTTGTTTGTTGGACGCTCAGAATAAAGAGGATAACTTTAAAAGGGGTGTTAATTCCTTAGCCAGGGACAGTTGCCATCTCACCAGAGGCACATGTGTGTAGGATTAGCTCCTCTCCTAGCCCTTGAAGCTGATCTGGACTATGAAAGAAAAATTTTGAAGCAAGCAGAATCTGTGCTGACCCTCCCATATGAGGGGTAAGACTGAGCAGTGACCGTGTGGGTGGCAGAGTGGAAGTTTCCATGAAGTATGGGTGGGAACTTCTCTAGGAATTTTCATTTACAGTGGTTCCAGTTGCAGAAGGTTGGCTCACTGGCAAGGGCAGTGCCCCGTCCCTGATCCCTGTCTTGTTCCATCTTGTTTGTTTATGGGCCCTTCTTTTGGGTACCTAAAAATAACAGCCCCGCTTAATTCAGTGTGACTTCATGTGTGCAAGGTGCCACTCTTGTGATCAGTGTCACAGCCATGCCTGTTCCCTTGGACACAGGATGGTATTTATGGCAAGGTCAGAGATAATTGTGTATCCCAGGCTCATCAGGGCGTCTGCACAGCCCACTGGGATGGTGATCCATGTACGAAATGATGGGAACAGGTTGGTAATGCTGAAAAAAGAGGAAAAGAAGCCGTGGTTCCATGAGTGCACATCCCTGCTTTGAAACCCAACATTCTTTAGCTGTCATTAGGAAATCCTCCTGGTGCAGCACTGCTTTGAAAGATACAGTCTGCAGATGCTCAATGTGGGGTCAATTTTCCCCACATCACGATAAAGTTAGAGATGAAGTATTTCCATTTGTTTTTGTCCATGGTGAAAATTTTAAAAAAATCATTAAGGCATAAATAACCTCATTTTTGGTTTTTTAAGAAAGGTTGTTTTCCTTCATCCGACCCAGGCTTTCATCTCCTTAAGTGTACATATGGACATGGTCAAACTTCCTCTGACTAACTTGGAAGCTATTTGAATATTGCAAGTGTGAAATTTTGACCACACGTGTTCTATTAACACTTTGCAAAGGAGAATTGTGTGTATGTGAGAGGAAAATCAGATGCATATATGAGGTGAAAATGGAAGCAGTTGGAAAAGGTTGGAAAGAAATAAGGGAGACAAAAAAACCAAAATAATATTTTTATGTTTGTAGTGAAATACATAATATAAATTTAGTTATATAGACCATCTTCTAGTCCATCATTTCTCAATACATCAAAAAATTGCTCATCTACTTGAAAAATAACTGAATTGCTCTTTTAGTAGAAATACTGCAACAAATGCTTTTAATTTGCAGGCAGCAAAATGAATGGGAGAGACTGAAAAACATAAATATAAGTTCTTGAAACTACCAAAACTGTGCAAAGGTCAAAAGACTTTTCCATTTTTGTTGCAATAGAAATGAAAACTTACAGTGTAAACCAAGAAAAAGTTAACTGACTTCCCCTAAATTTTGAAGTATAGATGCTGTTTCTATCTCCTTTTGTCCACCTATATAGACATACACACACTTCATGCATTAGTGATAGATGTAGGAAGAAATATTTCAAATATCAGATGACCTCTTCTTTATATTGTGGGACACTTTCATACTTTTAAATTTTCAAGGTCGTGTCTGTCTGGTGGTTTTTAAAAATTATTCAACTCAATGCCTCCGAGGCTCCTTCATACTCTTACAAATCCACATTTCCCACAGTTTTTGCAAGTTGCCTTCTGAATGGATTTTCAATGGTTCTGGTGCCGTACTCATTTTGATATGCAAGTCCAAGATATCCTTCTGCAGACCCTACTGTAATTAAAAAAAAAAAAAAGCTTTTCTAGCATAGCTACCACATTTTCCTGAAAAGTAAGCTTTATCTTTTTCTTTTTTTTTTTTTTCCTCCTCATTTTAAGCTTTCCAAATAAGGAATTTTAGGGAGAAAGGAGAACATGCAGAGGGAAGGGCTTCCAGGCGAAAGATGAGGATATGAGTAAAAATGTCTTTCATTTTTTCTTTCTCTCTGAAATGTAGCATGAAGTGAGGGCAGTGACTGTGATAATAGAGGCAAATGATAAATGAAAGAAAGGACACTTCAACATAATCTAGATAACAGGAAAATTTTAAATGGACAATTTAACATGAGAGTCTGCATGGAATTATTTTTCATTAAACAATCAAAGCTTGTGATAATGCAAATGAAATCCATTTTTAGCTGCAGGAAATTTTGAGAATTTCAGAGGAATAGAAAATATGAGAATAATAATATCATGATGGTAATTCACAGTAATTATAGAAAAGCATAATTGCACAACACAAGCACTAATCAAAGCTCAGAAGAGTACTTTGGCATTCATTAGGGTTTCAGAGCTATTAGCATTTACCTTTGTCATTGGGTACCACACAACAAGCATTATTAATTTCATGTCAATCCACAGCATAATTTCCCTGATCAAATATCAGTTCATTATAACAAACCACCAAGATTGACTTATCTGACATGGATTTCTGCCGAGTATTCTAAAACGAGAGCTTTACTGGGGACTGCTTTGGAGGTAGAAATGTTGCCCTTGAACTTAGGTGATCTCTGAAGGTTTGTGAGCTATCCTATATGTATACAAATTCCATCAATTTATTTGCATCTGCTGGCCTAAAAAAGCTTCAGAGCATTGCTCATGCTGTCCTTCTTCCTATCCTACAGGAAATTTTCTGAGCTTCATCCATCTGTGTGTGTGTTAATCATCAAATTATTATTGAACTATGCATGTATCTTGTGCTGCTGTGGTACAGGAGCAACTCATCAGTTGTGCCCCCTGGAACTTCTAACCTGATGCATAGCTAGTGCTGTATTATTCTGTGTGGACAATTTGTGTCATTTGCTTGTTGGGTGTTTATTTTTGCCCCTGCTGACCAGCTATGCTTTTCTTCTGCACCTGCCCTGAATGCTTAATGTGAGGAAAAGGGCATTTTGCAGTTGATACCAAATAGGGACGGAGGTGAAGGGAACATTTGAGCAAATCAAAGTTAAAGGAAGAAGAATATGGAATATTCTCTTAGGTTCAGTGGAAGAAAAGCTGTGTTTTGTGCAATAAAGGAAACAAACAAAACCAGGTCCCTGAACATGAAATGGGACCCTCTGGGCCTTCTAGATTTTATGCACTATTGAAAAGAAAAAAAATTCCTTTACTGAACATCTGCAGACTTTAAAAAGTTCTATACCATATGTATACCACTTGAAGGGAAGGGTTGTCTATAGGAGAAGACAGTGGCTGGCAAATAAAAGAATTACTTCAATTTATTGTTCCATTAAGCAAGATACAACTTATCAATGTGCAGGTGGGTCATGTCCCAGTGTTGGAAGTAGTAAGCTGGAAGAAGTTAGCTTTTCCTTTCCTCAGCTCACTCACTGTCACAGTGCTTTTCTCTGGCTTGTGGCAGGATGTTTTCTCTGTTAGCAACTTATTTTTTAGCACACCATTCTGACACCTTGACAGTTCATGTGCTAAATCAGACTTTACAGTTACTGGCAGGCAGTTATTAGATGTATTGCACTTAATTAACTTTGCACCTAATTACAAGCAGCGCTGGCCGATTACAAAGGGCATAAATATATTAGTGCCCTGGCTGTCACATCATGAAAATGGCTGTTTGAACAAGTCAAGCAAAAGCAATTACTGCATTGTGTGCATGGTGAAATGTAGCAGAGTGCAGAAGGAGGGATGAACTGGGGTACTGTTTGTAGGAATTTCATTTTGCACAGCGCATTTCAGGTGATCCAGATGAGCAAATAGTATGAGGAAAGATTTCCTTTCATTTGTGTAAACACTTCATGTGTGTGAAGGAAGAGGAAAAGTTGCATAGTGAGAACTGACTCAAGTTTTGTTGGATACCTAGCCTGTGTATCTTTAAATATAGTATGAGGATTCCAGTGTTAAGGAAGAAAAGCTGTCTAACATGAGATTAATGCTACAAATTATAAGTAAAACTGTGATTCAGAATGGCACTAGAATGACACAGAATAGTGCAACTATTACTTATATAGTACCTGCCAAAATTAGAAGGAAGGCAGAATTTGGTCTTCTCTGTAGAAGAATATGTTGTAAAGAGCAAATGTTAGCACTCAGCTAGCATTCCATGGAAATCTGTCTTGTGTTAGCACAGGAAAAAAACATCTCTGCTAGAAAAATAAGCAAGGCATTTGGAGCAATGTTTAAAATTTTGTCAGTGGCTTTGTAAACAAGATTCTATATGAGAGATGTTTCCTCCTGTATCAAGTTTCCGTTCCAACCACCACATGCTCTGTTTTGCAGAGGAAAATAGACCATGTTATACAGGTGGCTTAACTTACTGTTGTTATGTGTACAGCCATGGAGGAATGTTGCCTTCATTGCACAAGAATCATGGCCAAGGAGAAGAGCTGAGAGCTGTTCAATATGTTAATTTTTTTTCATTCCTTTTTCTGCTTTGCAGCAGAATAGTCTCTGAATTAGAAGTGTTTTGCAACAAAACAAAACGTTTGTTTTCCCTTTCAACAAAACTTAATTAGTCACCACTGTGTAGACAAACCAACATAAGCCCAGTCATAGGAATTTGATGGTCAATAGATTGTACTATCTGCTTTGTGCAAGGTATTTAATGCTTTGTACTGAGGTCACACAAGCCAGTTTTATATATAGTGGCCAAAAAAAGGTTGCTAGAACTTGACTTTGTTTGAGGCAAGTGGAAAGAAACAGAGGGAGTCACAATGTGGTGCTAAATTAGTGGCTGTAGGGCTTGTACACTGTTGTTATTTACAATCTCTGAATAAAGAGTGCTGTGAGGATGTATGTAAACCTTTCCCAGCCCTGAACAGCCATTCATTGTTATTCACATCAATAGGCTGGCTGTGTTGTTTCTGATAACTCATGGAAAAGCAGTGGTAGGTGGCCAAAACCAGAAGTTTTGGATGCCTTTGCAATTGTGCTTGCATGAAAAAGTGAGTGGACTGCTTTGTGTGCCACAGCATAAAGTAGAAAGTGGGGAGATAATGTGTTTTCAAATACAGCATTACATCACTGCTGAAAACATTGCTCAGTTCATTAAGATCTTGGGTGGCCAGCAATTTTTACCCTGCATAAAATTACAGACATTGCTGTAGGGAAATAAACCTGTGCAGGAAAATGTCCTGATGGAAAGGTCTGGGGGAGGCAAGCACTATCATTCAAGTAGCTTGTGCCAGAGCCACTCCTTATTAATAGTGAGGAACTCGGCCCAGGAGAGAAGCTAAATCGGTCAGGGGCTCATATGGAGTTCTATGATTTCAGTTTTCAAGGGCAAAATAAAAGTTTTTTCACTGGAGGGTGCAAGGGATTAATGTGAATTAATGTGAAATAATTGACTATTCCAACACACCAAGTGAGTTATATCCAACACAATGTGTGTTAGAATGTTACTTGCTAATTGAATGCACTAAAACTACCAAATAATGCATGAATAATGTCTAAAAAAATGAAAGTAAATCTAAAACTCCATGCATTTGAGGAAAACAAAATAAAACACCAGTGAGAACTCCAGCAGAATAGGCCTGGTTTATGTGCTTTAATTTTTCTCTGGTATGGATGATCATAGAATCATTTAGGTTGGAAAAGACCCTTAACATCATTAAGTCCATCACTGAGTGTTAGTAAACCTAACACTGCCACTTGCACAATATTTCACTAGCCCCCATGGAGTTCTTGGCTTTTCCACATTTATCATGTTTGTACTAAGACACAGACCTGAGCTGATTATCTATTCCTTTTATTCTGTGGATGAGGTGTTTCTCGGTCATGACTTACAGCTGTACTGGGCTCCCAAGATCCAAGGATGCCCTCTTACCTTGTCTTTTATCCTCTCTTGGAAGCATCTTGGAAAACTGGAAATTGCAGTGACACATGAGGAATTGACAGGTATGTAAAAGCCCTCTGTTAGACTTTGTCCAAGTCTGCTTTGTTCTGAAGCTGCACACTTTATAGTTTGACTTTTACACTCTGTTGTAATGACTCTTTCCATCTGAGTGCATCATACTGCAGGGAGCTAATTGACTTTGACTCCTCTGCTTCTGTTCTCAGTGGGTGATGCCAGTTGTAATTCCCTTATTGATTGTTTAGAGCAATTAGAAGAAAACAAATTTTTCCAAAGAACAGATAATTCAGTTTTGTTGTTCTCCACCATTAAAGCTACAATTTGTTATCTAAGAAACAGTTTGTTATCTGGGGAAAAAATTAATAGGAAACACATTCCATCTATTTATTAGCTGAAGAGAGACAGGTTACCTCATCATTAATGTCATCGGTAATTAGCACTCTTGAGCTGCCACCATCTGCACCAGGGGCTGGCAATCTGTCAGCAGCTTCAAATGCCAGGGCTGATTGTGCTTGTCTGTGCCAAACAATGGGCAGGCCGTATGTGATCCCCACATTTGTAAACAGTGGTTGGCTAATGTAATCTAACTGGACAGGTTTGTTATATCTGTGACTGCCACCCTGGGAAGGACACGAGACTTTAAACCTCCAGGGCAATTCCCAGTCATTGGGTCACCAGCAACAGGCTCAGAATGCCACTCTCAATTAATCAAGTTTCTGATGTCACAACCGGTTTTTGTTCCATTTGGGACGAGATTTGGAAAGGCAGTGTGGTCAAAGTGGCAGGACCTGTGTTCACATTCCATCAGCATCACAGCCTTCCATGATAACCAGCAGATAAACCCTGACATTGGAGAGGCTTCTTAGTTGTTGTTGAGTAGGTAATGTCTTGTTCTGCTCCAGACTGCAAAGAATGAATTTTACTTTACACCAGGTGAAATCTCTTCAAATAATAAAAAAACCCCAAAAACAGCCAGGGAAAAAAGAAATAATTCTGTAATATTTAGACACGAGTCTTAGTGTTTTACTGACTTTTGATTCTGCTATTCGGTTTGATTTTGTAGTTTTATTTTGAGGAGAACAAGTTCTGAAAATTCTCACTGCATGATAAAATTGCCTTTGAGGGTCAGAGAAATTTGAAATCCCACATGCAGGGATTTGAAAGCTTATGTAAGAATGGCTGTGCTTAAGTTTGCATCATAGTCATTATAAAGTAAATGATGATACTTTTAAGTGGTTAGAGAGTTGTTTAGTAGTTTTTCATTGGTGCTCTTCTGTTCCACACGTTCAGGCATGTGGACAATACATACATGAGTACAAGTGAAAGTTAAATGTTTTCTTTGGCACATGCTTTGGAACTGAGGTGTATTCGTTCAGGTATCATGGAAATTTTAATTAGGGAATATCTACTCATAGTGCTTATGGCTAAGACCTGGACATTTTCTTCTTGAGGGCCAGTGGAGCACAAAGCTTTTAAAAATGTGAGTTCCCACTGGCATTGTAGAAAATCCATTTCATATTTGTAAAGTGGAGAACAGTTTCCAAGGCACTGCCAGATGTTTGCTTTTGATGCTTGAAGCCTAAGTACATCCAGGGAGCAGTCTCTTTTTCTGATGTGAGAACATGGATTTGCCATTGGAAACTGTGGCTCTCAGTCAAAGGTGAGAGGAATCAGGAATTTCAGAGTCACTGTAATGCATTTGTAAAGGTTTGGTGTTAGCAAGAGGTGCAGTTGAATTAGTTGGTCTCTTAAAAATGGCCAGAAATAGGTCATTGGAGGTAATAGCAAAACAGGGAAGAGTATGAAGGATACTAAGAAAGCTGTGATGTCTCAATATTAAGTCCCTCTTGCAGAAAAGGTTCTGGATGTATACATATGTCTAGATACATAATTTGGAAGGTGGATATAAGGAAGGAGATGAGTCATCAAATACTCCTATATTCTTTCTCATTACCTTATTTTTCTAAAATTTTTATTTACAAAAGGTGGTTTGCACTCATTTACTGTTTGAAAGCATCTTGGATCTAAATATTCCTTTGTGTTTCAATAGTTTTTAGGTCCAGGCATCTTTTCCAGGGCTTTTTGCCTAAGTTTATGGCATGCAAATCTTTACAGAACTTACTGCCTTCCGATGCCATAAGGAATCATCTGTCCTAAGGAGCATAATGGTAAAGACAGAATAAACATGCCGTGAGAAAGTCAGGTGTTTCATATCCAATAGGAATAGAAATCTGGTTTATAAGAATCTTTTGTTCTTCCATTTACTTTTGTGCCATTTCAGTAGTTTTTTTGAGGGGTGTGCCAATTTGCATTTTATAGAATATAATTTTAAAGATACACACATGTTTATCCTGAGGTAGTGGTAGATCAATACAGTCATTTTAGGTTTGGGATTAGAGGAGGAAAAAGAGGTTTTAGTTGCAGTATAGGCATGTTCTAGAGTACAATTATAACCTCTCAGTCACTTTTCATACCTAATGTGGAAAAACAGCACAGATACTAAAGTTAAATGTGATGCCAATACTGTAAATCCAGTGTAAGGATTTATTGTATCACTGAGCTCTTTAAAATGTTAACATTCCTTGGCTTCACTTAGAAGTATTAACTAATTCCAGGTGAGTCACCTCAGACAACAAAGCCCACTGCTGGTAGACATCTATCACGCAGGGCATGAGGTAACAATTCTCAGGGGGCACATGTGGATGTGAGAATATTTTGTTACAGTGTGGTGACCAGCATGCCTTTATTTCTCATTAGTTTATACTGCACTCCAGTATATGAAAATTAATTTCTGTTAACTTCTACAGTCAGGTAATGTACACATATCACTTAATGAAAATAATATAACTTAAAATATTAAATTACAGCCTTTCTGCCTCCCAGGCAGACTGTCAGACCTGGTGGTATAAATTAATATGTAATGTTGCACAGCTAACCAATTCCTTTTAGCCAAGAGAACTGAAAGCAGCTCCCAGAGGCAGGGCTGGAGTCTTCTACTGAAGGCTACTGAAATCAATAGAAAGACTTATAATTGACTTCATTAATTGCTAAAATAAGGCTGGGGATGGAAGGTCTGTGGAGAAAACAAATTAGGGAGGCAGGTTATATTTCTCCATTAAAAGTGGAAATTCTTGGAGATTAATATGTGTTCATCATAGGTTGCCTTAACAACTGTTCTCATATATTTGTAAGTGGTACTTTGTATATATTTAGCTATATATTTGTATATATTTAGCTGTTTTCCGGCATAAGCCACGTCCATTGTTTCTACTTGAGCTAAACAGGAAAGCTTAGTGTTGTCATTCTCATCACAAGGGATGGGAACCATGGTCTGAATTACAGGGGGCTAAAGCATCTCAGGGCTCCCAGGTTTCCCAACTGGCCTATGGATTGTGCTTCCTGGCAGGAATGAAGGTGATGAGAAGTGAGCAGTCCCTTTAGACTAAACAACTGAGAAACTAAACAACCCATGGTATCATTTTCATTTAGAAAAATAGGATGTAATCATAGAAGATTATTATAAATTCTTTCTTGATTGTAAATAATGTACAGACAATGGATAATTAATTGCAGGTAAAGTTCAATTAAGAAAGGTCAGCCTCAATGTGCATTATTTTATTTGTGTCTGTGATTATCACTGGTCAGATGTAATTACATACTTGTCGAATTGCAGTTCTGGAAAATGGGTTAAATGTCACTGTAAATTACAGGTTTTAAAAATTAATCATTATATATTTCTTGACTATTTTTAGGTTAAGGGGGTGCTTTTGTCTGATGATACAAACCAAAGCTTCAACTAATGAGAGGTGACTCAAAACATGCTCAAAATACCCATTTAATTTTAATAGGACTTGAACCTGACTGTAGGAGCAGAAATGTTTTAGCACATGTACAAAACTTGGCACTTGGCAAAGTCTTACATAGATGCCATGGCAAATTAAAATTTAATAACAAAAATACTGCTCCTTCTGACAATTGAGCAAAGTGATGTCAAATAACATCACTAAATACTCCTAGAAACTACATGAGCTCCGTTATAGGCAGATAAAATCTAGGATCTAACTGTTAGTACCTATATTAACAGAGGCTAAAGAGGTTCAGAATTGCTTCTTGCCTGAGTAAGTGACTATCAAAGCAGGAACCTGGGCCTTGTTTTAATCATCTTTGTGACAGTCTGGTTAGATTGTTGAATGATGGGTATTTTCCTAGCTGCGCTTACTTCTGATTGCACACTGGTATTGGGCCCCAGTGTAATGAGTGCTGCTGAATGTGACTTGCAAGTCCAGTAGGTATTTGTATGGACAGCGTTGTCAGCCCCCAGGATGTTAAAAGGAATAGCTCTAGGCAGCAGGGTTACTGCCAGGTTGAAGGTATCAGGGCATTTGGGAATTGTTTTAGCTGACAGACTCTCTGCCTAATTCTGGAGCATCCTGCATGACCTATGAATGCAAAGGTGTTGGCAAAACAATTAGGCAATATTTATAATACCACCAACTCCAAACTTTTTAGCCTGTCTGTTTTTTTTTTCTCCCAGCTTCCTCTCTGCCTGTCACAGCTTTTCTTTGTTCTGTGCTGTTGTTGGATATATCTTCAGATTTTTTGTATCAACAGTCAGCTCCTGAGATTCTTTTGAGGCATGCTGGCACTGGCATTTTCAATCTGTAAAGCTGTCCAGGACACTTCAGCATAACCCTCTTCTGACAGTGCTGGGTATCAGATCTGAGCAAAAGCAGCTCAGGTTTCGTGTTACCTGCTGATATTTATGGGGATTCCGACAAAGAAACTGTATTTGCCCAGAATGTTGTAGTGTATCCCAAATGCAGGAAAGGGGTTGTGAATCGGAATCCTTCATCCATCACAGCTGCTGGAGGTAGAACATAGCTGGGACAAAGCCAGCCCCATGCATCAGAGCTAAACTGTGAGCTAAGGAAAAGAGAGGTTTGTAAGAATGGCCATTGATAGAAATCCACTGAAGTGAACAGAAGTGTAATTGCAGCAGGATTGCACCCATAGGAAAACTTTCTGTTCACCTCCTTTGTCCACAAGCTGTGAAGCTTCACTCTCTTTCTCTCCTTCATATCATGAAGCATCTCATGTTGAAGAGTTATACCCCCCACCAAAGTAGAAAAATATCTAGAAAAAACGTATTGGATCTTCTTTCAACCTCTTTTCTGCTGGGAAAGCTTGGCTGACAGGGATGTAGACAACACACCACTAATATTCACCTGCGAGTTGAAAAAATTATCAGGGTTTTTTGCTTTTCAGTTTTTAATGATTGGATCATAAAAAGCAATTGGATTTTGAGTATAGACCACTCTTCAGTAAATGTAGCCCCACCTAAAATAGGCCTTTTTGGTATGAGCCAGAGCTGTGTCCTCAAGCCAGAATAAACTTGCCTCAGGTCCTAGTGGACCTGAATTAGCCATCAGACTTTACCTCACTTTATTGACATCTTGGTAAGATAGAGAACTGCTTTTTATTTTTTGCCAACTTTATTAGCTCAAATAATTAAAGTTTAGAACTTCACAATCACTCCTCAGTGGTAAAGGGACACTGCTTTGACTCATGTTCTCTTAGATGGGTGATTTTTGAACATCAGCTTGAGGTATACTAGTGCAGTTCTTGGAAAATTTCACCAAATTCTTCATGCAAATAGGCATGCTTATTTTTGTATGTTAGACCTATAACTCGGTATTATTTTCAATTCTTTGAGAATGATTTTTTTTTTTAATGGGGTTGATCTGATACAGCAGAAGAGAAAAGCATTTCCAGTCTAGATTGCATATGCAAACAGGAACGGAAATTGCCTACAGAGCCTTCATGCTTCAAGTGCATTGTGTGATTCTTTTGATATCCAGCCATGAACACATTCTGTGTAATATTCCACTCCTTTTGTTTCATGGTATCAAATGAAGACTGAGACATTAAAAGCAGGGCTTAAGAGAAATGAAAAATGTCAGTAAAAGCAGCTGATGAAAACCTTATTAAACAGCTATGCATGTCAGGCCGTGTTCCTTCTGTAATGTATATGTTTGTAATAACAGCTCGGAATTCTGCAGGGACCTATAAGTAATGAACAAAATTGGTCAAGCAAAAAAAAAAGAAGTTATTGGAAACTTGACTGCTGTTGAGTCCCATAATATCCAAATTGTACATCTGCATAAAATAAAGCTGTGCCCTGCTGGTAGCTTTTATATTGTTCCACTCGTATGCATCAATTTGTTTGTGGGGTTGAGTTTACTCCGGTAAATGTTTTATGGTGAGAATTATGTCCCAAATTTCCATAAGTAGCCAACATTCATTGTCAATGTCAATAACAAGGCAAAATGTAAAACTGAACATGACAGGCAGAGTCTCCAAGGAGAAAGTTGCTCGTTTACCTAGGGTGGAAAGTTTCTGGTGTTAATATATTTTTCCCAGTGGAGGAACAAAATGATCAGGGGAGAGAATGATCAAAGCATTGCAAATGCTATGTGAAGGAAGCTGCAGTGTGGAATCAAGTCAAGGGCCACCACTTAAAGAGTTAGGCTGCACAAAAGAAGGAAAAATAAAACCACCATTGACAAACACTAGTGAAGGGAATCTACTAATTTGCCTAGAAAGGCAAAAACTAAAGAGGCATAAAGAGAGTCTAAAACTGGTAAAGAAACAAAACCTCTTGGCTTGGAGCAAAAGTTGCACAAAAGGTGTCATGTACCACAGTACTAAAAATTACTTGCTTGAAAACTCTTAAAATAGTATGAATAATGAATAAAAGCAGAAACCTCTGCTCAGCAAGGTTTTGAGATGGGACAAGCATGTTTTACTAGAGTCTTGGGCTCTGTCTTGGTTCTACTCTGTCAGAAAATGGTGGTTGATCTGAGAGAGCTGCCTTGAGTAAACCTGATGATAGGAAAATGGGGAAATCGTGAAGCTAGAGAAGTTACAGTGAAGAGTATTTCCTTGCCTCTAGGAATATGAAATAGGAGAAGGGTGGACAGATGGAGTGATGTGGGGGAGGAGATTACTAGATTGCAAAGATCTTGCTCTGTTGGAGCAAGTGCTCACTCCTCTGGATGGATTGCTCAGCATGGGGAATGCAGTGCCTGTCAGATGCCTGTGCATGTGGTCTTGAACTGCACTCCTGGACTTCAGCCACGGGCTTTTGGTAAATACCTTTTGAAAACATGGTGTTACAGGATCTGCCTTCATGGAACTCCCTTTGCAATAAATAGACTTTATGGGGTGTACTCTGGGGCCAGATGATGATTTATGTGCTCAATAATCTTTTTTCTGCCCTGTGGAGAAATCTTTAGACTGGCCAGCAGGCCTAGAATCAGGGAGGGTGCTAGGCTGCTACTGGAGTGATGATTTTATACTTAAGTACTTGAGCTTCTTTTTGGTTCTGCCATCATCAATATCAGCTTTTTTGTTTGTTTCTTAACCCATGCCAGATAGGGACTTGCTGCACTTGCTGTTGGCCATTATTTAACATCTTCCTGTGGCTACTGGAGACAGCCTGGACAAATCCATTCCAGTTATCTTAGAGTGTAAAAATCCTCTTTGCTCCTTACACTATGAGCTGGAGCTCGTCTTTGTACAGCTTGAGTAGTTTGGGAAAGACACTTTCGCTGTGAATTTCCAGGAGAAAACAGAACTGATAGTATGAGAGCTTGTCCTTAGGTTTGTTTAAGCATTAAGTAAAAAACTACAATCTGTTTGGCTTCAAGGTAAGAAGAAGCAGCTTTTATACAACTATGCCCAAGTACATGACACAAAATGCAGGTATACTATTTATTTTGTAGTCTGCCAAAAGAAAAATATCAAATGAACTTGTCTGTTCTTTATTGTAACAGGCAAATTCTCAGTGTAATGCCATTTAAAATTCAAGTGTCCTCTGTTTTTAAATATTAGTTTGACAGCAAATAAGTCTTAGATTTGGTAAATACTAAAGGGATGAATTTTTTTTTTCCTACTTGTCTCATGGTTAATCTTCTGTAGCAGCTAACAAACTCCTTTCAGTGTTGCACAAAAGTCTATAATATATCACAGAATTAGCATCACAGGTGGCTTGTCAGTGAGACAAGAAGTTCAGCTTAAAGAATGACAGAGGTCTATTCTGTATTCCCTTAACAACTGTATAGTCTGCAGAAAGATGCAAATAGTTGAATTCAAATGGCTCTTAACATTCTTCTTGAGTACGATATAGTAAGGAAGTAATGTCATAAAAATTTACAATACAAAGGTGCATTACATTCTCTGGGTACTAAAGTTTTAATTTCTAGCCACACAGGCACAGGGATGGGAGACTGGAGAGCAGTGTAAATGGATACCAGTCCAGGGACAGCCCAAGGAAAAGTACACTGTAAAATAATGATTATCAATTTCTGGGGGGGACAAACAGAGTATGCTTAACCTGAAACATTTTCTGACAACCCATGCTGCACTGAACCAGGTGAAGTTACACTTTAATGTTTTCCAGCAGGCCAGGGAGGGAGACACAGGTCAGCTGGAAGTGAAGCAGAGGGTAGGAGCAGAAGAGAAAGGGACAGGATGAACTGGTACGGGAGAACTGTAACATCAGGGCAGCAGAGCAGAGACAGAAGTTTGGGATGGAAGCAAGATTGATTGTTCAGGGAGCAGAGGATGAAGAACCATAATTCCACAGTGTCATATCTGACATCTGCCAAGGCAGGCTGGGAAAATTAGTGACATTCAGGTGAATTGTGCAGCAGCACAAATGCAACAGCTTTGATGGTCTTTTCACGTTGTCTCCTGTGTGCTGCTCTGACTTAAAATATTTTTGGAAATTCAATCTTCAGTTCCAAAAATCTTAATGACTGCCAACAGATATCCAAAAGTGGCCTCAAAAGAGTAAATGTGCTTTGACAGATTTCTTTGTTCTTTTTAAGTAAATGAAACAATTAGTCCAAATGAAGCACTTCATCACTGAAACCCAGAGGAATTTCTTGACTGCTGACAAATCATGAAGAATAATAATAGTTCAGAAAAGGAGGAGTAGTCATGAGAGTAGATAATCTATGAGTGATGAAAAAAAGCCTATTTCAAGGACTCTTGAGCTGGGTTAACTTCTGCTGAAATGCTCAGTTTCTGTTTCAAAGTATTCAGTAAGCCAAGAGTGTTAGAGTAGATGGTATGAGCTCCTGCAAAGCACTTCATGTACTCATTTCTGTCATAAAAAACTGATTATTCTCCAATTTCATGTAAAATGTGGTCAGTGGAGATCTTTATTAGTTGCAAGCATGTTCACTTGCAAATGTAGCTTGAATGGTATAAGGACAAGCTAAGCTTTCTGCTTTTCTGCTTCCTGTTAAAGCCTGTTTATTTTATTTTGCAATCATCTTGCCCATCTGCACCATATTTTTCTGTTTGCTTGGCTTCCTGTCCTGGCTGACTGCACTTGCTCAGGGCCCAGGTTGTGTCCTTGTGGCTGTTGGTCATGCTCACTTTATCTGCAGCCTTTCACCAAATAGGGCTTCGTTCCTTCACTCCTGGTCAGCTTCAGAAGTGAACAATATTTTAAGAAAGTCAAATCTTTATCTTGTAAGAGAACATGCTGAAATGCAGTGAAGGGGCTTTGCATCCAGAACATCTCAGAAAGAATGAAACAGAAACAATCATGTAGTCTTTTATGTTCCTGATCCCTATTTTAGAAATCTGTATGTTTTAAGGAAGTTGTTAAATCAGGTATAGTTTGATGAGATGCAGTTATCACAAATGAAATAAAAATGTATCTGCCTACAAACAAGCAGATCTCCCAGTTGCTACCATGTTTCTCATCTAAAGGACACAAAACATAATTCTTCACTCTTAAACTGTATCCTTCATCCTTAAGGCTTCAATGGATGCACAAGAATAGGAAATGTGGGAAAGGGGGAAAGAGAGTGTACTACAGCTGTACTTTTGTCCATGGGTTTGAGCTGGTTTTGGTTTGCACAGATCAGGAGTTGTCTCAGGACAGTGTCTACACTTGTCCCCTGTTTGTATTTTAGGGGCAGTTGTGTGGCTGGGTCACACAATGGAGCGATTTGTGGACTCAGTTCCTTTGCTTCTGTGTGTGCCCCAATGGAAATAGTCAGACTGTGCCAGCCAGCCCCAAAGTTTCAAAGGTACAAGGTGTCATTTTACTGCTAAAGGCTGTTACTGAGTTACATCCTGCTGCATGGAAGTGTCCCCAGGATGAGCTCCCCAGACCCCAGCAGATGCTGTGGGGAAACCCACTGCTTTTGTAACTGCAGTGACCTCAGCAGTTTGCATGAGGGAAGAGTTTGGTCAGTTTAAGTACCTATAGCAGAGTGTTCTCTGCAGAAGCATAATCCTCATAGCCTTCTTTCGCGGAGTAAAGGAGATTAATTTTAGAAACAGTGGGTTTTACAGATCCCAGGATATTTACCCTAACGATTATTTTGCTTTGAGTAAGCGGGCTCTCTGGCTGACTTTCACTTGTGGGGAATTAGATCACAGACATATTAACAGCTACACCCCCGCTAAAGTGTGCACCACTAGGGATTGTCTTCAAGCCCAATAAGCTTGCTATTATTTCCTATCTTAAAATCTGTCCTAAGTAATAAAATTTTTAAAAGGGAAGAAAAGAAAAAAGTTGAGCTCACACTGCTGCTGCAGTCTCATTGAGAATTCAAATGGAAAAACACAGCTAATCTATACAAAAATAACACCTAAAAACGATACATGAATAATCTTGGGCATGAAAGAATATTTTAGAAGTCCCACAGTCTCTGCAGTTTAATAATATCTTAGAGTTGTGACCACCTTTCCTGGTGATGGGCAAACAGAATGATGGTTTTTTTGGAAACTGGTCGTTTTCTGGGAAGTCTGTACATCCCCTTTTAATTCTCTGCATGCAGTTAAGTCTCATTCTTGTCATGGCCAGTTAAGGTGTGCTTTTATCTGCTTTTGAAGAGAGAATGAAGACCTTGCATCCTAATTCCTACAGAGAACCACGAGGTAGTGTTGTCAGGGCAGAACAGGACTGTGGGTTCCTGCTTTTGGCTTTTAGCAGCCAGTTTATCCTAAAAGGTGTGCAACTGGAAACTTGTTTCTGTTGTGCTTCCCTGAATGTCCTCACTGGGTGGCCTACCCAAGAGTGCCATAAACTCTGAAGTCCTTCTTGCTTTTGAGACAACCTACCCTATGAGGACTTGGGAAATCCTTGATGTTGCAAGTAACCAAGTGGTCCCATGTTTAATTATAATTGTTTGGTATTTTGGTGCAAAATTTTATTAATTAACAATAGAATTTTTCTTTGAAGTAAGATCCCTATCAATGAAATTGATTTTCAAATGAAGATAGTTCTGCAATTCTTAAAAAAACCTATTTTTGTAAGTATTATATGTATTTTTTCCACGTTTTCATGTTTCTTCTCTGTAATCGTCTAGCTAATTGTGAAAATTGACTTCCCCCAAGGTGAAATGGGAGGGAAACAATTACAGGATTGCAAAAAAAGGAGGTAAGAAAGGGAATTCTGTAAATTAAAATTTCTTAAAGTGCTAAAACAAAAAGGTGAAAGACTTGGGAATGGGGAAAGAAAACTTGAAATTAAATGAATCACAAGTGTGGAAATTAACAATTAAATTGCTTTCCAACTGTTCTACCATTTTCTCTCAGCAAACCACAATACCAAATTATCACCATAGTTCTAATGTCTCTTTCACATTTCAGGGCTATGGAGAGATTCCAATTCGTATTTACTTCCTAAGACTTATAGATGTGCCTTTTCCCAGTAAATAGAGATTCGGTGATGCACTTTATTGGTTTTTTTCAGCTTTCCTAGCAGGAAGATTGGCCTCTTTACATTGGAAGATCTCTGACTGTGGTGTTGGCATTTCACAGCCTTTCCACCTGTTTTTGACAAGCTGGGTGAAATATATCAGTAAGTACCATGACTTTGGTAAAAGTAAGATTATATGTAGTTAGGAGTGAATGAGTGAATTTTCAGTTCAATTTGAACAAATCTATGACTAATAGTACCCAAGATTTAACAGACTATTAACACTCATTAGCGTTTATATGCTAGCAGATGAAAATGTTTCACATGTGAAGTAGGTGCTGCTCTGTTCAGAAATAGATGCTTAATATTTTTGCAGTAGAATAAAGAGTAGCTTCATGTTGAGCCAGGGCGCTGATTGGGAGAACTGTGCTGTGTTAACATGGTTTTACTCAAAAGTTCCTGTTCCCACTGGGAACACATTTTTGTGTACAAAGCCATCCTACCCCCTTCTCAGTATCAGCAATGGAAATAGGGTCAAGTAATTCCATCCTCTGTTCAAAATACTTTTCAGAGAGTATTTTGGTTCTGATCCTGCAGAGACTCAACAACTTGGTTAAATGTGACCATTGCACATGAGCAGAGAAGTCAATTTGAAGTCTGCCTATTTGGCATAAAAGAAAATCTGTAACATTACATGTAAATGTTTAATTTCCATGTGGGCTGATCCAATAAGGTCAAATTGACATCTTCTCATTCATTAAAAAGAGCAGCCCGATTTAACAGACTATTTGCTCAATCAGAGTAATTGTCCTGAAATGAGGATCAGAGGCTTTTGTTTTTCATTACATTCTCTAAATTATACACACTGTAGCAGGTGTAAGAGACTGGGTTTGAGTCCTACCATGCTTTGAAGTATTTTTTCTCCATCTCTGCTGTTCATGCAGCACTAAATCTTTGGGTCAGCATTCCTCAGAAGATGAGAGGAGAAAGGAATGGTGCAGTCCAAGAAGGTGCAGTACTTTAATGTCATGTATGGTGTGTTCTTCTTCTGTCCTTGCTTACCTGGTTATAATAATGACAACATTGTTGGGCTCTTCAGATAATAATCTGTTTAAAGCTCTTGGAAAGTGCCTGTTTTTATCACTAGTAATTTCTTCCAGTGGGACTAAGCTTTACTAAAGGTAAGTCTTTGCATCATCAGGGAATAATTAGGACTAAGTGCAAAGGAAACAGAAGTAGAATGAAAATTGTTCTTATTATTCTTAATCCTGTATTATCTAAGGAGGAAATAATTGTTTTTTCATTTTTCTGTTAGCTGTCATGTTTACAAATGTAGGTGGACTATCCTGTGTCCAAGCTCTGAGTAAGAAGAAGTGGGAAAACACTGCTGTAAAGAACCAGAAAAATAGCATAGTTTTTATGAGAGATCTCAGCAATTTTACTTTTACTGAAGTCATGAAATCTTTCTGTAATTAAGTTACAGGCTTGTAGTGTTCCCATACCCATCTCTGGTGGAATTCCTCTGCATAGCATTCCTTGCTGTGTGGAGGCATAGCTTAAGTTGGCCAATAGTAAGAGACCATCCTTGGTTTATTTTTCCTTAGGGACTTCTACACTACACAGGCTTTCTGTTTGACCCTTGCATTTCTTCTGAGGACAAGGGGTTGAATTCTGCAGGATAACCAGAAATACCCTACATGGCTCTGGAGAAAACCTACACTGCTTTTGAGCACCAGGAGTAGTAAACATCTGGGGATCATTTGAAACTGTAGCTGCTCACTCACTATGGAAGACATGAAAGAAGCAGTTAATGTTTCTTTTCTGGGTTGGGAATTGATCTTTATCACCACTTTCCCTAACCTGTATTAATAACAATCACCAGGGACAGGAGAAGCACGCAGACTTTAAAAGGCAGCAGTAGTTGCCCTAGGTCACGGAAGTAAAGGAGGAATTTAGATCTGAGTTTTTCTTGTTCTCTATCCAGAAGCATGAACCTCTTTTGTTGGAAGTAATTTTTGTGTGAAGTTGGACTGCAGCTTCTGAGGATACATACAAATAAATCAAGTTAACAAGAAGAAGAAAGAAAAAATCCCTCCTGTAAGGCTTAAAAAAATGATTTCTACACTATACCTAAAAGAACTGTAAATTTTTTCTTTTTTGTTGTTTGCCAGGCCTTTCAGTTTTTAATTTAAGGTAGAAGTGCATGGGAAAGTAGTTCTTGCTTCCTATAACATTTGGTCTAATATTTGCTATAGCCTTTGTTGAAATACTGCCTTTACCATGGAACAAGTTTTTTCAGGAGCTGTTCCACCTGCCACTCAGAATATTCCACTCCCATCAGTAGAATGAAGCCTTTCGAGGTCTTTCAATGCAGAGCCACAAGACTGAAGGAGAAAAAACAATGGAAATCTTTTTAGGAGTGTAAATGAAAATTGAGGTTCATGTTGTGAAATGATTACTGAGAGAAGTGTGAGGCGCTGCTTTTGCCCATGTAGTGGAGTAATGCAAGTACCAGTTTAAAATTCTACAAGTTCCTCTAGCTGGAGCATGAATTAAAACATTGCCATCTCAACAATCTAGGACACCCACCCCACAGGTCTCTTTACACCTTGGGGATGTTGGCTTAGCAGAATTTTACTTTTCTTAACTTTGGGAAGGTAGCAATGCACAGATATAAAAAGCAATGCAAGATATTCATGATGGGGGAGATTTTCTAAACTTTTCTTGACTATTTTTATATGAACTTTTTCTGCACCAGTGTGGCAAGGCAGATTTCCAAAGCAGCATACTTGAATCTTGCTGCTGTTAGATATTAATGGTTGAATCCCCTGTGATGCTTTGAAAGGGTAAATTTGTATGGATAATAAAGTAGTTACTTTCCTTGTTCACAGATTTTTTTTTTTTTGGAGGAATAGAACTTCAAAAGCATTGCTTCCCATAAGACAGAAACAAGGCCCACATATCATACTTCCTTTCCTCCAAAGAGGCTATTTCTTTGTTGCACCTGGAAAGAATGCCAGAATCCCAGTTGATAAAAACTGGATTTCAGTGAAGTCAGAGGGGAACATGAAATCATCGAAGGAACAGACCACATAGAAACCCTACAGCACAAATTAGGGAAAGGTTCTTATCTGCCACAGACTAATTGGCTGGGGCCTACTGTTTTACATATCAGATGTTTCCCTCCTGCTCAGAGAATCTTAAGTGAAGTAAATCTGTGCCAGAAATAATTTATCCTTGTATGTGTTTATGTGTCCATAGATCACAGGGTGGCCTGCTTCCTATCCACTGCAAGCATCACCCCGAATTAAAGAGGGTACTTATGCATCTGTGCTAAAGTACAAAGTGTTTGCAGAGCTAGACACTTACTCCTCTTTATTGGGTCACATGTGGGTGAGCGTTCTCTTAAGTGCTCCATTATTTTGGAAGTCAGTTTAATGACTGCACACTGTATAAGTTAAAGCAGTTATATGTAATGCATGATGAGCAATATGACTTCCAAATGTTCACATGTAATGCATGTCAGATTTCAGTTGGAAAACAAAACAAGCCCCTCAAGGTTGCAGTCTGCTCTTTAGAAGAGCCACATGTTGTAACCTCAGAATCTCAAAATATCAGCTGTTCTTTGTGCGTGATGAGAGCAGTGGAATCTGTGCCATATTCTGTCCTTTATTTCCTGGAATCTGGCTGCAGTAATGATCAGATGTGTGCTTCTGCCAAGTGCAGTTGGTGTTTGATCCACATTCAGACCAGTGAATTGATTTGTGCTTTTTTTTCCCTCATGGCATATCTCATTCTGACATAATTTTTGTACAGAGTGTAACATAAATATGTAAATAAGGAATGAAATTTTCTAAAATTCATCTGTGGTTGCTCTTACATTACTTTTAGGCAACACGAAACTATAGACACCAAATGAGGTCAAGGACCATTGTACTCTCATACTGGTAGCCTTTTGTGAAGTATTTAAAATCAAAATACTCTGGACACATAAAAGAAGCAGATTTATACCTTCCTAGAAAGAAGAGCAGAAGCGACCAGTCACTGTTGCCAAGAACATTTTGCCTTTGTTAGAAGAACCTCTCAAGGAGCCCAGGTACTTTCATTTGAGTCCTTGAGCACAGATTCTGTCCCACACAAATTTCCTATCCTATTTTATGTGTGTCTGTTTCTGCTGTTCTTACCCACTGCTGGTGCCTTCTTTATTATACAGAGTGCTATTTTTTTTTAAATTATCATACTGAAGATGTAAGTTACCATAGTAAACCGAGCCTGGGCCATTCAAGAACTGCTTCCCTGTCTCTTCTGGCTCATCTTTTCCTTACACAGAGGCAATGGCACACAGGAAGCAGATAGGGCTAAAGACAATGATAGCAGATGCCTCAAGTGTCAAACACTGGTCTGTTTGTATTCATGAGTTATACACCAGTTCAGTCAAGGAAAAGTTCCAAATAAGCATTATTAAATATTAAAAGGACAGTGGGAAAGCCTGGTTGAACCACTCAGATGTCTCCAACTGGATGTCTTGGAATTACTCCTTTGCAGGAGTAATTTTTTCTTTGTATGAGAAATTAATTGTTTGTATGAGAAATACGCCCTAGGGCCCTGAAGTTTCGAGTTTTCTCAAAATGTGTTAACTGTGATTTTGTTGAGGATTGCAATATTTCCTGAAAAGTTTACATGAAAGGTTAGGATCTGGTTTTTTTGTACACCTACAGAAATGTCATAATCTGTTCTGAAGCAAATCAGCTTCCTGGGAGCTTTACAACTATTCAGATTAGTTTCATATAAGTTCTGTGGAATATTGCCATCAGATAAATAGACCAACAATATTGAAACAAGGCATTTGAATATTGCACTTAGAAACAAAACATTTTACATATTGAAATAAAATTGCATGTATGTAATTTTATTTAATAGAACATTATTGTGATTATAGGTAAAGGTGTCCAACAAGATGAAGCAAATGCTTGAAAGCGTTTTTATTTTACTATTTGCTTATGGTGTGGCCGGTATAAACTGCTTTTGTTAGTTTACTAACAAGGGTGGGAAGAGGCCAAGTACTGGGACATTAATTTAAATCTAGCTCAGAAGAATTAGACACAGGAGAGCAACTTCAAGGTCTCTGGCACATATCAGCATTTTATTTGATTGTAACAAAATTTTTGCACATGTATTCATAAAAAACCATTTGTTGGGTTTCCTTTTAAGTTTCACAGTTTGTTCTTTTTGTTAAAACATGTGGTAGGTCAGAATTAGTGCTGGCAATTTCCTTTGCTAATGACCTCAAAAATACTCTTTTTAAACCCAAGTAGATGCATTTTTTAAAAAGGGCTGGAGGCTCTTCTAGCAGCATTAAGATAACACACAGATGACACAAGAAGTGACACTTTAAATTCTGTATCTACAGTCTGTTTAAGAACAATAAGCCTACAATAATAATAAGGAATTATTTTCAAACTACTGCAAAATGCATTTAGTGTTCATAGGCAAAACACAACATATTTACATGGAGATAGTCTTTGTACATCTATCTGTGTGTTATATGGGAGATTAAAAAAAAAAAGCACTTATTATAGGAATGTAACTGAACCTAAATCAGTTTTTAAAAGCTATTTAGTATCACTCAGGGTTTCCTGGTCAATCCATTTTGACAGAGAGGAAGAAACATGATGATCCCTTCTTTTAAGCGGGATTTTGGAGTTTATAAGCTGGTGGCTTGCTTTCTGTATTTAAAGGTGGCCAACAGGGTGGTGGAAGGATTTGTCAGTGATCTTGGCATGAACCTCAGGGATCTGGGCATTAGGGACATCTCTGTGTGAAGCATTTGTGTTCTTGGACAGCTTGAAGGCATTTTCATGCTACAGTTACGTTACTGGAGATCTTCTAGCCACTTACATGTTTATCATAATCTGTAGAGAAGTCTCAAGCTTCGATTTCTGAAGTATTTTCCTAAAATAAGAAAAAATCTTCGACAGTAGCAGTATAGAAACAAGCTTTGAGGATTTCTCCCTCATGATGGGCATAGGGCTGTATTTTCCATCCCCTGCTTCTGAGCCCCAGCTAATGTTCATTTGTGTCCCACAAGGGCCCCCAGACTCAGAGCAGAGCAGGGACTAAATGCATCAAAGGCCTTTTTGTGAAAATATGGACAATGCTATAAACCAACCTTGTGTTAACCTACCGAAGAACAGAGGAGGAGAATGCTGAATGCCAAAATATAGAGAGATGTGTGAAAGGGAAAACTTATACAAAAGTGGGCAGGCTGAATAAAACTATTTATCTTTAAGCCACACAAGTCATGGTAATTAAATTAGGTCAGGCTGGCTATAAAGCTACAAAAAGCAGGCTGTAACTAATTTAGAAAGAGACAGAGAAGACCTGAAAAGAAAACAGATTGACAGCCCCCTATTATTTTTTATCTAATCAAGACACAAAAATGTAAGAAAGAGAAAAAGGAAAAAAAAAGGAAAATAAAAAGAAATCTCATGTTGATTTATCAAGATTTTCTCTCAAACCATTAGGATAGACAAAAGCACATAGTCACATCTTTGATGTGTGAAGGTTTGCACATTGTTCTTAGTGCTAACACAGGGTTACATGCATATTTTACCCTTGAGAAAAACAGAATAATTGAATACCTTAAAGTTCAGAAACTGGTGGAAACCCCAACAAAGAATAACATGATCAGATCATTATCATTACAGTATCATTGCACTTAATCTTTCTGGGCATCCATATCATCTGCTGCCATGTGAAGAGAAATACTAAATATCTGTGAAAAGAGACAGACTTTTATTTAAAACCATTTCTTCATAAATCTCACCTACCAGTTTGTGTAAATATCCTTTTTAAAAAATTATTTCAAATATGTGCTTTGAATTTGAATGTGGCAGGTTGTATAGGGTGTGGGAAATACCATTTTTGGAAGTTAAGAAGGGAAAGATCAGGACTTTATTTATAGTGTGGATCCAGTCTCATTAAATAAGGTTTTAAATAATATTTCAGTTGATTTCTGTAATAGTTTTCATTCTCCAAGTGATTAGAAAAATTAGCATTCTAAGGCTGTCTGGAGGGTGAAGAGGAGTGTGTGAACAAAAAGGGGGAAGGGCACAGACAAAAAGCCCAGCTTGGTTTGTGTTGGTGTTTAATAGCTAACAACCCTTTCCCACCCTGATTCTCTTTTATGCCTGTTTTAGTTGTAAGTAACTTCCAAAGGTTTTCCAGCGGCAGATTACGCTCAGCCACTACACTCATCTGAAATAAGATTTGAACTTTGCCCTGTGAAGAAAATATTTGAAGTTTCAACACAATTAAGGGTTGCAAATTCTCTGTGAAAGTGGAAATTCCCTCCCATTTCTACCAGTAGGTTCCCGAGGGTGAAGTTTTGACCCTTGTGAAGTCAATGGAACCTTCACTCTCTTTCATTAAGACAAGAGCCATCCCTCATCACATCTTGCACTTGCAACAAAGAAGTGTGGAAAAGAAAGGAGAAACTGTTTTCTTGGGCTATTGCCATGAGGTAACACCTTTTCTGGACAATGAGAGAGTCTTGGAGAAAAGATACACAAAAATGCACAAAGTCAGAAATGGGGAGCAGGCAGGGAAACAACAACATGGAGCATTTCTCCTTTCCCGCAGGAAAATGTGGTTGACAGAACATACGCAGAGTGGGGCTGTCATTTTCAGAGCTGAGCTGGCACCACTCAGCAGGTTTGTTTCTGTTTGAGAGAAGATGAAGCTTTTGCCTTTTGGCTTGAAGAACACTCAAAGCTCCTCATCAATTGAAAGTCAGAATTGAACAAAAATTTGCAAAATTAATTAACGGAACTTCAGAGCGTTGGCCCAGAATTTGGCCCAAACACAAACTCAATTACTTGAGATTTTGCTTAAGTAACTTTTTTGTGTACTTAATGTTTAAGGGAACACGGTCTGGCTCAGAGTATTTCTGAGAAGAGCTGAAGAACTGTTACCAGGTGCATAGTCTGCTAAAAATCAATAGCCAGAGCATAATATAGAACCAGACTTTTAAAGATAAACCACACAACCAAGGCTGAACTCCTAAGATTTCAATATAGCAATTTATTGCTCTATGCACTGTTCACATGCAGCCAGTATGAACCAAGGGACTGCACTAAACCTGCTGGGTTTTGACAGATTTGCTTTTACTTCATTTTTATTGTGTATAGGTAAAAGGAGACCTGCCAGCCTGCCATAGATACAGGATCTATGGGATTTGGACTATATCTTATGTTTTACTGTATTTCTTGAAAAAGATCCCTCCTCTTTAACTAGAAGCTGTAGTTTCTTTTCTTTTTTTTTTTTTTCTTTTTTAGGCTTATGATAAATTGGAGGTGGCACAGTGAAAGAGCAACAGCTTTTAGAAGCCCTCTCCAAAACCAGAGTTTATGAAATACTTTCCAAACATCTGCATGAATGGTGCTACATCAACCTTCCAGCAGCCTGGTTGAAAAGAGTGTCCTTTAATCTAAACCACGCTCCTTGGGATTTCTTAATGTAGTTAATTCTTCATTTTCTTTTTATATTTTGCCAGTGAGAAACTGCCTAGTGTTCCTTACCTCTGAGTCCTTTCCACTGTTTCTTTTAGTCCTGGCACGATGCTGTACATTTTCATTGCATGGGGATCTCCTCAAACAAAGGAAAAGTATGAAACTGTCAGATCAGATTTCATATATTGCTCTTGGCATTGCACTCACTAGACCTCGTACAAAGTGAATTTTGAAAGCCTCTGATCTTTTATAACCATTTCCAGTCTTAAACATACTTTTCAACATTTTAAAGTTCCTCATCTGCAGTCGCTGGGAATATGACTATGAAAGCTGAGGTAATTTGGATATTTTCTTTCTGCAAAGACATAGAGAGTGATCCATTACATCCATAAATCATTTCCAATGTTTCATTATTCTTTCTGCTATACTTCTGATTGTTTTATTAAGACTCTGAATGTATTTCTTTCACTTTTGTTTTTTCTCTTTCCTGCTAGGGATATATATTGCTTTAAAGCTCAAAATCAAGGTGCTTAGATGTGCCTGTGGGAATGAACACTGACAGCGGGTTCAGAGTGGTGAGCTCTGCTGGGTCTTATGGTACCATAAACCAGACACATCAAGGACACAAAGTCCTTTCTCTCCTCCCACGCTGCTGTGTCAGTCTGGAAGCCTAATGACCATGCATTAGCACCTCAGTTATTAACCAGCCTTTGGGCTGGGGGAAGTGTGATTTTTCTTCACTGTTGTGTTCCTTCCCAGTTCAGGGAAATCAACCAAACTGAAGAAATGCTGACCTCTTGAGACTTAACTAGAAGATCCCTTGACACGAAATCCTGTAAGTCTATTTATACAAAGATTCCCTTGGTGAATTCACAGGGCCAGACAGAGGATTCCTAGAGCTGAAAGCATGAGCCATGAAAACTACAATCTAAATTATGTTAAAATGCTGAACTTAGCAGAGAACACGAACAGACAGCAATTCCATGTTACTTGTGGCACTGTAACTCAGCAGTTGCTTCAGAGATCAATCACACACAGCTTCTTTGGGAAAGAGTAAGTTTGCTGGAACAACGGGCAGAGATGACAGGTTATTCAGATGTCTTTTCTGAATGCCAACAAAACAAAAGCGTACTACTTTTAATGCTTGTGTTATAAACAACTTGCATCCACTTTGAATCTCCTCCCACCTTTCCTTCACTCATGCGAACACTTTAAACAGGGAGCTACTTTGTAAATCTCTCAGAAGCTTCTGATTGCACTTTTCTTATCTGTACAATTCACAGCCAAGTCAGAATTCAGTAGAATATCTGTGTATCTTTGTTACAAATACAGTAGACTTTCTGATTGTTGCTGCCACTGTTTCCAAACCCATTCTTCTGTAGCCTTCCCATCCTGACTAGGAGATGAGTAACTTTCTTAGGAGGATTATTTTTAACCCTTCTGTTTTTCAATTCCTTTCAATTTTTCTTGGCCACCTACTTGACTGCACGACCTGCTGCTCAGGTTCCATCTGCCTTCCAGAATTCAGATGCAAGTCCTTGCTTGTCTGCATAGCAAGTGTCCTACTCCTACCCCAGTGTTTCTTTTGACTGATCCTTTTATCACCTCATAGCCTGGTATTTTTCAGTTTCAGGTAGTATATTCAACATACTGTATTTCAATGTAGCTACATTCATTAATGTTTAGAACTTCGTACATGGTCCTGAAATGGTGAGTAGAGTTTCCTTCACATTTTGTCTTCATCATGATGAGCTTTCCTACCTCTATTCAGTGTTTGGTTTATTTTAAATCAGATGGCTGTTTCTTCTCTCCGTACTGAAATACCACTGGTGTATTGGTGTTAAATCTTGTAAGTTCAAGAGCTTCTCCAGCCCAATGGTGTACCAGAAGTGTGGCTGGGTTGAGTTGGGACATTATATATTGGGAATAAATCAGGGAATAAATCCTAATGGATTCTGTTGAGAAGAGACTCTGATGGTCTCTTTCTTATTTTAGAGAATGTCTGAATTTAGCTCAGCTGTTTTTCCTCCACTGGAAAGATATGTGTAATGTCTCTGAGAAAAGGACATTAAAACATTTTTCCTTAATAAGGTTTGTGGATAACATTGCCTACGCTGGTCTTAACAACAAGCATAAAGAGGCCATTGCCTAGAGAAACTCTGCAACTCATTAGCTAGTTTTATCTTTCCTTCAAAGAAGGAAAAGCAAAAATCTAACTGATATGGCCATCCAATGCTCTCTGAAGAAAAACAACTCTGCAGCCAGACCATTCCTTCCCTCACAACAAAGCCAAACAAAGAGAACTAATGCATTAACTTTTCAATTTTCAAAGAAGAAATCCTATAATTTAACTAAGAAATGTTTTAGATCTAGAAAATGGGATACTTTTTGCTTTTGGAGGCAAAAAATCAGAGCACCAAAGAAAGGATAGTGCACAGAAATAGGGCAAGTTTATCAGTGAGTGTAGTGTGGAGGAAAGTGGTCATTAATTAATGAAAAGGAAGTGTTTTAGGGGAGCATTCAGGTATTTAACAGAACCCTAAGCTTTACTCTAAGTGATGTGGGCAGAAAATCTGTGAGGTTTGCTCAGAGTGGTTCACCTGGTGACCAAGCACATCAGGGAAGCTGCTGCACCAAGTTCAGGATAGAGATTATTGCACCACTTAACCTTACCCTCAGGTCAGGCCCTCCTTGATCCATTAGCTGTCATTTGGTTTCCTCCCACTCTCAGAAGCCCTTGAGATGATCTGAAAATAAAGGGGCCTGTTGTGCATGGCTGGAGCTTTGATCTCCTGAAATTCAGCAAAGCAGGGCAGCCCAAGAGCACTGCAGCATCACTGTGGCATGGCAGGGGCAGCCCTGGGATCTGAGACCCCGCCTCTTATTGTTGGGACTTCTGTTGTGGTACTGGCTGGTAAAGGCAACCATTTCAACTCCCAGAAGTAAGATTCTCACAAAATAATCAGTGAACTGAACTCTATTTCTTTTTTTAACATTTTTTGGAAGTGCTCCACTACAGTTTAGAAAAAGAACAAGGGAGAGAGCTACCCAAAACAAAAGCTGAACAACAAGGCACAGGGGAACATGTGCCCAGCATACGTTGCTGTTGAGCTATTTTCAGCTGGAGTATGGGCCTCAGGAGTATGGCATAGATTCCAATATCCTGACAGTGTCTTACTTTACTCTGGGATCCTCATATAGAATTCTCTTAAGTGGACAGTGAAAGGAAAAAAGCTTTTGTATAAGTAAAATACTGTTTTGCTTTGCTTTCAAGGTTTAAGACATTTTTTCACTAGAGGTGGTCTTTAATATGTTCCTTAAACTGTAACTCTTGGGACCACCTCATTCCTTATAGCTCTTCCTCTGAGCAGGAATATTGCAGCATAGCACAACTCAGCCACTACATGCTCCATTAAAGGAGCTTATATAGCATCCTATAGGCCTAGAGGTCCAGTGGTAACCTTTGGCAGACACAAGAATACTTTGGAAAATTGTGGGAATGCTGATGACCTGACAGCAGTTTATATTATTGCATTAGAAAAATAAATAGTATGGCAGAACCTGTCAGGGTGGATGAAACAAAGATTTGCCAGTAACTGTGCTGTGCAGCTTTCCAAACCACTAACCTGCTGGTTAGCCCAGGCCTCTATTTCATCCAAACCCTCATAAAAATTTATTGCAGATGGGTACTAAGAACCTTGAGGAAAACCCTTTGCTGTTTCAACAGCATCTCTGCCTTACGGTAGTCTCGCAGTAACTCTTTTCCCCCTCCCCCAGCAGAAGAGGTTTTCTCCATCCCAACATGGTTCAATCCTCTCTTACAAATGGCAAAGAAAAGAATTTATTGGCCTATCTGGGATAGCCAAGGGATGAAGTACCAGAAAGCTGTGCATGAACAAGAGAGACTTAAATCACACTTGGAATTTCAGGCGTAGTTTCAGCTGCTGTGCAAAGAGCCCTGTTCTCAGCCCAGGTATTATTTTGCTGAGGCCTGATGGTAACTAACTGCCCCATCTATCAGAACAAGACAGTTTTGTGTGATTCGGCTTCTCCTCTGCTGGGTGTTCGTCAATATATCAGAAAGCAAACCTGGACAGCAGCGTGATTTGGAGCTACCTGAAGGCTGGAGCAGTGGGGCAGTGCAAGGGTGCTGGGGACCAGGACTTGGCCAGTGCCACATCCTTTGGTACCCGTCACTGAGCAGAAAGGCTCAGCTCCCAGCTCAGCTGGACTCGGACATGGACATGGCGATAGATCTCCTCTCGCAGAGGCAGTCCCAGCACAGAGCTGGCACCGGGAGCCTGCTCTTGTTCCCCATTGATGTGTTCGCAGGCAGCCGGGGGAGCTGCAGCCAGCAGCATCCGGGGCAGCCTGCCCCACCCTGCCGGCAGCCCTGGGACCGCAGCTGAGCGGGGGCAGCGGTGCCGGTGCCAGCAGCAGCTCCGCGGGCTGAGCGAGCAAAGGGAGCTGGTGAGTGGCCTGTGCTGGTCTGCGCTCGCGTGCCGTGGCCCGGCTTGACACAAAGCCAGCCCCGGCAGGGAACAAACCCCGGCCCAGGCTCTGAGGGAAATCAGCCACGCCTTAGCTGATGATGTGCAGGCGGTACCTTAGAGAGACGCGGTCCCAAAGCCCTGTGTCCCTTTGACCCTGACACAAGTACCTGCCTATGTTAACACTTAAAGATGACCAACCTGAACCTTACTACCTCAAAAGGCCTGCACAGATGTAGGATGGGCACCAGAATAGTTCATTTGCAGAACCACGCTCTTGCCTAGCCAGATGTATGCCATCATGTGTCATCACCGAACTAGGAGTTAAAGACTGTCAGGGCCATTTAGTCTGGGATAACATGGAAAATAAGGCTTTTTAAGCATGGAAGAAACATGACAAGCATGTACGTGCATTTTGAGAACTGATTGGCATTCCGTAATGACTAGCATGAAAATAAATTTTCTTACTAAAAAATATTGAAAAGTATAAAATCTCCTTGTTTAATTGCAAGCAATAAGACAAGTGTAAGAGTTAAGCAAGTATCTGATTCAATTATACATACCCTGAATCAAGACTGAGTGTAAAGAGACACGTTAGTATGATTTTAATATTATAACAATTTTCATTCATTAAGAGATTACAGAGACAAAGAGATAATCTCGTCTCATAAGAGAATGCTTTTTGCTGTGTTATTAAGGTACACATCTTAAAAAGTTTTACATGGCCTGTGAAGGGTGTTTTGTGCCTTGCTGGCGACAGTAGGTTAAAGCTCAAGATAACCACTTCAGACTGGCTGCATACTCCAGTATTTTCCCCCTTCACAGTTCTTAAAACTTTACGGAGCCTCAAAGCATATCCAGATGGACAGTAACTGTGACTGCCTCTTATGAAACCAGTATAATCTAGCACAATACACAAAGTAGGGTAAGTGGGAAGGAAAACAAGTTCTGAATAGAGGACCTCCTTGGAACATTGGATCAGCCATCAGACACACCAATTCTGTTTAGACAGGCCTGTTATATGCACCCAAATGTTCTGCAAAACAAAGCACACCCCCATCCTTTCACCACTGCAGCTCCAAAACACTTCTGCCCAAGGGTGGTCTTCACCCTCCTCGAGGCAGTGTTCGTCCTTACATCTTTATTCACAAACTGAAGCATTGGTTTCCAGAGTTTTTTGGCAAAGCTGAGACACATAAACCCTGTTCTTCCTCTCAAGGAATATCATATCTTGGCAGTTTTGTTTGGATTTAACTTTTTTCAAATATGCAATACAAAAACATGAACAAACAGATCACTTACCATTGCACTGCCACCAGTGGATTTCCCTGGACAAGGCTGCTTGTGTGACACCAGGATTACCATAAATAATGACACTGTAGCAGAGAACCTGGTCAAGAGAAAACTACAGTTATTTGAGGTTGCTGTTCTTGTTCTCTTGTGGGATGCTGTCTGCTAAACACAATGTAAAGCAGTATATAGTGACTTCTTTGGACTTTCATGCTGTGCATGTCTTTTTGCATACAGTATGCATGTATCACAACAGGGTGATTAGGTAATGAAGCCATGATGTAAGAAAAAAACCCCAGGCCTTGAAGATGTATAGCAACTATATCTGTGGCTTCATTCCTCACTCCTGCTGGCATGCTGGTGCTTAACTTAATTCCAGCATTGATTCCTACTTATGCATATGTTGGCAGAGACAGATCCCAGTGCAATGGCCATTCTCAGTCACTTCTTTATTTGTCACATTTCACAAATTTCCAAACAATAAAAAAAAATTCTTGGGAAATTGCGATTTTAATTCATATTTCATCCCCTCTGCTGCCTTCCTCCCTTTCAGTTTATGGTAATCGAATTCCCTGTTAAAACAGTGGTGCAACTGCTCAGTTGGTGAGAGTGTGCTTTGAAAATGCATCATGCCTCCTACCACGTGGGAGTAGTGATGTGTTTTAGTTTGCTGTTTTGCAGAAAACATTGTTTGCCATATGTCTCAACAGACCTTGCTCCTCTTTCTCAAGAAATTGGCCAAGGGAGCTATGATTATTTAATTTGTCTTTTGGTCTTTTTGCATCATGACTAGAGATTGGCATGTGAATTATTTAATTAAGCTGTGAATATTGCTGGGTATTGCTAAGTTATACAAATACCATGTCATTCAGCTATTTATGACTAACAAAATTAACAGTACAAAAAAGCTAATCAAAAGCTAAATAATCTTGGAATCTTTTGACCAGCTGTAATATATCCATACAAGACCATTCTATTGAATAAGGCAGCTATTGTTGAGGCTTTTGTCACAGCAAAAAA
>VZRO01007523.1:41320-55639 GCA_013397915.1 Daphoenositta chrysoptera | reverse complement strand
ATATTTTTTATATATCTATTATACTAATATATAAGTAGTTTTGGGTTGGGTTTTCTGGGGAGGTTCTGCCTGAGAATATCTGACAACGACCTGGGATTTCATCCATTTTTTAATTTTTTTTTTTTTTTTTATGGAATAATCTCACTGGACAAAACCACTGCTGTATTTTGGAAGCCGGCAGCTTGTCCAAACCCCGTTTTAAGCCCTGTTTTTACCCCAAATCCCACCTGACGGTGTCTGTCATGATGCAGATGTCGTCGCTGCACGAGCAGGCCTCGGTGTCGTGGCTCATGCCCAGGTTGTGCCCCATCTCGTGGGCCATGGTGGCTGCCACTGCAATCTCGTTCCTGTTGTGGTCCTGGGGAGCCAAGAGAAGCTCTTATTTCCTCGTGTGCTTTAGAACAAGCAGGAATGACAGAGGAGATAAAAAGCGGGACAGTTTTTCCTCGAGTGGAATTATCCTCGCGATGCGCAAGGGTTCGTGCGGTGCTCAATCCCTCTGGGCATCTATTTGGATTCTGGTTTATGATTTAATAAAAATATTTATAAAAGATTTGTTTAAATTTTATAAAATCATGGAAAATTTATGCCACGGAGGTGTGTGTATCACAGGTTTGCTTTCTTTATCCCCTGCTCTTCAATTAAAATAAAATCCCGGAATCCCAGAACGGTTTGGGTTGGAGGGGACCTTAAATCCCATCCAGTTCCATGGCAGGGACACCTTCCCCTATCCCAGCTCGCTCCAAACCCCACCCACCCTGCCCTTGGACACTTCCAGGGCTCTGATTGTGAATTTTTACAGTCTAATCATGAACCAGAGAACAGAAGTGCCCTAAACCCAACAGTTTTCCTAAAGGTTCTTCCCTGGCTGAGTAAATAAAGCATAGAAAAGCCTTTAAAAAAACGAAATAAAAATGAATCAGACCTGAATAATACCTGCAGAGTATAAATCACTGCATATGGATTTGAGGAAGGCCAATCCTATGGTGGTGCCCTCGAAGTCCAGGCCTCTGGAAGGAAGCAGAAAGGCACGGTGAGGTCAAGGGTCTGCCCAGGAGGGGATCTGAACTCCGGGCTCTTTTCCCAGCCAGGCTGGAGATTTCATCCCCAGCTCTGCATGGAAGCTCAGATCCAATGCAATATTTAGTGTTAATATCCATGCAAATCAAAAAAACAATTCAGCACACTTTTCATTTTAATATTTACTTAAATTCTGTGCTGGTTCATCAGGTTTAAAGCATCTTTTGGGGTGTAAAGGGCTCCAAATGCAGCAGAGAGCTGGGATGAGTCAGGACCTCTGGACACGAGACAGAAAAGTGAGGTCAGTGCTGGTTTAATTTGGCATTTCCCAATTTTTTTTTGGAAATTTAATTCATCATTTCCCTGTTAAACTTCACGTTATGACTCTTTAAGTTGTCAGACTTTGCTGCACTCCCCAGGGCACTCAACTTCCATGAGCAAAACCAGGAGAAGAGTCTTAGGTGAGGGAAAAGTTCCCATTCCCCGTTTTTGCAGGGATTCAGCTGGGAAGATTGGATGCTGTGTCCCGGCAGGAATTTATTTGTGCTCCATGACAAAAAAAAAAAAAAAAAAAAAGGCGAAAAAAAGAACAGAATTTTCGTTTATATTTTTTCCCTGGAATTGGTACAAGCTGGTGTTGGAATGGGTGAAACCCAGGCCAGGATAGTGCCACTGACTGGTGACAAATTTTAAGGAATAAAAAGGGCCCTGAATGTGTTTTTGACCGATTTTTAAGGAATAAAAGTGCCTTGAATGTGTTTTTTACCAGTTTTTAAGCAACAAAAAGTGCCTTGAGTGTGTTTGGTGAGCAATTTTTAAAGAATAAAAAGGGTCCTTTCATGTGTTTGGTGAGTGATTTTTAAGGAATGAAAAGGGCCCTGAATGCGTTTGGCGAGCGATTTTTAAGGACTAAAAGTACCCTGAATGTGTTTTTGACCAATTTTTAAGGAACAAAAAAGGCCTCAAATGTGTGTTTTACCAGTTTTTAAGGAATAAGAAGTGCCTGTAAAGTGTTTGGAGACTGATTTTTAAGGAAAAAAAGGGCTTTGAATTGTCTGGTGACCAATTTTTAAGAAATAAAAAGCGCCCTGAATGCGTTTGGCGAGCGATTTTTAAGGAATAAAAAGGGCCCTGAATGTGGCTGGTGACCAATTTTTAAGGACTAAAAAGCGCCCCGAATGCTTTTGGCGAGCGACTTTTAAGGAATAAAAACGGCCTTGAAACGTGTTTGGTGAGCGATTTTAACGACTAAAAGTACCCCGAACGTGGTTTTGACCAATTTTTAAGGAATAAAAGGGCCTTAAATGTGTTTGGTGACCAATTTTTAAGGACTAAAAAGCGCCCTGGATGCGTTTGGCGAGCGATTTTTAAGGACTAAAAAGCGCCCNGAAATCTGATTTCCCACCGCGTTTGAAGCAGCTTTAAAATGGGGTTAAAATACTTGAAAATTCCAGCGATTTTGGAAGAAATTTGCAAGAGAAATCAAGAATCAATTTAATCTTTTTGGATCAATCGTTCACTTGGCAGCTGATTAGAAAATATCTTAAAGTATTGGTAGAAATAATTAAAGTATTTGTATAAATAATTAAAAAAGGAGTAGAAATACCTTTTATTAAAAATCTCATATCTGAAGGCAAAGAACAAAAGATGTGGCAAATTCGCTTCCTAAATTCAATGAATTTGAATTTTCATTCATGTAGAGTGAAAATTTGTGATGTTTGCAACAGAAAGAATTTAGAAATCACTTGGATTTCAATGGTTTTAAATAGAAAAAAACTTATAAATCACACAGATTTCAATGGTTCTCAATAGAAAAAAATTATAAATCACTCGGATTTTGATGGTTTTCAATAGAAAAAAATTATAAATCACTCGGATTTCAATGGTTTTCAATAGAAAAAAATTATAAAGCACTTGGATTTCAGTGTCACTTGTTTGCTCTCACCGTGTTGATGTAGTTGACTATTCCAAAAATCCTTTGTCTTATATTTTTAACATCTTCATCATATTTCTTGTACTGAAAAGGCAAATACAGCACGTCAGGAAAAGGGGATTTATCAGGAAATAAATATCCCACAGAAGAGTGGTTTGCAAACCACACCACGTATAAAAAATTATACTTTATATAAAAAATTATCCGTTTGATGTAGGATTTTATCAGATTTTGGGTTTCAATATCAGCCCCTTCCAAAACGGGAATTTCTGTGTAGGGTGCAGAGAAGGAGTGGGACTTAGTGATCCTTGTGGGTCCCTTCCAGCTCAGGATATTTCCTTCCAAATCAGGATATTCCCTTTGAATTCAGGATATTCCATTCAAATTCAGGATATTCCCTTCCAATTCAGGATATTTCCTTCGAATTCAGAATATTCCCTTCCAGCTCAGGATATTCCCTTCCAATTCAGGATAATCCCTTCCAGCTCAGGATATTCCCTTCCAGCTCAGGATATTCCCTTCCAATTCAGGATATTTCCTTTGAATTCAGGATAATCCCTTCCAACTCAGGACAATCCCTTCCAATTCAGGATATCCCAACAGCACAAGCACTGCAAGGTCTTTCCTGAATCCTTGTCATCTCCAGGTGGGAATTCCAAAATAAATCCCCTTCAGAATCCCTTTTCCCAGCCAGGCTCAGTGGAACCTGGTAGCTCTTGTAGGAGCTCAGGAATACGAGTTGGGATACCCTGGGAATCTCCTCTGGAGCTGCTCAAACACAAAATGAGAATTCCAAAACTCACCAGAGCGTTGTCTGCAACGACGTAGAGCTCCAGGTACTTCCTTGCTTTCAGGTAGGCTTTCATCTAAAGGAATCATTGATTTTAAATGAATTTTTCATCTAAAGGAATAATTGATTTTAAATGAATTTAAGAGCTTTTCCAATCCCAACCTCTGCAGTTTTAAAGCTGTTTATTAATTATCAAGGGGATTTCTTTGGCCAGGTCATTCAAAAGGGACTGGTTTGGGTTTAAATAATAAGAAGTAGGCTGGATATTTAAATTTTTATTAAGATATGGAAGGTGAGAGAGATATTAATGAGTATTTAGGTGTTAAAGGTGCACTGGGAACCTGTCAGTAAAGGCAGGGGGGTTGAACTCAGCTGGTGGCTCTGAAATCTCAGATCTGGAAGATTTTGCTCTGGTTTTTAAGATCTGACCCCACTTCCCTGTGTTCAATCAATCCTTTGTGGAGGCGCCACCAGAAAAAAAGGGATTTGTGCTACTTAAGACTTTTCCCATGGCCCCAAATTCCCTTTTTTTGATGGGAGAGCCATGTCCTCACCTCGGGGCTGTTGCTGGATTTGAAGATGTCGTTGATGGGGTCGCTGGAGTCCTGTTCCCAGGAGTTGTTGAGCAGCCCGCAGGTTTTGACGGGCTCTTGTTTCAGGGCCTCATATTTGTAAACCACGTGTTCCCCGCTGGCCGAGGCTCCCAGGGGCTCGATGAGGAACTTCTGGCCACGGGTCTCAAAATAGCCACTAAAAAATGGGTTGGAAGGGCAGGGTTTGGATCAAGGCAGCATTTATTCCCAGCATGCAGACCCCTGGAATATTCCGGCAGCCTGAGGCGGTGGGCAACACTTCAGAAGCAGAAATTAATTAATTTGTTAAAGGCTGAGTCAATTGGAAGATTTGGGTGCTCTCAGTCAAAGAGAAGCTGGGTTAGGAATTAATTTGATTTAAATTTTGGGGGGGTTGTGCTGACAGAAGTGGTTGAAATGTTATTTTTTTTCCAGTGGGGAATTCAAAGTCACTCCCATCCTGATTCGAGGCGAAAAGCTGAAATATTGTAAGGAACTAAGAATAACGATTTTTCACCCTTCTCCCTCTGTTTTTCTTTGGGAAACAAGTTTCCAAAGCCTGAACAAAAGATCACATGGCTTCTTTCCATCTGGACTCTTTTCTGTTGGAACATTTATCCCAAAACCTGCCCTCAGAACCCAAACTCCTCACCTCAGCCCTGTGCAGGTGCTGATGCTCGCTGCAGACTCAGCATCCCCCTCCACGTGGCCTCCATAGAAACAGTGATCCTGGTTGGGAAAAAAATCCAGGCTCAGGTTGGGCTGAGGATTTCAGAAAACAAACTGGATCCAGGGATTTCAGCAAACAAATGAAACTATCTACAAATTACAATAAACTGCGCTACTTGAGGAAGTTTCCCTTTAGGAGATTCTTCAAATGAATTTTAAAAGTTGGTGATCATTTCCATGTTTGCTGGGGATCCATTATTTTTATTCTTCAACATGGAGTGACCCCAATCATGGCAAATCCAACAATTCTGGGCTCTGCTCAATGCACAGCACAGAAAAAAAAAGGGAATATTCCCAGCCCCTGCTCCAAATAAATCACACACTGCTGTGCTCTGCTCAGGTAAAGTCCACACCAAACAGTTTCCTTGGGCCCAGATTTCAAGGAAAGGTTTTTTAATTACCCAACAATTAAATGCATTAATTTCAATGAGATTAAAGTACAAGTGTTAGATTAAACATGGGTAAGGGAAACGGTTTGGGGGCTTAATTGGCTTAAGGATTTAAGGTTTCTGTGTTCAAAGAGACTTCAAAGTCACTGAGGGATTGTGGAAAATTTTACCCACAGCTTTTTCCTGAGTGGAGTTCTTAGGAATTTGTATCAAAAACCTTCCCTCCTTGTGCCTTTTGTTTTCTCGTGGGTTTTTGGTTTCACTTTATCATTTATTTGTCTTCCTTCCACCACAAAGTGCCAGCTTTGTTACAGGGAAAAAGACATCCACAGAGGGGAAAAGACATCCACAAAGGGAAAGTTACTGGGCAAGAGTGGAGGATTTATCTCCATCCTTTGGGGATAGAAGAGGAAAAACTGATGATAATCCAATATCCACAGTGCAGGAATTCCCTGCTCAGCACAGGTACCTGCTTGAATTTTTCCTTAGCCAGGTTTTTCACAAGATCCATTCAGGGAGTGGAAATAATTGGAGCAATCAGAAAAAAAAACCCCAAAATAACCAACCCAGACTTATTTATACACATTTATTTCATTCAGAATCCTCCTAATTGCTCCTAACAAAGAAATTTAGGCTTTGAATTCCTGACGGTGTCATTAAAACACATCTCAGGAGCTTGGAGGAGAACTCTGGGTGGGAGCTTTGGGGAAGATCAGCCCACAATTAATTAAAAAATCCCTTCTGCAGCCAGCCCCGTGTGTCTGGAGGTGCAGGACTGATCTGCCAGGGCTCGGAGGAGGCAGCTGGGCTCGGGTGCTGGAATTGTGATCCGGGAGGAAATTGGGGCCTTATCAGGTCAGGATCTCCCTGGGATGGGGCAGAAATCAGCGCAGGGGCTGGGCAGGAGGAGCAAAGTCTGCAGGGCAAAGCCAGGAGGTTGGAAGCTTTGGGATGACCCTGGCTCCAACAAAAAGCTGGAATTGGACCCTGAAATTGTTCAGCAGCCGCACTTGATTGGCACCTGATTCCCAACAGGCACAAGGGACAAATCCCAACCTCCCCATCCCTTCAGAGCCATCCTAAACGCCTTAGAGCCTGCATTTCAAACCTTTCCTTTCTTATCTCCCATTATTTCATGGATCCATGACTCTCATGTGGACCCCAAGAGCGGCAGTGAAAGGGAAAAACCCTTCCTGCATTACCTTGATGCCAGGAGTTGTTGTGATTTGTCGGCCGTCAGCAGAATAAAGAGTTTCAGAATAATCCCCGGCCAGGAGATCCCTGCGAGGAGCCAAGTGCACTCATTATTCCAAGGAAATTGTAGAAACGAGGTGGTGACACAGCACACCAAGTATGTGGGGAATTCCAACAATTACTCGGGTTATTCTTAGTATCGGAGAAACTCGGGAAGCAAAAGCTGCAGGGAGGGGAATTCTGCTTGTTCACAATCCTGACTCAAACAAACAGACTTTTCTAAAAGAGGAAAGCAATTAAAGTCTGCTGATTTCACTGGGATAAACTCATCTCCTGGCAGATCTGGATGCAAATGTATAATTACACATTGATTTTTTTTTTTTTTTAAAGTCCTTTTTACATCTTCCTAAAAGCAGCACACCTGCAGTGACTCCTGTTTGGGTAACCCCCTCCTTCTGCCACCACCCCGTTTCTCTTCGAAGAACAGGATTTAGTGCAACACCATTTCCCTCCCCCCAGTCCAAATATTTAGATTAGATTAAAGCAGGGGCAAGCAGTTCATTACAGTCTATATTTAACAGGAATTGATTGTGGTACTACTGTATTTGCACAGCCTCTGGAACAGCACCCATTAACCCAGGCTTGTTGGAGCGTGTGGTAAATGCCCTGCTGGAGCNTAAATGTATATTTATATATATTTTCATATTTATATATATTTATATGTATTTATATCAATTTATCAATCTATCAATCTATCGATTATCTATCTATAATATAGAGACAGATAAATATAGGACCATAAATTTATTAAGGCTTGAAAACATCTCCAAGATCATCGAGTCTATCCTAAAATCATGGAATGGTTTGGGTGGGAAGGGACCTGAAGGATCATCCAGTTCCATGGGCAGGGACAGCTCCCACTGTCCCAGGGGGCTCCAGCCTGGCCTTGGGCACTTCCAGGGATCCAGGGGCAGCCCCAGCTCCTCTGGGAATTCCATCCCAGCCCCTCCCCACCCTCCCAGGGAGGAATTTCTTCCTAATCTCTGATTTAAACCCTCTCTCTCTCAGTTTAAAACCATCCCCCTTGCCCTGTCACTGCAGGCTACAATTCTATAACCCACAGCCTCTTCATGGTCACAGAAAACTTGTGAGGTACTAAAAAAACATCAAATATTCAGTGGATTCAGGCATTTAAGAAAGGAATAGGGGAGCAGGGGTAGCAGGATGGGAAGTCCCTCCATCAGGGCAATGTCTCATCCCCAGCACTTATTCCACATTCCCAAAAACACTGACAGGATTCTTTCTCTCCCCTTTTCTTTCATTGCAACTGAAATGTTGAATTTACCAGAACACTTCTGCTTCACAGGGCTCTGATCCCTGTTTTTTGGCATCCTGAACACCCTGCAGTGGTTCGCAGTGAGGAATAAGGGAAGAGCTGAGCTGAACCTACTGATTTTTTTGTAGCTGCAGCACCACTTCCTCTCCGTTGGCTTTGATCCCATACTTCACTCTGTCTTCGTATTTGCTCTGTAAACAGATTTAAGTGTCAGAAAATGCTCTGCTGCAGCTCCTGGCCTCGCCAGCGATGTTGTTGGAATGCCAGCCGTGTTCTTTTCCTCCTCTTCCCACCAAAAACAAGGATTCTGGCAGGAGCAGCATAAGCAGGAGGTCACTCTGTTTGAGGGGCTTTAATTAGAGGAGCAAATTTGGCTTTGCAAATTCATTTCTACCTCCATAAGCACAAATCCTGCGTGCTTGGGAAGTGCTGAGGGGGATGTTTGGGTTCAAACACCTCCAGAACACCCTCTGGAACTGCATAAACCATGGCTGGTGTTAATTACTGGCTTAATTTAATCCAAATGAAAGTTATTAAGGTTATTAAAAGCCTGAGCAGTATCAAACCCCAAATCTTTGCAGAGACACGAAGCTCAGAAGAGCCACGGATGGCCTGAGGGATTCTCTGCACGCTGAGCACACCTCAGCTCCTCTTGGCTAAACACGGGATCGCTTCTCCAGCTTTCTTCTTCTGGAAGAGCAAATGTTTGTCCAAATTCTCTTACCCTTGAAAGCCAGGGGTGTTTTAACTGCAGAGAACCTCCCCCATCTCTCAGAACCACCCAAGAAATGACCTCTTTTCCTACCTCTGAGCTTGCTCCCACGCCTCTCCTGTGCACCGCGTGCAACTTCCGCGGATAAACGATTTCATATTGCTCGGCTCCAGGGAACCTCCCTCTGCTGCTCCCTGGGGACAAACAGACGGGGGTTGATGAAAACACAGTTTTAATTTATTAAACACCCAATTTCAGGGCTGCCCAGGTGATTATTTGGGCTCTTGCAGCACCTCGTGCTCCCCTGCTTTGCCTCCACGGCGTGACCCAACGCCAGCGGTTTTCACATCCTGGTGAAAACCAGGAGGTGCTCCCTGGGGAGAAACAGACGGGGGTTGATGAAAACACAGTTTTAATTTATTAAACACCCAATTTCAGGGCTGGCCAGGTGATTATTTGGGCTCTTGCAGCACCTCGTGCTCCCCTGCTTTGCCTCCACGGCGTGACCCAACGCCAGCGGTTTTTCACATCCTGGTGAAAACCGGGAGGTCCTCCCTGGGGAGAAACAGACGGGCGATGNGCAGCACCTCGTGCTCCCCTGCTTTGCCTCCACGGCGTGACCCAACGCCAGCGGTTTTTCACATCCTGCATTCCGGAGGAGTTCCCCTCCCTGGCTGCTTCCAGGTGTCCAAACATTTCCTGCAATTCCCTTTGGGTTTCTGCTGCCCCCAGCTCTGAGCAGTTCAAGTCCCAGCAGGCCAGCCCAGCCACGCCAGGGCAGCCTTTCCCTCTGCATTTTCCAGTGACAGGAATTAATGGATTTGGGTTTGTGGAATGAGCGCTCTCCAAACCTTATCACGTGGCAGACAGGCCCAGACTGCCTCGGCATCTGCAAATAAATAAACCCACACAATGCAGAGGTTTGCAGCAGGAGTCCTGCTTTGGAAAGCTTTGGCACATGAATTATTGTGGCAGAACTTTAGGAGAGGGTGGTAAGAAATAATTACAACTTTTACCTCTTGAATTGGGATGAGGGAGGGACAGCAGAAGGGTGGGAGGAGGCGTTTGGACATGGGCAGGTAAAATAATGGGAGATAGGCAGGAAATGAGGAAAATCTTGGAGGTGGAAGGAATCCAGGAGGTTCCTTAACTCCCAGAACCCTTTTGAGTGGTCTCACAAGGTCTGCAGCAGCTGTAAAGGGCTGGGTGAGGAAATGCAGGGCTGATAAAAATTTCTTTTTCTTTTCTGCTCTGAACCTCAGCAAATCCAGAGCAAAGTTAATTTGGGGTGGGCAGCACCCTGGAGTTCATTCTGGCAGCTGGGGGCCAGATTTTTGGGAAAACAGGGTCCTACAAGGGATGTGTTGGTTTCCACCAAGACAAACCCTGAACTCTTTAATCTCCTACAAAAGGGAATTTCATCTGAATTGGTGAATTCTTGAGGGCCTGTATTTGAAAAATAAACCAAGAAGAACAACAAGAAAACCCCCAATCTGCCCAAAAAGCCAACAAAACCCCACAAAAACAAAGGCACAGAGCACCTCCCGTGGTAATTCCTGCCCCAGGGCCAGGTTTTTCCAGGAGTGAGGCCTCCAATTACTGTAATTTTCTCTCTCTGGAACAGCAGAACACATCCTCGTGCAATTGTCGCAGGAAAACAAACAGATCCATTCTTTTATCACTGATTTATTTGATTCAACCCTTTCCAAAAGTAATTGCAGAGCAAACCTGGCTGTATCTTGATAAAGTTGTTGATTTATTGGTGCAGAGGGATCCCGTGTCAGCTGGGCTGTTACACCGAGCACGTGTTGGGAGCAACTACCAAGTGTAACTTTACTACTGCCATTCACAACTGGCTTTTACATTTTTTTAAAGCAACTAATTTTGTTTATTTCCCAAAAAAAAAATCTGCTTTCTCTCCACAGACCTCAAGTGTGTCCTTATGGATCAATCCCAGGATATTTCAGGCCTCTTGGAACAGAGATCCCCAATTTTATCTCTCCACACCCTTTGTGCAAGTCCAGCCCAGAGAGGTCAAGTTAAGGCGAGGTTTAAAGGGAGGCTCAGGACTAAACTCATCCCATCCCTGCAGTCTGGTCCAGACAGAATTTCGAGGAAAACTGGTTGGTTTTGTTTGGAATGAATCCTTTCTTCGAGGGAGTTTTTAATCACTGCATTGTCTTTGCTGCCTTCAGGCTTTTTCTTGGGCCCTAAGGAGGAAAGAAATTCCTTGGGCCTCCTACAGCAGCTTGTAATAAGGAACAAATAATTGTGTGCTTTTCCAAGCACAGAAAATCATTAGGGAGGATTTTCTTGACAATGGAGTTGTGGTTTTGTCAAGAAAAAGAAGGTAACACCTTGAAAGTGTGCACATTTTCAGATATTCTGTTCAAAAAACCAAATTAAAGATTGGTGCCTGAATGCTAATTGTCTGCTTAATTATGGATATAAATCCTGTGCATGTCTGTGCAGGGCAAGCCCTGAAAAACTCCCTTCCCTGTTGACAGGAGTTGAAAGAAATTGTGTGTGTGAGGAAAAAAAAAGTGGGGTCTGCTCAGGTGAAGTCACCTGAATATAACCTTAAGTGTCATGCACATAAATAAAGCACGTTCAATATTTTAAATCAGGTAATGCTGTAATTGAATTCCTACAGAAATCTGTGACTTTATGGCCAAAATGCTGATAAATTGGTGTAATTGGCTAAATTGGCCTCTCACTGGCAGGGTAAATATTGCTTCAGTGGTTCACAAAACCAACCAGCTGTGGGTCTTTAGGCAATTTATGGCCACTTTCCAAACAAGCAAATGCTGCTCTAACTAAAGAATTACAGAGAATTGCTTTGAGCACAAAGAGCAAAATCCCAATTACCCCTAACTCCGTTTCCCAACAGCTTTAACTCGCCGTTCCACCCAGTTAATAATTATATTAATAACAACTGGTAGTTACTACCTACCACTTGATAATTCAAAATCCACACAATTCTCCACAACAAAGCTGACGGAAAGAAGGAGAGCAGTACCTTGTTGGAGGAATGGCAGCAGAAGAGCAGAGATGAGGAGGATTTTCATGCTCGGGGCAGCGCTGGGGTGGCCGAGGGCTCCGCGGGTTGGGGATTGAGCCTGCCCGGAGCTCCCCGGGCTCTGGGCGAGAGGCAGGGACGGGTTCAGCTTTATTCCTGCTCCTGCAGGAGGAAGTGTTTGCTCAAGGTGTTGCACAACCCCGAGTCACAGAGTGTTACTGCAAGCGAAGTTCCTGCTGCTCGCTGCGTGCCCCAAACTTCGGGATGGGGATGGCTGGCTGCTTTGGGTTCGCTTCCCTAAAAACGGGGGGAAAAAAAATAATTTGGTCAATAAATCAATAAATACGGAGATTGGCGATGTCGTTGAGTTGTAGAATGGTTGGGGTGATCCTAATTCCATCTGTTTAAGGTCTGGCTGATAAATGCTGGGGAAAAAAATCTGAATTAAAACCAGTGGAATGCCAAGGAAGGAGAGTTCGCAGCGGGTTTAGGGCGGAACAGCTCGGCAGGGCCGGGGTGAAGTTGTGCTTTAATCTGGGTGTTCAGCCCCGGCTCTGGAGCAGTGAATCACTGGCAGAACAAACACTGAGCCGAGCCTTGCTGCCCCATCATCCCTGTTAGCAATGTTTGCTTGGGGCTCAGGTGATCCAACAAACCATCCAGGTGAGGTCTGTCCAATCATATTCCAAAAATCTCTGCCAGAAAGGCACCCCATCGACTCAGGCAGCTGTCATACAGGGGCAATGAACTTCTCAGGCCACAAGGGTCAATACAGACCTGCTATTTCTGGGTTAAAATAGGAGTTACAGAGCACAGAGAACTGGAGTGGATCGTCTGGATATGAATTTATATTCATATATGGCAGTATCAGCAATACACGTGGGACAGTAATATAAATACTCATTATTGGTGTTAATTTATAAATGAGTGGACACAGTAATATATATATTCATTATATTAATTGATAAATGGGTAAATATATCTGTATAAATCTACAGGGCAATTATATCCACAGGAGAATTTTACTGTCATTACCCTTCTCATACAAGCATTAGTAAATAATTATTTCTCTGTCAAAATGTTCTGATTTTTTGAACATTTTAAAGCCAAACTTTCCCCTTCGATTTTTGCTGGATCTCCAGACGTGCTGGGACAGATTGGGAGCTGCAAACAGATGGGTTTGAGCTTTTATTAAGTGTGGGATGGTGCTAACTGATAACAATTTTTGGCAGCTGCTTGCTTGGGACACTTCAGTTGAATATTTCAACTCATGTCGCCATTCAGGTTAGGAAAGAGACCTCCAGGGAAAGAATTCGTGAAGGATTTGGACATCGCCCCGCCCAGGTGCTCATCTGAGTTGCTCAAAATCAGACAGAAGCTGTGTCATTAATTTTAGCTTAGTGCCTTTTAAATTCTGTCGAGGTAAAAGGTGGGCAATTCATATTTAAAATGTTCTATGAACAAAAACAAGCTGGCCGTTCTTGGACTGCATCTTTGCCTGGCAATAAAAAAAAATAAAAAAAAAAAAAATTAAGAGAAATAACTGTGAACAACTGGTTTAAAAACCAGGTGGCTGCTGTCCAAGCATTGATCTCAGCTCATTCTCTCTGCGTGACGCACTTGAGAACGGTGTGACCCCCCCATCTCCGGAGTGAGTGCCCTTAGCGGGCTCTGCTCTCCAGCAGGATGGAAGGGAGGCTTCCAGGAGGAAGGGAATGTGAAGTGTTGGAGCTCCCGGGGACGCCGGAAAGGGAATGGGATGTGATTTCCTCTGGTGCCTGGAGAAGCGTTTGATGTTCCTGCCCTCGCCTCAGCGATTCCGGAATGATTTGGTCGTGGCTTCTTTCCCTGGAGGTGCTCACAGAGGTGCTCCTGAGGTCTCAGCTGGTTTGGGATTTGTGAATCCCCTAAACAATTGGGCGAAGTCCAAGTGAGCAGTTTTCGTGTTCATAGTGGGGTAAAATTGGATGGCAAGGTTGTTTCAACTCTTAATAACTGAATATTGATGTTTTTAACCCAGGTTCTCTCTGGGTTAAAATTAAATCCAGAAGTTTTTTTTTTATTTAATTAATTTAAAATTAAAATTACTTTAGCAATTAAAAGAAAGAAGCAGCAAAGGGTGAATTTCAGCCCTACACTGAGGATCTGCACAAGTCCTGCCTGGATTGACAGCAAAAGGAGAGTTGTATGGGAAGCACTTGGCAGAGTTCAGGAAAAACCCGGGCTTGAATCACTTCTCTGCTTCTGCCTTGTCCTAAAATCTGTGCTGAACCAGGTTTGTAAAGTACTAAAGCACCCAACAGGGATTTCCAGGAGAAAACGAAGTCTCCTCCAACAGATCCACGTTCAGCCACCCCTGAACCCCTGAGACAGAGATAAAGCAGCTGAGGGCCAGGATTGTGCCTGGTTCTGCTGGTTCTGCTCCTGGTTTGCTCCTGGTTTGTTCCTGGTCCGGCTCCTGGTTCTGTTCCTGGTTCTGCTTCTGGTTTGTTCTTGGTCCTGCTCCTGGTTCTGCTCCTGGTTTGCTCCTGGTTTGTTCCTGGTCCGGCTCCTGGTTCTGTTCCTGGTTCTGCTTCTGGTTTGTTCTTGGTCCTGCTCCTGGTTCTGCTCCTGGTTTGTTCTTGG
>VZRO01007523.1:22419-37082 GCA_013397915.1 Daphoenositta chrysoptera | reverse complement strand
AGAGAAGAGAAGAGAAGAGAAGAGGAAAGAGAAGAGGAAGAGAAGAGAGGAGAGGAGAGGAGAGGAGAGGAGAGGAGAGAGAGAAGAAAAGATGAGTAACCAGAGTAGAGCGCAGTGATTTGGCCGTGGAGGGCTCAGTCCTACAGGGACAGGTCCTGGGCTCAAAGAGCCACCAGCAGCGGTCCCTGGGCTGCGATCAGAACTGGTTTGGTGTGGATCACGTTCCTGGGCCGCCTGTTCTGCCCGGGGAGCAGGACAGGCCCCGGGCACCGCAGCGAGGAACAAAGGCCGAGCTCGGCCCTGTTTGCTCACTCCACGCACTGCTGTCTTCCATCAGATAAGCCCCTGGCCAGAGGATGGAACATTTCCAGATCCGAATCAGCCAGAAAAGAGGTGAGCCTGCGAGACAAACAGCAGAGCTCTCGAGTTTCATCTGTCTGAGGAATGTTCCTGCCTCGTCCAGTCATATGATGGGACCAGGCTGCCCTTCCCAGGCGCTGGGAGCCTTCTGGTTCCATCCTGCTCCCGGCTGTGCCTCTCGCTGCAGGTGGATCCTCCCGCAGCAGAATCCACCCAGGGAACAGCACAAACCCGCCAGGGGGGATGGAGGAGCCGGGAGCTGGAGGAGAAGCTGCCCCTGCCCTGTCGTGGCCCTGGAACTGCCCTGGCAGGAGGTGTGGGAGGGGTGCAGGTGACAGGAGCCAGCCTTGGGGGGACCCTCTGGGGCCACCTGCCAGAATCCTCTCCACAGCCACATCTCAGAGAGGAGCAGCAGATTTTTTCCATTGGCCTCTCCTGAATGAATCCAAAATTTTCCAACTTGCCTTTATTTGGCTTTCTAAGCTGGACCAAAGCCAGGATTTAATGGATGTAATTCAGCCAAAATATATTTACCAGCTTTTCCTGCTCTCCTTGTGACTTTTGGCTTGTTGGGGTGTTTTAACTGGAGGCAGAGCAAAGACTGCTCTAAAGTGCTGTGGGTACAGGAGCAGTTTTTAACCAGCCTGCTCAAAGAGTGCCTGTGCTGAGAGCCAGCCCAAGCGTGCACACGGACATTCCAAAGAAAACCTCCTTCCCAATTATTACCTGCAGAAGGCCAAATTCTGAAAATTAAATGGAGCCAAACAAACTTCCAAAAGCATTGAGCTGAATTTGGTCAGTTTTACAGAATACCACATTTGCGAGCCGGCTGCTTTCGAGCTGCAAATCCGTTTTTTCCTCTTCTTTTTGCTGGTTTAATTGGAGAAAACAATGAGAACTATTTTTACAGGGCAGAGTTAATGAAGGATTTCATAGAGAAGGCAGCACACAGCAGGAATTTCACTCCAGCTTCACGCACCTCACCAGCACTGCAGGAGATGTTCCACGTGCTCCAAGGCAGGAATTCCAAGGTCAGTGGCTCGTGCTGTCCTGGTCTTTCCTTGTTTCACTCCAGCTCTTGGCTGCGGCTTTGTAAAGCCACCACTCTCCCTCAGCTCATTGGTTTGAGGTGCTGACAGCACTGACAGCAGCAGGAAAGATTCCCAAATCCCCCAAATCCCCCAGATCCCTGCCCTGGATGAAGGTGCTGTCAGCAGTCACTTACCTTGGCAAACAGTGCGGAGATCTTGGGGTGTTGGCTGATCCCGCTCAAACACGGCCATAAAAACATTCATGAAAACGAGAGAGAAAACCTCAGGAATTCTTTTCCCGCTGCTTCCAGCCCAAAGCGGGGATGGCTTCGAATTTGCAGCGCTCTAAAGGAGGAATGGCAGAGGCTCTCCTGGATTTGGGACTTTGAATCACATCAAAAAGGTTGGAAAAAACCTTCAAGATCATCAAATCCAACATCCAACCAAATCCCGCCATTCCTGTGAACTTTGCTTGGGTTTTGGATGCTTTTTGGACATTTTTGGACACCTTTTGGACACTTTTTGGACACTTTTTGGACACCTGTTCCCTTGGTGCCACCAACCCTTGGCACCACCACCCCTAATCTGAGCCTTTTGAGGGTTTCCTGCTGAAATGATGAATTTCTCACATCCACAGAGCACATTTTTCACACCCAGCCTGTGAGCTGGTCCTGCTGGCATTGCCACCCTCAGGGGGAGGATTGTGGAGAACCTTCCAGAAGAAGGGTGGAGCCAGGGTGGGATCAGGATCTTTTCCAGGGAACAAGGGACAGGATGAGAGGAAACGGCCTCAGGTTACCCCAGGGGAAGTTTAGATTGGATATTAGGGAAAATTTCTTCATGGAAAGGGTTGGAAAGCCTTGGAATGGGTGGTGGAGTCCCCATCCCTGGAAAAGTTCCAAAAATGCGTGGATGTGGCACTTGGGGGCCATGGTGGTGGACTTGATGTTCTTAAAGGTCTCTCCCAACCTCAACAATTCCATGGCTCAATGGGCTTTGATTTGTGCATCAAGGCAGAAAGAAATATTAAAACCAACCAAAGAAACATCAAAACCAACCAAAGAAACATCAAAAACCAACCAAAGAAACACCAAAACCAACCAAAGAAACATCAAAACCAACCAAAGAAACATCAAAAACCAACCAAAGAAACATCAAAACCAACCAAATAAACATCAAAACAACCCCAAAAAACCCCTGAAATTCTGCTGTGAACTTGAACCTGAGCTCCACGCCTGAGTCTTCGTTTTGTTGGAATCCAGAGCCAACGTTTGGAGCCTTCCTGGTGTGTCTGTGTTGATAAGAGAGGAGGAGAACGGCCCCGAGAGGATTAAACTCCTGAGCAAATACCCCGGGCAATCTCTGCCTTCCCCTGTGGCCATTCTGGGTTAAACATTTCCAAGCTCCTTTCTTAAAATGAATCAGGGAGAGATTTCCGAGCTCGGATCTGATTCCCGGCAAAATTAATGTGGTTTTATTTCCTCTTGTTTTCAATCATGAAAATATAAGAAGGGCACGGTGACCTTGGAAGCTCTTCAAGTTACAAATCTGAAGCCAGATTTTTTTATTGTCTTAAATTTCGTAAAACTTCAGGCAAATATTTTTAGAAAAATAACTTTGTTTTCTTTCGAGCATCTTGGTCTTGGGCAGTTCTGGGCTAAAAGGTGCCAGAATGCCCCAAGAAAGGCTGATTTTACAGTATTTCCACATTTACTGGTGCCATGAAGTAGTAAAAGGGAATTAATGAGAAGGAAACATTAAGGAATAAGAAGTTTGGAGATGCAGTTACCCAATTATCCTACAAAATGAACACTGTAACTATTAAGGGCTCTGGTCAGCTATAGAACATGAAAAAAATACCCAAATAAAAATCTTATATTGTTTATTCATGTTAAAGGCACCCAATTTCATCAAAGATTCCAAGGTGAGTCCAATAAGGACATGAATAAAAGTGGAAAAATATCAGAGAAAATTCTGTTTTCTTGAATTGCAATGGGTTGTTACTATCTAAAATAACATAAATTACTCCTAGGACTTTGTTCTTCAGTATAGTCTTTGATTTATTTTGCACTTTATTTTCTATTTAGATTCCAATTAATTTTTTTTTTTTTTTAATTTTTATTGCATTTTAAAAGCAAAAAAAGTCACTTTTTAAATTCCGTGAGTATGAAATTCTCCTGCACGTGATGAAACGGTGCCAGCAAAAGTTCCCCAGCCAGCATTCAGGAGGATTTGCAATCAAGGTCAGGGATTTGTTACGGCCATTCCTTGGAAATTGGGATGTGGCGCTGGGATCCTTCAAGGGAATTGCTGTGGCTGTGCCAAGGTGGACCCAGGCACCAGGAACTGGATTTTGGATGTGTTGGAAAAGGGGCTGGATCTGGGTCAGCCCCCGAGGAGGGGCCAGGATGGAACTGAAGTGGGAAAAGCCAAGGGATGGTGGAAAAGGTGGAGCATCCCTGGGTAATTTATATCCATAGCTGGGAAAACTGATGGCATTTTTAATCCACAGCTCCCGCTCCTTTCTGCAAGAGCCGGATGTGTAATTCCCAAACCCAGAGTTCTCTGAAATCCCTGGTTTCTGCTCTTTGGAGGTGTTTTAGTCCCTGCTGGGGGAGGAGTTTGGTGTCACAGGATCGCTGATGCCTTGAGTGGCCACCTGGAAACAGAGGCTGGGCCCTCTTTTATTTCTCTTTTATTTCTCTTTTTTTTTCTCTTTTTTTTCTCTTCTCTTCTTATAAGAGAATAAAAGGAGGTGTTTTTGGAAGGGCCTTCAAATTCCACCCTGGGCAGCCCAAAGGCTCCACCCCAGACGGGCCCTGGGTCACGGCGCCTTCACCCTTTGATGAGTTTGGTCCGTTTGATATCGGGGTTGATTCTCCAATTATAACCTCAGTCCGTGCTGTCGTTACCCCGAGTTTGCCCCTCCTCTTCGGAGGCTTTGGGTTGACCCATTCTGGGCCGATCGAGGGGTCCTTGGAGAGCAAAGGCAGCGAGGTTTGTTCTGTGTGAGCAGCACGGGAGAGCAGCAGCTCCCAGCGCCAGGGAGTGCCCAGGGACACACCGGGCACTGCAGGGCTTGGCACACAAAAATTCCAACCCGAGGCATCCTCACCAAGGCTGGAAAAGCCCTCCAGGATCATCCCGTCCAACCCTTGCCCAAATCCCTGTTCCAAAGCCCCACATCTGCTCGGTTTGCCAACCCCTCCAGCACCATCCCGGGCAAGGTGTCCCCAGCTGCCACGTGTGCCCCTGTCTGAACCACAGCAAACCTGAGCCCTGGGAGGGGTTATTTGAAACATCTGAAATTTATTCAGCACAGCTCAGGAAATCAGTGCCGGGCCAGCTTTAACCCCTCCTCAGTGAAGAGATTTTTCCTCATCTCCAACTTGAACTCCCCTGGCACAGCTGGAGGCTGCTTCTCCTTGTCCCATCATCTCCTGGAAGAACCTGACTCCCCCCCAGCCCAAAATCTGGCTGCAGAGAGCAGCCTGGATCAACCCAGAGCTCTCAGGACATTCCTGCTGCCAGGAAATGCTGAATTAACCTGAGTTAAGAGTCGATTTCTCTGGTTATTCCCTGAGTACTCAGGGACACAGAGGGGGAAGAGCCCAGGGCGAAAGCTCTCCCTTGAAGCTCACATAATGAGCTTTTTGTTGGTGTCACCGTGGTGTTCTGAGTAATCTCCTGCCCTGGCACCCCACCTTCATCCTGACGAAAGGAAAAGCCCCTCCTTGGAACAATGGGAGCTTAAGAGGTGGAAAATTCCAACAAAAGCTTTTGTGTGAGGGGTGTGAGAAAAGTGGTGTGGTGAGAGAACCCGTGGCAGTTTATCCCATAAACACAGCAGGAACATCCCTGCAGTGCCATCGGCTGCTCCCTGCCCTTTTCACACCGATTAGGGCAGAAATGTCACGAATCCTGGAATGGTTTGGGCTGGAAGTGACCTCAAATCCCACCCAGTGCCACCCCTGCCAGGGCAGGGACACCTCCCACTGTCCCAGGGTGCTCCAGCCTGGCCTAAACATCAGCACAGACCGGGGCAGGTTTGATCATCGATCGTTTTGATCCAGGAAATATCGATCATTTTCCCCCATTTCCCACCCTGTGCAGCTGGATCTGGCATTCCAGGGAATGCTGCAGTGATGCCCGAAAGGTGGGCTGGAAATGAATCCCCACAGCCCGAGGTCTGCAGAGCAGGGATTTGTTTATTGCAGCGCTGGTGGTGAGGGGGATTCCTCCTCCCAATCACCCACCCTTGTCAGGTGCAGTGGTTTATTTATACAGTAAATTATGTTTAACGTGGCTGTGCCATCACAGCATCATCACACACGTGCCGGAAATAATTTACATAACGTGATCTCATGGTTATTGGGTAATTTCTTCTCACTGCGCCTGCACTCCCCTAATTCGGGGGTTTTCAGGGGTCTTTGATGAAGCTTCGAAAGTCTTCTTCACACTTGAACTTTTCAGCTTTGGCTTCGGAGCGTGCGTAGTTACGGTGCTCCTTTGTCACTCTGCTCTTAACCAGCCTAAATTCTTTGTTTTGTGGTTAATTGGCTCTGCACTTGCTAATTTCTCATTAGTACTACCCTTATCTATCTCTGAAGCCACACACGTGGTGAGTCTTTTTCTCTCTTTTTGTCTAGTCAGCATGTAAGCAAATAGTTAACCATCTACTACCCATTACATTGTATAAAAGTTATTTATATCAGGTCATATAGGTATCAAAAGGGTTATATAAGTATCAGGTTATAGGTATAAAAGTTATGATTCAGGCTACAGAAGTAAAAGCTATGATTTAGGCTATACAAGTATAGAAAGTTATGCTTCCGGTTATATTGATAAAAACTCGTGATTAGGGTTATATCGAGATCAGATTACATCGGTATTTTATAACCTAGGCTATATAAACATTTTGTAACTTTGACCTAAGTCACACACGCATCAGCACCCTCGGTGTCCTGCCAGGCCATCCCTGCCCACCAGCAAGCCCTGCCCCAGCAGCACCAGTTACACCAGTGCCTGTCCTGGGCCGGGGGCAGGCGGGGCACGGCGCCCACCAGCCCTGGAGTTATCCTTGGGATCTCTCCACTGTCAGCTTTCCCTGACAAAAACCCTTTGGAACGGCAGCCGGCCTCTGATGGGAGGGGAAATCGGGATCCAGATCCCTCAGAGAGCTGCCGAGATAACGACTTCTCCAACCAGCCCTGTTTGTCCTGCAATTTCTCTGCTGAATTGCCCTGGCTGGATGAGATTTGCTGGGAAATGATCCCGGGCATGGATCACAGCCTGCCGTGTGTCCCCGGCTGCCACGTGTGCCCCTGCGTGACCCAGGGCAAACCTGAGCCTCGGGAGGGGCTGATGCCACGAGGATTTTTTGCCTTTTCTTTCATACCCCTTTTATAGAGTTTTTCTATATTCTTAGTGCTTCCAGCCCACATCCTTAGATTTAATATTTTGTTAAGCCAAGAGATTGAACATCTTTTGAGCCCCAGCCACCAAGGGCCTCTCCAGAACACATCCTGTACCCTGAGCTGGGCCCAGCCAGGGGAAGGTTCCTGGGGTTCCCTGGAGCCTCTCCCTGGGGAATCTTTGCTGGATGTGCTCATTTGTGAGGCCCAGGATGTGATCCCGAGTGCCCGTGGGTGGCATTCCGTGTGCTCTGGGGCACTGCCCCTGCCTGTGCTGCACCTGAGGGGCTGCAATAAATACCCAGGGAAAAAAACCTTTTTCCCCTCTAACCGTGTTTGGCTCTTCATTTTAAGACCATTTGAAATATCTGAAATTTATTCAGCACAGCTCTGAAAATCAGTGTGAGATCAAATTGCCACGGCAGCGGCATCGGCCAAAAATTTGGGCCATGAGTTCTCTGTCACCTCGTTGTTATTTGCGCTCGTGGGAGTTTCTTTGGATTCATAATTCCCTGGAAAAGTTCTGTCAGGAAATAGTGAGGTCATGGAGGTCAGTGTCAGTCATTCTTTTTGTTAAAATCTTAAACTTTAAGCCCCACTACTGTGCCCTTTCTAAAACTAAACCTCAGGATCTTATCCTTCCAAAACTCTAGGGGATGGGTGGAATTCTGGCAGGGGATGGGTGGAATTCTTGTAGGGGATGGGTGGAATTCTGGCAGGGGATGGGTGGAATTCTGGTAGGGGATGGGTGGAATTCTTTTAGGGGATGAAGCCTTAAAGAACTTTTTATTCCAGCCCGGTCTCCTGTGCTCCTGCCCCATCCTCACAACCCCTGCCCATGGGCACCTGCCCAGGTGGCAACAGCAGCTCCCTAAAAATCCGATTTTGGGGGCTGGGATGCATTTCCTGAATGTTTCCTTTCCCCTCCTTGCTCCCACACACGGCAGGGACACAAAAGGGACACAAAGGCACCTTCCCTCCTGTCCCCACTCCCACTCTGCTCTGCTGCTCACATCGGCTGAGTGTTTCCCACCCCTCTGTGAGAGGAAATTTCTGAATTACAACCGTTTTTCACTGTCTGAGCGTTGGTGCCGCCCTGGCACAGAGCTGAGGTGTCAGGGAGCTTTGGGGACACTCAGAGGGACACTCAGAGGGACATTCAGAGGGACAATCAGAGGGACAATCAGAGCGACACTCAGGGACACTCAGGGACACTCAGAGGGACACACAGAGGGACACTCAGGGACACTCAGAGGGACACTCAGAGGACACTCGGACACTCAGAGGGACAATCAGGGACTCTCGGACACTCAGGAACTCTCAGAGGGACACTCAGAGGGACACACAGAGGGGGGACACACGGAGGGACACTTGGAGGGACACTTGGACACACAGAGGGACACTCAGAGGGACACTCAGGGACNAGGGACACACAGAGGGACACTCGGACACTCAGAGGGACACAGAGGGACACTCAGGGACACTCAGAGGGACACTCAGGGACTCTCAGGGACACTCAGAGGACACACACCTGTGCCTGGAGGTGCACAGGGACAGGAACAGGTGCAGACAGAGAAGGATTCAGCATTTCCAACCACAAAGCTCTCATTTCTAGGGCAAAAATCGAATAAACAGCATTTTTCTTCTGATCAGGAAGGCGTATTTAATCCTTTCTGTGAGCATTTCTGATTTTCTCCCTCACTGATCCATTTTCTTCATCCAAGAACAACCAGCTGAGGATCAAACTCCACGTTTTGCCCAGGAGACTCCAAATGTGAGGCTTTGTTACCCGGCTGCAGCTTTTAAAGGCATTTAAAACCATTTTGAAGACATGGAAATTTTCCCTGTGACACCAGAACGCTCGCTGAGCTGCCTCAATTAGCAGCTGAGTAAATGATTAATTGCAGGAGGCTGGCCAAGCCGTTTTAAAAGCTGCATCAATATTAATAAATCTGTTTTACAAGGTGGGAAACAGAAGAGCCAAGCAATAGCAGAGCTGTGGGGATGGGCCGTGGGATTGGTGCTGAATTCCAGGGGGGATTTGGGAATCAGGATCAGCAGAGATTACTCTTGGAGTTCCCTGGGAATACAGAGCTTAAAGCCAAGGAGTAGCAGCCAAGTTTTACTGAGTTGGGGGAGGAATTAGGAGAATTAGGAGTGGTTTAGAGGCCCCACCATCCTCTCGTGCCCCAAAGTGACAGTGGCGTTTCCGGCTCCTCAGCACATCACGCTATTAAAAATCTAGAAATCAACGTAATTTGGGGATTTCAGCGCTGCTGCAGCGCTTCGGAGGAGTTCTGCAAAACTGAAATTCACCCTTGCAAATGTTTTGAACAGCTCCAACTTCCCTTTCACACCGGGCTTGTTCAACCTGAACCAGGACGAGGTAAAACAGAGGAAACGCAGAGGGTGAGAAGCTGATCCCAGAGCGTGACCAAAGCCAGGCCCCCGCTCAACACAGCTCCAAACGTTTTCAAAAAGCCCTTCAGATAAGGATTTATTGCTGCCCGGGCTGCGGGGCTGAGCTGTGCCAGGTTTCCCGTCGCTGACTAATTCCCCGCGCTGGTTACGAGCCGCTGACTCCAGATTTGCGTCATCCGCGGCGCTGAGCCCAAAGAACCGCGGAGGAATCCGCGCCCGAAACCTTCCCTGTGATGCCTTAAGAGGCCACCTATAAACAGAGCCCAGGCAGGAGTAAGGGAATAAAGGTGGGTGTTTATTTGAAGGGCCTTCAAGGTACACCCCGGGAGCCAGAGGCTGTTGCCAACATGGACCCCAAGATGGACAACAGGTCACGAGTTCTTTACACCTTTATAGGTTTGGTTCATTTGCACAGCCAGGGTTAACTCTCCAATTAAAGCTTCAGTTTAATGATGTAATTCCCCTCAGCTCGCCCCCCTTTCAGAGGCTTTTAGTTCACACTTTTTGGGCCTAGGACGGTCTAGGTGTCCTTGAAGAGCAGGCCCAGAGAGGCTTTGTTATGACTGCTCAGCATGAGAGAACAGAAATTAACAGGCTACAAGAAACCTCAGAGCTACACACTAAGCAGTACAGGATTTTGAAAAATAGAAAAGTCAAAATCTAAGGCATCACCTGGAAGAAGGAGAAGGTTCCTCTGCTGCCACTGCCACCCCGCAGGGCCGGCCCCTGGCCCTGGGCAGGACTGTCCAGGGTGAGAGGAGAACAAGGGACACCCGTGTGCCATGGGAAAGACTTTTTTTAAGAACTTTAACACTGACCAGAAATTCCATCTTTTTTACCCTCCTGGCTCTCCTGGGCAGCCTGAGGGGGCTGCACGCCCCGGAGTGATGGGGGACGGGGGGTGCTGGCAAAGAAAGGATTGTTTTTTTTCCCTTTACTTTCCTCAGAGTTTCTTTTTCTTTCAATCCTACCTAATAATAATAAACTATCTTTGTACTCTTTAAAGTTTCTGAGCCTGCTTTGTATTTTCTCCTAATTCGTGTCTCACAAAAGCAAACGAGTGAACTAAACCACTGCACAAATTGGTGTTTCTGCCTGGTTTCCATACTAAACCCGCTACACCGTGGCATCTCCGTGTTCCTCTTGAACGGCGACGAGGAATTGGGCTTGAAAAACTCCTTTAATACCCTTTGAAGTCAGCGGTTATTAGGGCAAGAAGAATCTTGTTTACTTTACCCTCCCTGCATCTTGGGCAGTTGTCTCTGGTTTCCTCATTTGGGGTGTCTGAGAGCGCTGCCCGTTTTCCTGGGGGGGCAGGAGAGAGGTGCAGGACGCTGAATTCTCGTTTTTGTCACCCTCCCGTCCTGCAGGAAGAAATTCTGCTGCTGACAGCTCACCCGCGCTGTTGTTGATGCAGGGGATCCATTGCTGCTGTTTCCCAGCGTGATTTGGCTCAGTTGTATCCGTAATTTTCAACAGATGCCAGGTTTTAACCCTTGATTCGTATTTTTCCTTCCAGAAAAGCAGATTTCATGCACATCTCACTCTTAAATATTGCAATTTTTCTGACAGCAAACTCTAGGGATGTCAGGTATTGCAAGGATGAGAGAATAAAAGTAATTGTGCTCTGCTGTATCCGTAATTTTCAACAGATGCCAGGTTTTAACCCTTGATTCGTATTTTTCCCTCCAGAAATGCAGATTTCATGCACATCTCACTTTTAACTCTTGCAAATTTTCTGACAGCAAACCCTAAAATTGTCACCTATTGCAAGGATGAGAAAATGAAAGTAATTGTGCTCTGCTGTATCCATAATTTTCAACAGATGCCAGGTTTTAACCCTTGATTCGTATTTTTCCTTCCAGAAAAGCAGATTTCATGCACATCTCACTCTTAAATATTGCAATTTTTCTGACAGCAAACTCTAGGGATGTCAGGTATTGCAAGGATGAGAGAATAAAAGTAATTGTGCTCTGCTGTATCCGTAATTTTCAACAGATGCCAGGTTTTAACACTTGATTCATACTTTTTCCTCCAGAAAGGCAGATTTTTGTGCACATCTCACTTTTAAATATTGCAACTTTCCTGACACCAAACTCTAGGAGTGTCAGGTATTGCAAGGATGAGAGAATAAAAGTCATTGTGCTCCATTGTATCCATAATCCTCAACAGATGCCAGGTTTTAACCCTTGATTCATATTTTTCTGGTGCTTCCAGAAAAGCAGATTTCTGTGCACATCTCACTCTTACACATTGAAAATTTTCTAAAGACCTCTAGGAGTGTCAGGTATTGCAAGGATGAGGGAATAAAAGTCATTGTGCTCCACTGTATCCATAATTCTCAAGAGATGCCAGGTTTTAACCCTTGATTCATGTTTTTTTTCCCAGAAAAGCAGATTTATGTGCACATTTCACTCTTAAATATTGCAAACTTTCTGACAGCAAACCCTAAAATTGTCACCTATTGCAAGGATGAGAATAAAAGTCATTGTGCTCAGCTGTATCCATAATTGTCAACAGGTTTTTAACCCTTGATTCCCATTTTCCTGGTGCTTCCAGAAAAGCAGATTTCACGCACATCTCACTCTTAAACATTACAAAATCCCTGACACCAAACCCGCAGCAAGGCTGAGAGAACAAAACAGGAACACCGAGAAACGACAGCTAAAAATAGAAGGCTCGGGAGAGAGGAAGGACGTGGGAGGGAAGGAGATGAAAGAGAGACGATGATTTCAAAGCTTTTCGTGAGGCTTTGAGAAGGCGCTGCAAAAATCCCGCACAACAGAGGGTGACGGCACCTCCCGGGATGAGTCAGGGGAGGGAGATCTGCGCCCTCGGGTTTGGAGAGGAGTGGATCGGTTCCGACAGGAAAAACCACGGAGCCACCCAAGATCGTGGCTCCTTCCTGTCCCCTGGCTGGGACAGCGTTCGGCGCCCGAGCAGGGACAGCTGGTGGCACTTCCCAGGTGCTCCCGGGTTCACCTTTCCCAGGGGGATCTAAAACCCTCTGGAAAGGTCATTCCTCACTGGGATTTTTCAGGCACGGAGGGATGGGGTCAATGGCTGAGGGCAAAGTTTGGGTCGTGTCATAAAAGCGTGAAAGTTCAGCAGAGAAAGTGGAATTTCCAAACTGAATTGGTTTTGTGGAGAGTGGGTTTGACCTTAACGTGTGAAATCTCGGACTCCTGGAATGGTTTGGGTTGGAAGGGACCTTAAATCCCATCTCATCCCACCCCTGCCGTGGGCAGGGACACCTCCCGCTGCCCCAGGGTGCTCCAAGCCCCGTCCAGCCTGGCCTTGGGCACTTCCAGGGATGAGGAATCCCCGTCTTCTCTGGGCACTCTGTGCCAGGGCCTCACTGCCCTCCGAGGAAAGAATTTCTCCCTAATCCCGAGCCTAAACTGCTCGTACCGGGTGCGTGTGCGGGAGCTCGGGACCCTCGCACCGCGAACCAATCTGATTTCTCAAGAGCCGTTTATTGTTTACGTGACACTATTTTTATACATGCTCCAACGGACAGTCAAAATCATAAAATATTTAACAAATAATCTCAGAAAACAATATACACCAATACAGCATTACTTACTAACACTATACATGTTTGACAAAAATAATAAAATTTAGGAATAATAATGTTATATAGTAGATAATTTAAAACCACAAGACATCCAACAAATAACCTTATAAAACACTTAATGAACATACAACAACAAGATATCATTCAATATCATAAATGTCTGGTAAAGATGACAGAACTGGGGAACAACAATGTTAAACAGGGGCACAACAGGGGTATTTTAAGAAAAGATGGCTTTTAACTTGGATTAAGCTGTTTCAACTGGGGCACATACAAAAACTTTTCATTAGGTAATCTTTAACACTTAATTAACTGGACAATAAAATAATTAATCATTAATGAGCTTGACTAAAACTACCTAATATGCAAGGACAAATAAATAATTGTGCATAACAATACATTTCTGCAGCTGTAGCTCACACGATCGCAGATCCGCTTGGATTTCTGTGCTGTCCATGCTCTGCATGCGCCTTTCAGAGAACCTGACTGGTTCCAGTCCAGGATGGCACCGTCCTTTTTTTTATCTGCTTTCTTGCCGTTTTGTTATCCCATCTTCCAGCAGCTTCTTTCCCAATTTAGAACAGTTCACATTTCTGTAGCTTCGATGAATTCTTGATAATTCTCTGATAAGGTAGCTGAGCACACTTGGCTGGGGCACCCTGACAGAATTTGAGTGCCCTACAACACGCGTGCCGTTGGTTTGGGATGTTCCCGACCCCGCTCCCGGGAAAGAGGCTCTGAACTGGAGCAGGGGCTGGGGCTCCCCACGGCTCTGCTGGCACAGGACAAGGTTTGGGCTGCCCCGGGACAAAAGCGCCGCTGGGAAGGGCTGGTCCTGCCGGAGAATCCCGGGATGGGCGGGTTGGAAGGGGTTCAAACCCCACCCGGTGCCACCAGGGACACTTCCCGTTATCCCGGGGTGCTCCAGCCTGGCCTTGGGCGCTTCCAGGGATGGGACAGCCACAGCTCCTCTGGGAATTCCATCCCATAAATCAGAGATAAAGCAGCGTGCGGGTCAGAGATCGGGGTGCAGCCCTTGCCCCGTTGGGACAGAGTGTCCTGTACCCCACCGGAGGCGTCACTGTCGCTCCGGTTCTTACTCAGGTTTTATTGCCTGGTGATTGGGGCTGGACAGGAAGAGCTGGTTACTGATAATCCCGTGTTCCAGAAACCCTCCCTGAACGGGAACAGCTGCTGCGCTACCTTTGGAGAACCTGTGGAAATCACGTTTAAAATTAAATTATTCCTCAGTCATGTTTGGATCGGCTGCCTCAAGGAACGGGGAATATTGGAGCAGAGAAAATCCCCTTTGAGCAGTCAGTGTGTGATCATAGAACAAACCCCTTAAAGGGCTTTTCCAACCTAAATATTCCATTTTTCCACTCAGTTTTGTTTGGTGGGCTGGGCCAGGTGATGAGAATTGGAGTTTGTGCTTTTACAGGTGGCTTGAAAATGCCGTTTTTGTGTGCTCGTGTCTGTGGAAAGGGATCTGAAGGGGAGCGGGCTGCCCTCACTGTAAGATCTGATTTTGATATTGTGTGGCTTAATTAATGAGGGTATGGATTAACTAATGAGTGTATGGATTAATTAATGAGGATATGGATTAATTAATGAGGGGCGGTGTGTTCCAGCAGCTCTGGAAGAACAGAATAATAACGAGGTGAGGCCTCCTCTCTGCACGGCCCCTCTGATGTCAGAAAGGGGCTCAGGGGTGGGCAGGGCAGGGCACAGCTGTGTCCCCTCGGTGTCCCCGTGCCACTTACCTGTCCTGGCCTTGTCCCCAGGCTGTCCTCGTGCCACTTACCTGTCCCACATTGTCCCCAGGCTGTCCCCGTGCCAGGTACCTATCCTGGCGTTGTC
>VZRO01007523.1:0-21579 GCA_013397915.1 Daphoenositta chrysoptera | reverse complement strand
CCCAGCTGTGTCCCCAGGCTGTCCCAGCTGTGTCCCCAGTCTGTCCCGGTGCCGGATCCCTGTCCCCAGGCTGTCCCCAGGCTGTCCCCAGGCTGTCCCCGTGCTGTCCCCGTGCTGTCCCGGTGCCGGGTCCCTGTCCCCAGGCTGTCCCCAGTCTGTCCCTGTGCCGTGTCCCTGTCCCCAGGCTGTCCCCGCGCTGTCCCCGTGCTGTCCCCGCGCTGTCCCCGCGCTGTCCCCGCGCTCGCAGGGACAGGGGTCCCCGCGCTGTGCGCTGGCTGCTGCCGCCACCCAGAGCCGGCTCGGCCGAGCTGCACTCGGGAAGTTCCTCCCGGGTCAGGACAGGGAATTCCAAACGCCCCGAACAAGGGATGAGACCCCAAAACAGCGCCAGTTCCCGGCCTGGCGCCGCCTCTGCCGCACCTGCAGCCGGAATTGGGTTTATTTTGGGTTTTCTCTGTTCTCCCCCTTCGAGGAGGAGAACGGGACCTCACCCAGGAGAACCCGCGGGAGATCCCCGCGCGGAGATTTGGGGTTTTATAACCGGAGTATTGAATGNAAAAGGAAAAGGAAAAGGAAAAGGAAAAGGAAAAGGAAAAGGAAAAGGAAAAGGAAAAGGAAAAGGAAAAGGAAAAGGAAAAGGAAAAGGAAAAGGAAAAGGAAAAGGAAAAGGAAAAGGAAAAGGAAAAGGAAAAGGAAAAGGAAAAGGAAAAGGAAAAGGAAAAGGAAAAGGAAAAGGAAAAGGAAAAGGAAAAGGAAAAGGAAAAGGAAAAGGAAAAGGAAAAGGAAAAGGAAAAGGAAAAGGAAAAGGAAAAGGAAAAGGAAAAGGAAAAGGAAAAGGAAAAGGAAAAGGAAAAGGAAAAGGAAAAGGAAAAGGAAAAGGAAAAGGATTTACTGCTGCTATAATTCCATGAAACCTCTGGCTTTGGTCCATCCCTGCTCATCCCCCTCGTCCTCACAATGCCATGTGCACGTTCCCGTGGCATTCCTGGGAATCCTGGAGCTCAGAAAAATCTCCGTGGGCCCAGTGAGCCCCGGGTTCTGCCAGGGGAGGGTGGATTCAGGATTCACTGCTGTTCCTGCCTTGTTCAATCAATGTTTTGGGAACTCGCAACTCCAGAGGCCACAGGAGGGAGCCAAATACTTTGTTCTCAAGAAAGAAGAAAATCACCTTTGTGTTCAGTGTCTTCATCGGATGTTCAGGGGTGAAAAGGAGGAAAAAACGGTGGCAACATTTGAATACATCAATGGAGCTCCATATACAGGGAATTCAGACTTATCCAGGAAAGAATCCAGGGAAGAAAGATCATCCTGAGATATTTTGTACAATCATGGAATCCCAGAAGGGTTTGGGTTGGAAGGGACCTTAAACCCACCCAGTGCCACCCCTGCCGTGGGCAGGGGCACCTCCCGCTGTCCCAGGTTCAGGAGGGCTGTGCCAGAGGCAGGGAAAGCAGCCTGGGATCTGGGAATCTCCTCCTGTGCCTTGGTTTTATTTTTTCCCTCCAAACAAAGCTTCGGTTTGGTTTGTGGCTGCTGCTGGACGAGGAAAGTACAAAGCGAGGAAAGCTTTCAACAGGCTAAAAATAAACTCTGTTATTGTCATTTTTTATGAATATTTCACAGAAGGATGGGATTTCTTCATTTTCAGCTTCACTGGAAACACCAGCGACAACTTTTCCATATTAAAAGGAACCCATCATTATTTATTTTTCTGGTATTTGCTGAATTCCGTGAGTTTTTGAGCTGCTTGCTGACATCTGACATCGCTTTGGGATCACGCTTGGACAAGAGCTTGGGCACACATTTGCTTTTGGGATGGAGGGACCTTTCCCGGCTCCAAGCTGATCCCTTTCATCTGCATCCCAAAGTGATAACGCCAGGGGACATCCATCCATCAGCCCCCAGCCGGGATATCCACCAGGAATGACCCATTCCTGTTTGCTGTCACCTTTAAAGACGTGGCTGGAGCTGGAATTTGACAAATCTCATCCTTCCCTTCCTAAGGGAATATTTATAACCTCCCATCTCCCCGTGTAATGCCAGCGGGATTTAATTCCAAATCCGTATTTCCCGAAGCTGGATGGAAAAGGGGATTTTGGTGCCTCTCACGGGTGATGCTGGAGAGCAGCAAAACGCGTCGCAGCTCCTCCAGGAACACAGCACATCCACGGGATGCTGGGGAGACAAAACAAAGGGAGTTCCATCCATTTGATCAGTGATAATGAACTCATTTGGGACGGCCAGAGTACCCCCACACACAAAAATGCACCAGAACAAACAACGAGGGAATATTCTGTACATAATTCAGAACAGCCACGGGATGGAAAAGAAAATAGACGTGTCCTGGGCAATGTTTTTTCATATGTGCAAGGAATACATTCCTTTCCCCTGTGCTGGAGTTATGAATTTGTCAGGGTTCACGTTTTTCCTCTTATTATTTCTCATCCTGAAAGGTCGTGGGGCTCTGAGGCACGGCCTGGCTGCGGCTGAGCTCTGACCCAGCAAACCCTGCCCGGCCAGGGGTTCAATCCCGGCTGAACGGGACCAGATGGATCCCCCTGCTCTGCCCTCGGCTCCTGCCGGGAGCCGTGACGGGCTGGGATCTCATGGAATGCCTGCCACGGTGGGATCCTGGAATATCCCGAGCGGGAAGGGAGCCCGGGGATCACTGATCCTGCACGGACACCCCAAAATCCCACCCTGGGCACCCCTGGCAGCGCTGGCCCGACGCTCCTGGAGCAGCCTCGGGGCTGGGACCATTCCCTGGGCAGTGCCAGCACCCTCTGGGGGAAGAACCTTTCCCAAAATCCCCCCTGACCTCCCCTGGCCCAGCTCCAGCCGTTCCCTCAGATCCTGTCACTGCCCACCAGTCCATCCCAAACCACTCCACCACCACCAACTCCTCACTTTTCCACCATCCTGGAGAAACGAGCCCTTCGGTTGGCCACTTTCTCCTGGGAATCAAAGAGGCAAAACCCTCGTGAGCTGCCACACCCCAGGTGAAGCGGGATCGGGATCTTGCTCCTCACGGGAGGAGGAGGGAACCTCAGGAGGAGATTTTCCTGCCCTGTTTTAACCCCTCGGCTGGGTGTTCCTCAGCTGGGCGCAGAGCCGGGCGCTGAGCGTTTCTCAGGAACTTCTGGTGAGCCCTGGCCTCACCTCAAGCCAGCAGGGACGGGAGCAGCAGCCCCAGCAGAGCCCCCAGGCAGCACCTGGAGCCCCAGGGGACAAAGGGACCTCTCTGAAGCCAGGCCTTGCTGCTGGCCCAGGAAAAGCCCTGCGTTCACCAGATTTTACCGGTTCAGCGGTGGCCGAGGGTGATTTGCTGCAGATGAGGTTCCTTTGATGAGACTAAAAAAGGTTCCAGGCTGCAGGGCCCCATCCTTCCCCCAAATGCCACAATCCTACAGATCCGACCAGGGGAGGTCACCTAAGGGGTGGCTTGGCCTTGGAGCTCCACCTCCGCTCTGTATTCCACTCTGACACCAGCACTCGTCCACTGATTTATTATTTTTCAACATTCCCAAAGGACATTAAGACAATTTTCAGGAATATGTGGGTGCTTTGGGGGTCTCCATGAAGGCCAGACCCCACAACGTGCTCAGATCCCCCGTGCTGCTCCCGTTTGTAACTTTACCCTGGAGTAAACCCTCTTTACTAAACCTTTTGTGAGCCCCAAAGTCCTCCCCTCTGCCTGGGAGGGAGAAAAAGGGTTGTTAAACCCCCTGCATGGTTTGGTTGTTCTTTTTTTCCTAAATACAACCCCTTTATTTGGCTTTCAGGCAGCCCCTCCCTGCTGGGAGCTGTTCTGTGCCCGGGGTGCCCCCAGCTTGGTCTGCAGGTGCTTCCAGCCATCCCCCCCAGTGCCAGATCCACTCCCGGGCTCCTGGAGGGGAATCCACATTTCCCAGCGAGGTCTGGATGCACCCTGAGGATTTTTTGCCTTTTCTTTCATACCCCTTTTATAGACTTTTTCTATATTCTTAGTGCTTCCAGCCCACATCCTTAGATTTAATATTTTGTTAAGCCAAGAGATTGAACATCTTTTGAGCCCCAGGCACCAAGGGCCTCTCCAGAACACATCCTGTAACCCGAGCTGGGCCCAGCCAGGGGAAGGTTCCTGGGGTTCCCTGGAGCCTCTCCCTGGGGAATCTTTGCTGGATGTGCTCATTTGTGAGGCCCAGGATGTGATCCCGAGTGCCCGTGGGTGGCATTCCGTGTGCTCTGGGGCACTGCCCCTGCCTGGGCTGCACCTGAGGGGCTGCAATGAATACCCAGGGAAAAACCCTTTTTCCCTTCTAACCGTGCTTGGCTCTGAATTTTAAACCAGCAAAAGGCATCAGTGGCACTGCCTGGGTTTGGCAAAATCCCTCTGGAGTGAAACCTGTGCTGTGCTGTCCTTCCCTTGTTATTAATCATCTGCCTGAGTCAGAACTCATAACCCTGGGCCTCTGCTCTGAGAGCAGATCGAGGCAGCAGCCTTACAAGAAAGAGCTTGTGTAAGAGGAGAAGAGATTTGGGAACCTTTTGGCCGGGTTGGTTTGTCCGAACAACGACCAGAAAGTTTCAGGGAAATGGCACCTCCTGGCCCCAAAAAAAGCTCAAATCCCTCAGCTGGGAGCTAAAGCCGGTGCTGGAATCCCATCCCAAGCTCTGGAGCAGCTGAGCACAGGTTTTATAGCAAATCCCAGGAGTCTCCATCTTGTTGTGATTTACAGGGACACAGCCTGGAGAGGGAATCGTGTTCCTACCAGCGGGGTCATGTTTGTTGTTTGAAGCCAGCTAGAATGTGCTGTAATCCATTTGCCTCATTGTTCTGGGCTTTGTTTGCCCTTCTTTTTTGATGTCATTCCCTCCCCCCAAAGCAAAAGCAAACACTTGCACTGCTGTGTGAGGGACTGGGAACGTCCTGTCCCCTGGAGGCACCAATAAGACCAAGATTAATTTTTATCCTGACTCTACAGAGCCAGGATCCCAAAAGACATCAGCTGGGGAGCCACGCTGGGCTTTTTTCCCAGTTTAAGGAATAACAAGGTGTGTCCAGGCCTGAAATAACTCTTTTATTGCAGTTCTAGAGCACAAAACCAGGCTCGGTCCTTCTTGCTTCGGGTTTGATGCTCTCCCAGTGAAACCCAGGTTTGGATATTGGACAGTGCACTCTCCAATTTTTTATGGAACATCCCCACGGAAGGACTGGGGATGATAAAGGACGTTAAAGCCAACTTTTGGTTGATGGCAAAATGCCCCAAGAGCTCAAGAATTGGCCCTGAATCGGTCACAGCTGAAGAAGAGATTTGAGCTGGAGCTGCACAGGGAAGGGAATTGGCTGGAAATGGGGTTTGTGCTTCCAAAGTGGGGGACCCATCCATGTGCTGAAAGGGTCTTTGCTCCCGGGAATCTCAGATGTTTCAGTGATGAGGGGGAGGCGGAGAAGCTTCTGGTGCCCCCCATCATCTGTTGGGAGAGTGGGAAGAGAACGCAGCCAAAGTCACTCAGAAAATCGGTGACAGCAGCTAAATTCTGGTTGATTTTCTCCCGTTGTGATTTAAAACTGATAAAGCTCAACAGAAGTTTCTCCTCTGCTTCAGAATTTGGGATTGGGAGGAGGCGGAAAATGGGAAGTCAGCAAGGAGAGGAAAGAGTTCTGCCTAAATCCCCCAGATTAATTGTTGGATTTCTCTGTGGGGTTTGAGTACGTCGTTACAGCCAAAAGCTTTTCTGCTGGAGGCCGAGATGTGAGATAGAAAGATGACCCAAAGCATCAAAAGAGAGGATGGATTAAATGGAGAACAAAAAGGGAAAGAAATGAGGAAGTTTTGTGGTTACGTGCTAGGAGCTCTGGAAAATCAGGCTCAAATTGGAAGCATGTGCTCTAGAAAGTTACAACATAGGTATTGCAAAAAATGCATTTTTCCCAGAGGAAGGGGAGGAATCGGGATTTGGAATTATGAAATGATCTGGGGAGAGCTCTGGCCTTCTGCACAGGAGAGCAAACTGGGCATGGAGATCAAACACGGCTCGTGGAGGGGATGGTCCAGCACAAAATGTAACCTGGGGAGCTCCCGGGGAGGGGGCACCACCCCCATGAAACGGGAAAGAACTGGGGTGGAGAAGGACTCGGATTCAGGGCTCAAGGGGGCAATTCCTGGTCCAATCAGGAGTTTAGGGACATCCCCAGGGTCTGCTGGAGTCCCTGCTGGGGCTGGGAGCGGCCCTGCTCTGCTCCCACCCACATGAGGTTTCAATGGTTGTGGCTGTTCCTTCGGTTCCCCGTTGGCAGGAGAATTCCTGCCTCTGGATGGATTCCTGAGAAGAGGGAGTTTGGGCCTTGTGGATGCAGGAAACCACGGCTGGGAAGGGCCCTCTGCTCCTTCTGGTCAGAGAAACGGCCAAACTCATCATTTCCAGATCCAGAACCAACCCTTTGCTAAAATTTGTAGGGACTTGGAGCAGTTTCCGAGCGGGAGGATTGAGGAAGGAGGAGAGAATCCAGAGCTGGATCTGGAGATTAAAACCATTGACTGGAAACATCTGGAAGTGGCTCTCCCATCCCTTCCCCATCGCCATCGATTGGAAACATCTGGAAGTGGCTCTCCCATCCCTTCTCCATCGCCATTGACTGGAAACATCTGGAAGTGGCTCTCCCATCCCTGCCCTATCAGCAGAGCTGGAGCAGGAGCTCCTTTCTGTGCCTCTGTCCAGCACGGATGTTCCTGCTGGGCTCCAAGAGGATTCCGAGGGATTTTGTGGCATTAGGAACACAACAGAGGGTTGTGTCCATGACATTCCCAACCTGGAAGAGGCAGCGGAGTTGGGAGGGGTAAGGAACGGGACGTTGAAAGCATAATGGAGGGATTTCCTGGATAAACTCCAGGAGAGGTGCAGCCAGGCTGTGGGATCCCAGGTTTGGGTGGGAAGGGATTTAAATCCCATTATTTCCACCCCCTGCCAGGGCAGGGACACCTCCCACTGTCCCAGGGGGCTCCAGCCTGGCCTTGGGCACTTCCAGGGATCCAGGGGCAGCCACAGCTCCTCTGGGAATTCCATCCCAGCCCCTCCCCACCCTCACAGCCAGGAATTCCTTCCCCACATCCCATCATCAACTCCTGTAAATCGGCATTTCTCCAGTGGAATCACCAAATCCCAATTACCTCAGCTCAATTCCAGGCCACGTGGGCTCTTCCAAGCCAAAAGCCTTAAAAATGCAGCTGGTGGAGGTTTTGGGGAAGTGACAGAGAGGAAAATGGGGAGGGAAATCCAATCCTAGACAGGCAGTAGGAAAGGGGGGAAAGAACCAAGGAAACAGGCGGGGACCAAAGGAAAAGGATGGAAAAAGTGGGAGATGCTCAGAGCTCAGGTACGACAGCAGGAGAGCTTTGCCACGTGTTTGGTGCAGCTGATGCCATGGAAAAACAAAATACTTTCAATTAGGAATCAAAATTAGAGCAATTAACAGGGAGTGAGTTCATTTAATTGGAATGTTTGGAGTTCTTGGGGTGAATTATGGTCACGGGCTCTTGCTCTTATTGCTATAAAATCATTTAAATTCTTCCCATTTTATCCCTGGGAGCACATCTACCTTGGGAGTGACCTCCAGACCTTGGAATCCTCGAGGAATTTGGGAATTCGCTGTGATTCCCAACCTGAGCTGGTTGTTCCCAACACTGGCTGCAGGATTTTCCCCCCGAGCCCAAGTGCGAGGTTGGGTCCAGGTCTTTCTAATTTTATCCCTGTGGAATTCCTAGAAGCCAGACAAAATTAACTTTCACACAAGAATCTCCTTTGTTTACACACCCGGCCTCTCTGTTCAGTCAACAAAACCTGGTTTTTATTAAGTTTCCCTGGAAAAAAAAAAAAAAAGAGAGAGAGAGACATTTAAAATTAAGGGAAAAAATGCTCGGTTTGGGTGTCTGGGTGAAATCTGGGGGTGGGATGTTGGTGAGCTCAGAATGTTAATGAGAGATCAAAGCTTTGTTAAAAATAATTTAAAGGTTATCGAATTCCGCAGAGTTTTCCAGGCTGAGACTACCAGAGGAATCCAGGTGGGAAGTGACGTGTGCAGGGCTCTGGTCTCGTGTAAGAAGGACAAACTGCAGAGCTGGGCAGGTGGAACTCCAAGTCCAAATTCAAATGTGATTTTTCCTCGTTTTCCGTGCCCCGTGTGCCTTTTGCTCCAGCTTTAACTGTTGTGGAGTCCACCTATTCCCATTAATGTGATTTATCCGCCCCAGCCCCTATTAAACACTGGAGTGCTGAGGTGGCTCCTTCCACGTGGATAAAAAGGAAGGATGGAAGGGAATTTCCAAGGATACACCTGGCTGTATAAAGCAGGAATTTAAATCCTTGGATATTCCCCTGTAGTTGTTGGATATTCCCTGCTGTTGGATATTTCCCTATTTCCCTGCAGTTGGATATTCCTCACAGTTGGAACTGGCCAACCTGGCCTTGGACACTTCCAGGGATGGGGCAGCTTTTCCATTAATCCGTAAGAAGCAGGAAAAGAGGAAAAAAAACCCCAAATGAACCCATGGAATTATCATTCCCAAATATCCTGGCTGATCCTGGGATCACACCTTTCCAGGGCACGGATTTGCTGTTGCCACTTTCCCTCCTGGAAGCGAAGTGAGCTCGATCACGGCAGGGCTGGGAGGGAGGAAGCAAATAAAGCAAATAAAGCACCGTGGGAGTAGATTTAAACTCCAGAGAGAGAAAATGGAGATGGCAGAAAGCAATGGGGGGTATTATCATGGAATCATGGACTGGTTTGGGTTGGAAAGACCTTAAAGATCCCATCTTATTCNGATATTTCCCTATTTCCCTGCAGCTGGATATTCCCCGCAGTTGGATATTCCTCACAGTTGGAACTGGCCAACCTGGCCTTGGACACTTCCAGGGATGGGGTAGCTTTTCCATTAATCCGTAAGAAGCAGGAAAAGAGGAAAAAAAAAACCCCAAATGAACCCATGGAATTATCATTCCCAAATATCCTGGCTGATCCTGGGATCACACCTTTCCAGGGCACGGATTTGCTGTTGCCACTTTCCCTCCTGGAAGCGAAGTGAGCTCGATCACGGCAGGGCTGGGAGGGAGGAAGCAAATAAAGCAAATAAAGCACCGTGGGAGTAGATTTAAACTCCAGAGAGAGAAAATGGGGATTGGTTTGAACGTGGTGATTCCTATCCGGGCTGCTGGAGCATCCCCTGAGTTAAAGCTTCACCCTGGGACAGCCAAAAATGTCCCTTTTGTGACATCAGCCCCTAAAAATCAATCACCTGTGTGTGTCCCCTTGCTGGGGTCACGCTCAGCGCTGGGCTTTCATTTTCCACCCAGTTGTTATTTCTGTCTCTCTTTTTTTTCCCCCCTTTCTCCCTCAGCAATGACATTTGCATTCCTTTTAGCCAAATACCGAGGTTAAACTAAAAATAATCCTCTGCCCATCAGTTTTAGATTAGGCCTAGAGCAGGCCCAGCTTTACTGTAAACGTGTGTGTCAGGCTTGCTGCGTGCCCTGCCAGGAATCTGCTCCAGGCAGGCCTTTCAGGAATGAGATTAATGCGCTTTTTAACATCATCTGAAGCTATTTTTGATTGCCAAGTGGTGGCTGCTGTTCATAATTGCCTGAATCCACCTTCTTTCAAGAAAAATGAGGGTATTTAGGAATGGTTTCCTTTCCTGAAAGTGAGGAGGGTTTGAACTTGTGCAAAAAGCAGCAGCACATCCCAATTCCTTCAAAAACAGAGGGATAATGCTTATTGTGATGCTGGAAGTGTCCAAGGCGAGGTTGGACAGGGTTTGGAGCAACCTGGGGTAGTGGAAGGTGTCCCTGCCCAGGGCAGGGGTGGGATGGGATGATTTTTAGGGTCCCTTCCAACCTAAACCGTTCTGTGATTCTCTGATTCTGGGATTCTGGGATTTTCAGAATTCCCTGATTCTGGGATTTTCTGATTCCCTGATTCCGGGATTCTGGGATTTTTCTGATTCCCTCACTCTGGGATTCTGGGATTTTCTGATTCCCTGATTCTGGGATTCTCGGATTTTCTGGTTCCCTGATGCCAGGATTCTGGGATTTTCTGATTCCCTCACTCTGGGATTCTGGGATTTTCTGATTCCCTGATGCCAGGATTCTGGGATTTTCTGGTTCCCTCACTCTGGGATTCTGGGATTTTCTGATTCCCTGATTCTGGGATTGTGGGATTTTCTGATTTCCTGATACCGGGATTCTGGGGTTTTCAGATTCCCTGGTTCTGGGATTCTGGGATTTTCTGGTTCCCTGATGCCAGGATTCTGGGGTTTTCTGATTCCCTGATTCTGGGATTCTGGGATTTTCTGATTCCCTGATTCTGGGATTCTGGGGTTTTCTGATTCGCTGATCCTGGGATTTTCTGATTCCCTGATTCTGGGATTCTGGGATTTTCTGGTTCCCTGATCCTGGGATTCTGGGATTTTCTGATTCCGGGATTCTGGGATTTTCTGACTCTCTAATTCTCTGATTCCGGGATTTTCTGATTCTCTGATTCTATTTAACAGCTTCGTGGTCACAAGGTTTTAATTTCTCTCTTTAATCTCTGTGGATCTGAATCACCTAATGCAGGTTTATAAACATTCCCTTGGTTTTTCCCGGTGAAAGCACAGCTCTGGTTTGGAAGCTCGCCCTGTGGGGCTGGGCACAGGAGATTCCATGGGGAAGTGCTAATCCTCCCTCTCCCAGAGCGCAGAGCTTCAGAGGAAGGTGGCACCAGGTGTAGCCCCACAATGGAATTAAACCCAGCTCCAATTCTGAAACCGGACTCTCTTTCAAAGGCCCATGGGCCGGAAAGGCCCAAATCCACGGAAAGGAATCGGTTTCTCTGCTCCTCTTTCAAAAGGTCTCAGTATCCAAAGGATGAGATTATTTCTGATCCCTGTGGGTGAGAGAAAAGCTGAAACTTGGGTTCTTTTTTAAAAGGGCTCTGGGAGGGCACCAGGGGGTCCCAGACCTGTTCTCTCCCCTTAGTTTCTCCATTGGGGTCTCCTGGGCAGCTCTAACTCCAACAAAATCCTTTTGGAGTTCTGGCATCCAGGGAAAGGATCCATGTGAGATCCTCTGCCCCGCTGGGATGTGTTTAGGCCCAACCTAAACCGTTCGACAGCAGGTTAACCCCAAAAAACACCATCCCAAGGCATCAGCTGGAATTCAACAATATTCCCTCAGCACCCTGAGAGTGTTCTGCTCTCCAGACAGCCAAGATATCAATTCCCCTGAACCCAGCAGCATTCCCAGGGGATAAACCATCCTCAGGGCAGCTCTAGGAGGGTCTAAAACATCCCCGAGACAGAATTTTGGTGGGATATGAAATGAAAAGAGCTCCCCACGGCCCAAGCTGAGTGTGGAGGGCCCAGTCACAGGCTCTGCTCTCTGTGACCTCTCACAGATCCTGAAGAGAGACAGCAAAATTTGTCCAACATTTATGTAAAACTTCATTTTATTCCAGTGGCTGGTGGCAGAGGAGGTGCCAGAGATGTGGAGCTGGGGCAGAGTCTGGCAGGGGTTCCCTCGTTCTCTTGTTCATTTTACATTTTCGCACTGAGGTGCAGAATGTTTTTACAGGTTCTTGCTAAACGTTCTGAGTATTTAAATGTGTTCCAGCGTAAAGGGCCACGTGTAAATTTGTGAATTGATAAATGTGTGATAAATGCGCTGCAGAGCCCAAATTCCTCTCTGGGATTGTCTGACTTGCTCTGCATCCTCCTTCCCTTTGAGGCTGGACCCAGCCAGAGCCTTTAAAACCTTTGACATTTGTATTAAAACCTTTAACATTTGTATTTTGAGTTAAAAAATGCAATTTTTGTGATCCTTTGTGATTCTCAATGCATCCACTGTGTATTTGTTATCCAGAGCTTGGTAATAGCAATTACTGCGGGCTTATAAATTGATCAATTAATTTGGAATCTTAAGGCAATTCCTTACCTGGCAGTGCTTCCAGCAATGTGTTTATAAACATTAATGGTTTATGGAAGGATGTGTTCAAATCATGGGATGAATATTTCTATTTTTAGCATTCTCCTCCTCAGTTTTTAACTTTTTACAAATCACTTCTCCATGCAAGTAGAATATAAAATAGGGCTGAGATAATTTCCAGTCAAAATCACCTCCTGTCATTTGTCCTGAGATGAGCTGAAATATTCTGTGAAACGGAGCTTTTAAAGAATTCCCCGCTTCCTTTGGCTGGGAGGAAGGGAAGTTGTAAATTGGGTTTTGGAGCTGTTCAGCTCTGGAGCTTTCAAAACATTTACTGGAGGATAAAAAAAGAGCTTTGGTGTGGAGTTATTGTGATTGTTTTTACATCCACCTTGCATCTGTTTCTTCCTGAGGGATGTGGAATGAGGAGGAGAGAAGAAAAATCCCAAAATGAATTCGTTTTTCAACGCTCCTTTCCTACAATGGGAGCACAAAAAGTTGACCTTAAAGAAAACAGTTCCTGAAAAAAGAAAAATCTTTCCATTCATGCAGGATCCAACGTGTGTTTGCTCATGTGCTGCCCCACAGCTGACTCGCTCTTAGCTAATTACCACTGACATTTAATTCAAACTAAAAGGAGCCCAGGGCTCTAAAAATAACCCCAAAGCACAAGAGAACAAAGCACTTTTCTGCCTCTGCCCCTGGGCAGCACCAAAACACACTCGGGGAGTGGCAGGGGGGTCAAATCTCCGGATTTGGGGAGAATCTCTGCACCTTTTTGGGACCATTTGCGCATTTGTGATACCCTGGGCTCGGTCACTGAAGGGCTGGAAGTGTTGGGTGTCAGACACTCTGGAGCTCCAGGAGTTTCAGGCTTTAAATTTCATTTTAGGTCTTGTTTGAATCTTTCCTTGGGTGCTGGAGGGAGGATTTGGTGTCCTGGAGGACTGGAGATGACTCCACGTCCTTACCTGTGCACAGGGAGTTGTGCCTTGTGTTTTTTGGATTAACTCCAGCCCTGTTACGTCCCACAGGATCACAGCTAAGTGCTGAAATAGATCCTTTGTCTCTTTTTTCCTCCACTTCTAAAAAACACCCAGCTGATTCCTAAAAAAAAAAAAATCAGGGCAAAGTCTGGGAGATGTTGTCTCGCTCTCTTGTTTATTTTCAATTTCCTGCAGCCTTTCCTCGCGGAGGTGCAGAATGTTTTTACAGGTACTCGCTAAAAGATCTGAGTATTTAAACGTGTTCCAGGGCAAAGGGCCGTGTGTAAATGTGTGAATGGGTTTTGGAATAATAAATGCACCCCAAAATCCCTGTCCAGGCACCTCTGGGATTGTCTGACTTGTGCTGGATCCTCCTTCCCTCTGAGGCTGCTCCTGGGCCCAGCCGGAGCCTTTCACATTTGTGTCCCTGGGAGGGTGGGGAGGGGCTGGGATGGAATTCCCAGAGGAGCTGTGGCTGCCCCTGGATCCCTGGCAGTGCCCAAGGCCAGGCTGGAGCCCCCTGGGACAGTGGGAGGTGTCCCTGCCCTGGCAGGGGTGACACTGGGTGGGATTTATATCCCTTCCAACCCAAACCATTCCAGGATTCTGTGATCCACCCATCCCTGGTTTTAAGGAGTGAGATGTGGGGTCAATCCTTTGGGATTCCTCTGTGGCAACACCGGCACCCCCAAAGCAGGGAATGAATGAGACCTGGACCTTTCCATAACCTTGGTCTTAATCCTCGTTGGATTTCTGAGCCTGCTCTGATTCTGAAACCTCAAATTCTCTCTGACTTTTCCCATTGCCCGTTAATTAGAGAACGGGGTTAGCCAGGATTATGGGATGGTGTCGGTTAAATCCCCAACTCCTCCTGGATGCAGAATCCATTATCAAGAGGAGAAGGGAAAAGGAAACCTTTTGAACATCCCAGCCTGGAGACATGGGGCTTGGAACAGCTCCACTTGGAATTGGAATCTCTGCCGTGGATCAATGGCAGCGGATTCCCGGCGGATCTCGAGTTCCCGAGTTCCTGCAGAACATCCTCTGCCATGTCCTGCAACACCTCATTGCAGGTTGGATGTCCAAGGAGTTTCCTCCTGGTCTCATCAGCTGCCAGAGCCTTTCCCGTTGCAGGGCCGGGAATGTTGAGGTTAAATTATTGGGGATACGAGGAGTCGTGGGAATTCTGCCAAAGCTCTTTACCATCCCTGCCTCTGGATTCAGGACACGGATGGTGTCCATTTGAGAGGCTCCACATGCCACAGCGTATTCCAGAGTGCCGTGTAACGGAGCTCCAGGCGTGTCTCTTCCCAAAGGGATCAGCCAGTCCTCGGTCATTTTAACCCCTGGCCTTTGGTAATTGTTGTTTGTGGATCAGATTTTCCTTGGCCCGTGCTCCTGCGGGATGTGAGAGTGGTTGGTGTCTCCAGCCCACTTCAGTCAGTGTCTGGCTCCTTCCATCCCACAATCCAGATGTTTGTTGTACCATAGGCATTTTACAAAAGCCTAAAACAAATAAATACCCGCTCCTATCCCCTGGCCTCCCTTCGGATTGAACGTTCCCGGAGTGTTGCTGAGGTTAACGAGGGTTTTCCTCTCTTCAGCAGCAAATTCACACAGATCTACAGCAGGGCTTGACACCCCCTGGCCCAGCAGGGCTGGATCCATCTGGGGATCCTTGGGAGCCTTTCCCGGCGCTCCTGGCACCGCTGATGGAAGGGACCAGGGGGTCAGGGTGACAGCCACCCCTCAGAGCCTGGGATGTGCAGCACAGAGAGCAAAACCACAGAGCAAAACAACCTTTTCCCTTCCTCCTCCGTCCCCTGCCCACCACCACTCACAGGGGTGATTTGGAAAGGAGCTGACTCGTAGCTCCATCCGTGGAACTTTCAAACAAGCCTTTCCCTGGCAGATTCCTTTGAAATACCGAGTGGTTTTTTAATGGGAAAAATGAACCGAGAGCTCTTACATTTGTGTCCTGTTGTTGTTTATAATCAGGGCCGGCAGAAACGTCAGCTCCTAATGCTTCGCCCACTCCTCTTCCACAGGATTATTCATCCCAGGAGTGGGGATGGCAGGGAAAGAGGCTTCTGTCATGCTTGTTTTGCAACCCTCTCCTATTTTTAAAAGGGACACAAGTCCAGAACCAAACCGTGTGGGTTTAACTCAGCCCGAATCACCCCGTGGCCATGGGACCTTTGCTCCTGCTCACAGGTCCTGGCTGTGGGGTTAAAACAACCTGAGCTGTGCTCCCAGGGAATTCCTGGGGCATTTTCTGCCCTCTCCAGCCAAGCTGAGCAGGGACCAGGATGCTGATCCATCGTTTTCCTGGTTGCTGGAAAGTTGAGTGGAGTCAGTTGTGAGTTGCTTTGAAGTCCGGCTCTGTAAACAAACATGAAGAGAGAAATATTTCCCACCGCCGTATCTCGGAATTTGCAGAACCCCAAGCCGTTCAAAACACACTCGTGCCACTTTAGGATTGTTTGTAAACGTCTCCAAGAGCTCCCAGGACAAACCAGGCCCCTGTGAGGGAAGGCAGTGGTCAGCAGCAGGGTCCCTGAGGTGGGCATGACGTGGGACAGGCACCAGGCTGCCGGGATGAAGTCACAGCCTTAATGAGCTGCGGGCTCGTTAATGCAGCTCTTTCCCAGGAGTGGGAAACTCTTCTTGTGGCTTCTGGGAGCCCCAGCAGCCTCCAGGTTCCATCCCCAGCACCGGGTGCAGTCGCTGTGCTGAGCCAGCCGTCCCTGGGAGCTCGGGGACACGAGTGGTCCATGATTTGATATCCCCCTGGAGGACCTGGTGGGGCTGCTCCCAGAGCTCTGAGGGCCTTGCTGTTGCCTCTGGAAAGAGAATAATCCCTCTTTTCCTGGGCTGGGAGGGTCGTGTCTCCGGGATTTGTGTTCTCTGCCAGCCCCCAGCCCTGGTGAGCAGAGTCTCCCTCACAAATCACTCACCAGAGGTTCTTGCTCCAGGCAGCTCCGTGGTCCTGCAGCTCTTCTACACCTGGTGATTGTCCCCAGCAGCACCCTCTGCACTGGGGGTTGATGTCTGGGGTTTCAATTAATCCTTAAATTACGCCTCGGAGTAAGGAATGAGCCGGGGCATTATCGGGATGCAGTGGGGAGGAGGGAGCGGGATGTCGGCGGTGACACAGAACAGCCACGGGCCTGCCGTGCTCCTGCAGGCGTGACTGGAGCTTCGTTAGGGGCAGAAAGACGCTAATTAAGGGAATCTGGGACTGATTCTCCCCAGAGGAGCTGCTGATGTGACGGTGACTTAGGCCAGCAGAGCAGCCAGGCCGCTGGAGCTCATCAAAGATTTGGGGTTATTGAGTTAAAAACTACTAAAGGTGAATTTTCACCTGCAGCTGATAAGGAGATGGATGCTCTAATTACCCTGCTTGTTTGGAATAAAGAGATAAGCTTTCATGGATCTGGAGTTAAATGGGATTGGACCTCTGGACTGATGATCTCAGAGGTCTTTTCCAGCCTAATCTGTGATTCTGGGAGTCTGTCACCGACGTCTTGCACTTATCTGGCTTTAACTGGGCTGGGAGCTGCTTCAGCTGGGTGGGGAGGGACAGAACGCCCAGAGCTGAGGGCACAGGACTAAAGCTGGGGCTCCCTCCTGCTTCCCACCGAGCTGTTGGGATCCTGCCCTGTGCTCCCCCATTAAATCCCAGTGCAGAGGTGGGATTTGCTTTTGCTGTGATGGGAAAGGGACAAATACCGGGGAGGAGAAAGGAAGGGAGACTTCGATAAATGGAACAGACAGTTCCTCCATTCCTTCCTCATTCAACACTCACGTTCTTCTCTGGGACAAGCAAACGCCCCGGCAGCTCATGAAATGATCATTTGAAAGGAAAAAAGGGGGAAAACAGAGTTAAAAATGTATAGATCTGTTCAGAGCTGTATCAGGTTTATTACAGCTCCTGGTTTTCTCCCTCAGTGGAAATGGAAACAGATTTTCAACACCTCAGTTTTAAATGGCACCACCAACACTTGTCTTTGAGCAGGGAATGTCCAAGTGCAGGGAAATACCCAAGTGCAGGGAATATCCAACAACTGCAGGGAAATATCCAGCTGCAGGGAATACCCGACAACTGCAGGGAATATCCAGCTGCAGGGAATACCCGACTGCAGGGAATATCCGACTGCAGGGAACGTCCAACTGCAGTGAATATCCAACTGGGAATATGCAGCTGCAGGGAATATCCAGCTGCAGGGAAATATCCAACTGCAGGGAAATATCCGACTGCAGGGAATATCCAGCTGCAGGGAATATCCAACTGCAGGGAACATCCAACTGTAGGGAATATCCAAGTGCAGGGAATATCCAACTGTCAGGAATATCCAAGTGCAGGGAATACCCGACTGCTCCCACTCAGCAGTGCCTGCAAATCGAGAGGTTCCCTCTCTTGCTTTGCGTTACGGATTTAAACAACTGCTCCAGACTGAGCAGGGGCCGCTCCTCATTTCCCTTCCTGCCGGGAATCGCAGCCATCCCTGCCCGAGCTCAGCCTGGAGAGGGCTGGAGGGGTCCAGGACACGTCGGGACAGCCCCTCCCTGGGTGTGCAAGGCGAGTGTGAGACACGCCCGGAGCAGCTGCCAACAAACGGCTTTGGGGACGGACAAAATTCACCCCTTTTTAAAAAACTGTGGGGTCGGTGCTTCTGTGAGCCCTCCCAAAGCGGCCCAGCACCCTGGGAAAGAAACATGGGAATTCAACTTCCCACCTCCCAAAACGATCTCCAGGACTGGAAAGGAGAGCTGGAATAGGGAATATTTACAAGGGCCTGGAGTGCCAGGACAAGGGGGAAGGGCTTCCCGCTGGAAAAGAGGGTTAGGTGGGATATTAGGGAGAAATCCTTCCCTGTGAGGGTGGGGAGGGGCTGGGATGGAATTCCCAGAGGAGCTGTGGCTGTCCCTGGATCCCTGAGAGTGTCCAGGGCCAGGCTGGAGCCCCCTGGGACAGTGGGAGCTGTCCCTGCCATGGCAGGGGTGGCACTCGGCGACTTTTAAGTTCCCTTCCCACCCAAACCATTCCATGATCCTACGAAATACCTCCCATCACAAGAAGTTTTCAGGAAAAGAAACATTTTAGCTCTGTTTCCAAGGATTTCCAGATGATCTCCAACTTGGAAGGGCCAGCTGCACTTCACCAGGCTCATCGTCTGCCTCCGCGATTTTAACAGCAAAGGATAAATAGCTCAATCCGGTGCCTGGGTGTGCAAATTCCCCCTGGAACTCTCCGATTCCGAGGGATGAGTTAATTTTCTTTTCCTTTCCAGTGCCACTCCAGGCATCGCATGACGAGGCACATCTGCTCCGTGACTCATGGAAAGGGAACATCCCATGCGTGTGAGCGGCACCGGCTGCCTCACCCTCAACCTTTGGGAAGCTTTTTGGAGCCCCGGTTATGCAAGAAATAAAAGGCGGAAAATTCATCCCAGGAAAAGGCTTTGAAAAGCTGCAATTTGGCCTGGAAAAATACCCAACATTAAGATATTAATAATGAGAGCCTGCTCCTGCTGGCAGTCCTGGAGACGAGGATTGTCCGTGGATCCAGAGCCAGCTCATCCAGGCCTCTCTCCTTCGTGTCTTTGCTCTTGCACGTGGAAACCCTCGGTGGAGGGGGTGGAGGAAGGGACTGGGAAGGGTTTGGAAGATGAAATGTCCAGAGATTTGGGTTTCCTCGCATGGAGGTGCCAAGCCTTGAAAAGCAGGGAGAGGACGTTGATGGCTGAGCCTGGGGGATCCCACAGGGAAAGAGGAGGGAAGAGAGGAGGGGCCATTGATGTCTCCATAAAGTTAAAGAATTATTGAGGGTGGAAAAGACCTCCAAGAGGGGTGACCGATGTCTCCACAGAATTATAAAATCAATAAGGGGGGAAAAGACCTCCAAGAGGAGCCATTGATGTCTCCATAAAGTTAAAGAATTATTGAGGGTGGAAAAGACCTCCAAGAGGAGCCATTGATGTCTCCATAGAATTAAAGAGTTATTAAGGTTGGAAAAGACCTCCAAGAGGGGCTGTTGATATCTCTGTGGAATTAAAGAATTATTAAGGGTGGAGAAGACCTCCAAGAGGGGTTACCGATGTCTCCACAGAATTATAAAATCAATAAGGGTGGAAAAGACCTCCAAGATGATCAAATCCAAGCATTCCCACCATTCCCACTGATCATGAATTGCCACAACTGCTCATTTTTGGAACATTTCCAGGGGTGGTGACTCCACCACTTCCCCGGGGAGCCTGTTCCAATGCTTGGCCACTCTTCCAGCGAAGAAATATTCCCTGATATCCAGCCTGGAGCTCCATGGCCGTTTCCCCTTGTCCCATCCCAGGCCCTGGTTGAGGCGCCAAGGAAACACCGGGAATTTGCCTTTTGCAATCCATAGGATTGTGAGGATCTCCCTTTAGGCCTCCCAGCATCCAGCTGAAGGAAATGACATCTGTGCCACCCGAAATTGTCGGTTTAACGCTGCAGGACTCTGGGATAAGTAATAATAATTCGAGGCAGTAGCCCTGGCACTCCTTGGAATTTGCAAGGTTTTAAAGCAGTTGTGCAATGAAGAGGGAAATGGGAACGTATGGAAAAGGAGTTTTGTCAACTGGAGGCTGGGGAATACAGCACAGAGAGCCGTGAAAGGGATGGATCTGCTGCATTTGTCTGGAGTTTGGGATTTGTTTTCCTTTTTTTTTTTTTTTTCCCTATTCCCAAGTGGTTCCTCTGCAAGTTGTGCTCCAAGGTTTAAGGTGGGTAAAAGCACCTCACGCAGTCCAAGTTGCTGACCCGGTGTCACCAGTGGAGCTCTGTTGCTTCCACCAGCTGAAATCTTGGCCTTTTGTGTGTTTTCCTGACCTTTCCCATTATCCCTGATTGTTGGATGATGACAATGTATTCCTTCCTTTCTGCGAGTGCCCCGCCACGGCCTTTGTTCTCCTTTGGACAAATGAGAATTTGGAATGGAATTAATCACTGGCAGTGCGGGTCCCTCGGGATGAGGGAGGGGAGTTCTCCAGGGAGGGAGAGCAGTTACAGGGTCATGGAATGATTCAGGTTGGAAAAGACCTTTTAGGATCATCGAGTCCGACCATTAACCCAATGCTTGGGTGGCCAAATCCACCCCTGATCTGTGTCCTGAATCCGTGCGTGAATCCCATGAATCCCCATCCATTCCATGAGAAATCGGATTTATGGGGTCTGTCTCCACCATCTCATGCCCCAGCACTGACACTTGGGGACATCAGCCAGCTCTTGGTGGCACTGCTGGTGGGAATGGCACAAGCAGAAGGAAATGGGAGAGTTTGAGAGCTTCTTTCCTCCTCCGAGGTGAGACACAGAGATGGGCACTGAGTAATTTCCTCAAGTGATTCGGGGAGTTCTTCCCCTTCTCCTTCCCCGGGTGAGTCTGAACGTTCTGATGTTCGAATGTTCCGATTTGGGGTTATTTTATTTTAGCACCCTCCCAGTGCAGCTCTGGCACATTCAAGTGTTTAAATGCAGTTTGTTGTGAATCAGACCCTGCTTTTCCGGCCTTGCTCAGGAAGGGGATTTTGCCCAGCTGAGTGGTTCCCATTAGGACTCTTAATTTTTAATGAACTATTTTTAACAGCTCTAATGACTGTGAGCCAGAAGCTGTAGGTGAAGCAACTCCACAGCTCCCGTGCCAGCCTCTGCCTGAAGCTAAAGCTCAGTTTGAACCCTCAGCACCGAGGGCTTGCCCTGCTCAGACCCTCCTTTGAGACACCCAGGCCGTCGTTCCCGCGTCAGTGGAAAGAGGAGGGGAATATTGTGATTGGCAAGATTCCAGCTCTTCCCAGCAGAAGCCGTGGGATGATTGCCTTTTGTTTAAATGTCAGAGGATCAGGGACATCCGAGGGGAGAAACGGCCTTTTAGATCATCAAAATCTGCATCACAAGTGGTGGAAAAATGAGGAAAAGCGACGTGTGAGCATCAGGATTATCCCGTTGGAATGGCCATGGCTCAGCAGCTCTGCCTGGCATCCCAACCCGTCCCAGCTGCTGGAAAGGCACGGAGCAGTCACTGGAAGGCTTTGCTGAGCACACACGAGGCCAGATTTAATATTTCACGGTCGGGATAATGTGAATTATGCCAGGAATTACAGAAGGAAACCTGGAGGCCGAGCTGATCCATTTTTAAAGCAGAATAACTGAACCATAACCTGGATATCAGTGATTTCCCAGCAGCTCCTGCAGGAACCAGCTGGGCTCTGCTTCTGGGATATTCTATAGGTCCCAGGAAAAACCTTGGCTCCCTCCTGCCAAGCCCTGCACAAACATTTGGCAAGGGCCTGAATCTTCTCCAAGGAGCCTAAACAGGCCAGGGAAGGAGTTGGACAGAGCAGGAATTGTTAGTTCTGGTCCACAAGTGGAAAAACAGGCAGAGGAGGGGGAAGTGGTTTGCCAAAAATCCGTGTGTGTAACTGGGGTGAGGACCAGATCCCCCAAATCCCAACCCAACACTCTCAAAGAGATCAGAGCCTCAAATTCTGTCAGCTCAGGTGATGGAGTGGGAGGACAGCAAAATTTGGGAGGGGATGGAGTGTGAGGGTGCAGAGTTAGTCAGGTGGAAAAACAGGACCAAATATTGTTGTGGCAGTGGTGGTGTTGAGTGTTGGATCTGTGA
>VZRO01007522.1:25981-297683 GCA_013397915.1 Daphoenositta chrysoptera | reverse complement strand
TGACAAAGTCTTCGCGGGAGGCGCCGGCCGCCGGCAGCACGGCCGTCAGGTCGTAGATGCCCAGCGTGAAGAAGAGCAGGAAGCCGAGCAGGTGGCTCCAGATGTTGACGGTCTCGTTGGAGAGGATGAAGAGGCTGAGGGAGAGGAGACACAAGGCGGGGCAGGCGGTGAGCGGGGGCGGGGGCGGGGGAGGCCCGGGCCCACTGGGGGCGCTCACCTCTTGATGCAGAGGCGGGAGGGCAGGTAGGCGCGGTATCCATCGGTGATGTAGGGGTTGTCCTTCAGGAACACCGGGATCTGCTCGTACGTGTAGAGCCGGATGCCGCGGGGCACCAGCACCGGCCAGTACTGGTAGCTGCCCAACTCGATGTAGTGCGCGCTGCGCAGCAGCTTCTGGTGCATCCTGCCCGCCGCCGCATCGGACCGCCCCAAGCCGCCCTCACGGGCCAGGGGCCGGGATCGGGATCAGGATCGGGATCGGGATCGAGATTGGGAGCGGCACCGGGAGCAGCGCCGGGAACGGCCGTGATGATGTCATCGCGTGGCGCCCACCGATGGCGTCACCGCGCGGCTCCGCCTCGTGCTGTGGCGGCAATGACCGCAAGGGGGCGCCCGAGAGCCGCCGCAGGGGCGCCTCAGCCCTCAGAGCCGGCGGGTCCTCTCAGACTTCCCGGAGCCCTCAGGGCGCCTTGGGCTCCTCAGATCTCCAGGATTCTTCAGAGGTCTCAGAGCCGCCGAACCCCCCCGGGCGCCTTAGACTCCCGGGACCCCTCAGAACCCTCAGACCTCTGGAATCGCCCAGGATCCCCCAGAGCCCTCAGGCCTCTGGGACCCCTCAGAGCCCTCAGACCTCTGGAATCGCCCGGGGAGCCTCAGAGCCCTCAGACCCTGGGACCGCCCGCGGTGCCTCAGACCTCCCGGGCCCCTCAGAACCCTTAAACCTCTGGGAGCACCCGAGACCCCTCAGAGTCCTCAGACCTGCTGGAACCCCCCAGGGCCCCTCAGAATTTTCAGAGTCGCCGGGACCTCTCAGACTTCCCGGACTCTTCAGGGCGCCGTGAACTCTTCAGACCTCCAGGACCCCTCAGAGCCCTCAGACCTGCCAGAATCCCCCGGGGCACCTCAGACTCCGGGGACTCAGAGTCCTCAAACCCCCGGGACCCCCGCAGGACCCCTCATACCTCCCGGATCCTCCGAGGCGCCTTGGAGTCTTCAGACTGCCGCGGTGCCTCAGAGCCCTCAGACCCCCGGGGTCCCTCAGAGCCCTCAGACCTCTGGGACCCCTCAGACCTGCCGGAACGGCCCATGGCCCGTCAGAGCCCTCAGACCCGCCAGGATCCCCCGAGGTGCCTCAGACTCCTCAGACCTCCAGGACTCCTCAGAGTCCCTCAGACATTTGGGACCCCCCCAGGGCACCTCAGAGCCCTCAGACCTCCGGGACCCCATGAGGTACCTTGGACTTCTCAGACCTCTGGAGTGCCTTAGGCCTCTCAGATTTCCAGGACCCCTCAGACCTGCCAGGATCCCTCAAAGCCCTCAGACCTGCCAGGACCCACCAGGGCGTTTCAGACTCCCGGGGCCCCTCAGAGCTCTCAGACCCTCACGGCCCTCTGGGACACCCTGGGGCCCCTCAGTCCCTGCAGGATCCCTCAGACTTCCAGGACTCCCTGAGGTACCTTGGACTCCTCAGACCCCTGGGGTGCCTCAGACTCCTCAGACCTTCCAGGACCCTCCAGGACTCCTCAGAACCTCTGAACCCACGGGGACCCCCTGGGGCCCCCCGGACTCTTCAGCCCCGCAAAATAACAGAGATCGGCCAGTCAGCTGTTCTTCTCAGGTAGGCCCGAGGGTGCAAAACGCAGTGAGAGAGGCCAGGAACACACCTGTCAGGCCGAACAACACTGAGGGCTGTCATTCCCAGTGGGAATTGCAATTGCACTGTGCAAGAGCAATCTCTGGTTAATTGAGATCACGATTACTAGCATTTTGGGGGTTTCCCTATGTACTCTACGAAGTACCAAAAAAGTCTTAGTAGTGAGGAAGACTCTTCCAAAGGTTTGCATTGCCTTTGTAAGAAAAGTTGTAGGTTGTTTACCAGCTGCTTTTAATGTTTTTTTTCTAAAAAAAAAAAAAAAAAAAAAAAAAGAAAAAAAAAAAAAAAAAAAAAAAAAAAAAAAAAAAAAGAAGTGGGGACAAAGCAGTAATTCCGTAGATTAGACTTTTGGTTTCAAAGTTGCAGACAAGTGTGCTACAGTAATCCAGGGTAATCCTGGTTCACCTGGCCCTCCCTGCCAGTCCTGTTCCAGGCAGGCGTCTGCAAAGGTCTTTGCTCTCATTAAACCAAACAGTGTGAGGAGTGTGTGTGGTTTTCCCATGGTAGAGATGTGTCATGTGGTTAAAGATGGGGATGATGGGAGTTTAAAATCCACGCTGACAGTCAATGCCAGGTGTTCAACAGAACCAGCTCTGCTGTGTCATCCCCACATTTGTGTTACGCTGTTTGGTTCCCCAAATTAAGTTGGATTTGGTCAGCAACAACTCTCGAATATTTGTACCAATCACTGAGATTTCTTCGTGTCAGTGTCCTGAAAGGGCTGTTGCTCCTGCCCCTGCAGACCTGCTGGCAGCTCCTCCTCCTCCCTCCTGAGAAGCTGCTCTGTACGCTCGGCACCTTTTTGCCCTCATGTAATTCCAGGACCCTGGAGTTTCCCAGAGGAATCCTGTTCACAATTATATTTGAGCAGGCTTAGCTTTAAGGTGCTTGCTTATGCTTCAGCTTCCCGGGATGGTTTAGGAGCCTGACCCAGAATGGTTCACTCCCATTTTACTAAGTTTCTGTTTTCTGTTCCCTACTGCTTCTCTGGTTCAGGATTTCCCCTTCACCTAAGCTTGCTACTAATGAAGTTAAAGACTAATTTAGGAAAGAAACATAGAGAAAACACAGTATATGGGGAGATCCTCAGCCGTGGCTGTTGCGGCAGGCGAAGAGAGCCCCGGATGTCAGTGAGCTGTGGGAAAACTCTGCACTCCTGCCAGCTCCTGCTGACAGACCCAGGGATTTCTTGTTTGCTCCAGTGTCAAACCACTTTTGTCAAGCCAAATGGTGATCAGAAAGTTGCTACCAAGTTAAAAACCTTAATTAATCTTAATTGTCCATTGTCTCATTAGCTTACTGAGAACATTATACCTGGAAAAAGCACTTTAGTTCTAAGTCCGGTGCAATTTAAATGAACTCCCAAGTGCTTCAAGGGGTTCAGTCGGAAGAAATCAGCGCTGACAGCACATTTTTTTTTTCTAAAGAAGCTTTAATTGGCTGTTAAGTTAGGGCTTTGAAGCTTTGATAGGAGGAGTGTTATAGGTTAAATTAATAGGGAAAATTCAGAAACAATTAGGGCAGCTTTAAATTAATTACTTACGCTATTTATTTTGAGCTTATTGAACAATTGTGTTGTATGTGTAAGGGATTGAAATTAGCCATCTGTGCAAGGTATCTTTGACCTAAATTGACCTTCCTGGGTAAGTAAGTAGCTTGCCCTAATTCCTACACTGGATCCTGAATTTTACTGGCAGATAAGATTATTTGGGAGGAAAGATGAATATGCTTGAGAGGTTCCATACTTTTCTGTTGGGACTGGAGTCAGCTATGCAGATGGAGGTAGGGAAGGCTTTCAGAGAGGTGGCTGAGGAGGTCACCCAGGAACCGAACTGTCTGTGTTCGCCCTCCCTGCCTGCTGAGGAGCACATTCAGAGCAGGTAGATCAGGGGGGAGCTGCAGGTTGTGCCCAGGATGGAGGAATGGCCGGCGCCCCCGGCAAGGAGCTGTGACCCGACCCTGTGCCTGACCAAGGGCTCAGGGCTCTGCGGCCCCGGGCGGGTGACCAGGCACGCCGAGACACGGCAAGAGCCGATGGCTCAGCAGGAAGCCCCCAGACTCTGGGGGCTCAGCCTCGGAGGTTACAAACGCTCGGGAAATCCTTTGTCCCGGGACCTTCCCGAGCCACCAGCTCAAGCTGCTACTGTGTGTCTGCACCACACTTAAATTACTTAGGGAACAAGAGGTGTATGACTCTGCCACTAGAAACCTAGAGCCGAGCTGGTAAGGAAACCTGGTCGGACTGTGTGAGATCCATCAGGATCTGTTTGTGCCCTGCTCCATTTATGCTCTGGTTTTCCAGTGAGCAACCGGGGAATGAACAATGATCCCAACCAAATATCTCAAATGTTGATGGCAGAATGTAAGCAAACGCCGAAGTGGTTCAATTTTAAAACTGAAAGGGTGTAAATATTCGCAGTGCTGATCCTTGAGACACTGAAACTCTTTCTTCCGCCCCTGCCTTCCCTATCTGTGGCCGGCCCCTCCCGGCCGTGCTGCGGGGCGGGAGGCGGTGGGTGACAGAGGACCCGAGGCGAGGCAGGCGGGGGTCGGGGCATCCTCCCCGTCATGCCCAGCTCTCCCTGCAGGTGTCAGCCTTGCTCCACGCTACCGCTCGTCCTGCCGCCGCACTGGGCCTGCCTCCCGCCAGCTGCCTCGTTATCCTCATCCTCATTCCATAGAACTCGGGGCTCACCCCGGCAGGGCCGGGCCTTGCAGACCCCTAGCAGTGCACATCGGGGCGGTGCTGGTGTTCCTAAAGTTGCCGTGGCTCCCAGTTTGATCCTTTTCTAAAGTGCCCGGCAAAATGCCTCCTCCCGAGTTTTGTTCGGGGGCTTTCCACCTTACGAGTAAGGAAATGCGAGGTGCTCTGGGACTCCTTTTCCCACTGTTGGAATCCGCTGCTCTGGGAGAATTCAGTTCGCTCTTTTTCCAGAAAAGACAGATTAGTGCCCAGGAATTAAGTCTTTTATCAGGCTGCCTTAGTTAGGAAAATGCATCTGGGAATGTTGATGGAAGGCACCGCATGTCTTCCTTTGCATTGTGCCTACAGCAGTGATGGTGGATAGCTCTTGGCCTGTGATAAACACAATTGTGTTTTCCGTGGGGACAGGAAGCAGAAGGGATATATTGGAATGCTGTGTGCAGCAATTTGGCAAAACTTGTGGATGAAGTATAGGCACCGTTTTATGGCCACAGAGACCATGTAGCCACAGAGACCATGTTCATGTGCATGGAGCATCTGTGTGCACTGGGCCATATATGACATCAGGAGGGGAGATATTAAAGCCCCTTGTCATGTACAACATAGGAATCCTGTCTCCAGTTCTTGGGAGTAGCCACACCACCTGTGCAATGGATTCCTGGATGTTGGTACGCAGTGGATTTACATATAAGAAACTAAGATTTGTAGCCTTGTGGGAGTCAAAGAGGCTTTGAAAGAGAGTGTGTATGTGTTGTGTGTGTGTATGTGCAAGAACAGAAATCTCAGGACACCCCTGATCCACCAATTCCCTTTATGAGAGAACACTAGGAATGCAAGTACCTTGTGTTCGATTATGACTTTAATACCAAGAAAGCTTGATTTCAAGGTCCTCCTCCCTGAAGGTCTTCTCTCCTCCCACTGTCCCCACCAGAAATTTTGTGGCCAAGTTCTCCGTGGTTTCCTGCAGCTTCTTGGTTTAGCACTGAGCAGCTTCCAGGAGTGCCCCAGACAGACCTGCTGACATCTGTGTGGGGGCCCGGCTCTCCTTCCACTCCCCATGGAGAGATGCCATGAGATGTGTGCACTGAAATGACTTGGTTTAGTAGGGCTCTTCCTTCCTCTTTCTTTTTTTTTTTTTTTTTTTTTTTTTTTTTGGGGGGGGGGGGGGGCCCAGGGTTTTTTTTTTTTTTTTGTGGGGGGGGGAGGGGCACGACGTTTTTGTTTTTTGATTCAATCCCTTTGGTTTTCAGCTCTGGCTTCTGAATCTCAGCATCTGTCAGTGGTGCGATAAATTCTCTTTGGTGATAAGAGAACAGCTGCCAATAGCAAGAACAGGGATGGCATTTGGGTTTTTTTCTGCTGTGTGAGCCCTTGCAGTCAGCAGAACCGCCCTGTGCACACAATGGAGAAGGCACCTCTCCTGCCCAGCCCACTGTTCTGCTCCCAATTTAGCAACATCTTTTCCCTCCACGTTAAGCAGATGCACATGAACAATTGTGCAGCATAATAGAGTCCTGAACTGAAAGAACTGGAAGTAATTCACAAATGGCTTTTTTCTGGATACGTTCTGAAGGTGGAAGTGGTATGGGGACAATAAAAAGGAATTGTTTTGAGAACTTAAGGGATTTTCAGGGAAAAAGAGAAGCTGCCTTGGAAAGATTCTTAATCATGTGGGGTGGTGTTTCCTAGCACAACAGTCTGCTTCCAGTGAAATTGGTAGAGGAAAAAAAGTCCTTTCTGTAGCGTCCTGAATTTTAGGCGGGTTGGTTTTGGGTTTTTTGTTTTTCCATATTTAAAAGTCTCTCTAATTCCTGCCTGTGTATAAAATTTTATCATGGCTGGAATTCATGCCACAACAGAAGGCATTTCAAGACCAATTATTTTGACTAGAGAGGTTTTTCTTCTCCAGTTGGGGTAAGTTTAGTTGATGTATTTATAATGAGGGTGAAACTGCAGGAATTGTGGACAGCTTTGGTCTATAAGGTAATTTTGGAGAAGTATATGGGTTTGGGACTTTGCTAAAGAAAGAACCAGACCATTCCTCTGGAAGTCCAATGCTCCCCTCACCTGGAGGTGTTTTTGCTGGAGTCTGACAGCAAATTTACCAAAGGGGATTGTGTTTCTAAGGCACTTAAAAGTCAAACCAGCCTTTCTGTAAAGTCATCCTGTGGGTTTTGCTGTAAAACTTCACTGGTGCTGATGGATATTTCCAGGTATTTGAATGTTGCTTTAAGTAGAACCACAGACGCATGCTCTCATTTGGTTCTGATGAGGAGGAGTTCTATGCTGAAATCAACTGGACCTTTTCCAAAATTCCTTCCACATTTTTAGTGTGCTTTTTAATCTAATCTATGAAACGCTGCTTTAATCCCAAACAAGGCCTGGGTACTGGCATTTGGGATCATCTCACTGCACTTCCTTTTGGCTTGTGTTTTCATCATCTGCCAAGACGAACACATGCAAATCATGTTTTTTTCCTGTCTGTGTTGCTAAATGCCACAATCTCTGCTAAGTAGCAGTGGTGTAGTTTGAGAATTGGTGATATCAAAATGAAGGTTTGCCTTGCCTCCCAAAATGCTCCAGAAAGATCCAGGGAATGGGGAGGCAATTATTGTCCTGTTCAGCTCACTGCACTGTGGATATTGTTGCCTGCCTGCCAGGGGGTTTTCCCCTTGCTACTTAATTTGTCTTTGGATAGGTTTTCCTCAGTTGTTTTGATTACTAAAATTGGAATTCCATGATCTTCTGAAGATCACAGGCCATCTTCCCTCTCTTATCCTCGTTCTCTGTCTAGCTTCATTAAGTCATGGAGACTTTTAAGTGCCAAGGAGGAGGGCATGTATTAGGAAATGCTGGGATGTCGGTGAAGAACCAAGTACAGTGTAACAAGTCCTGCAATTGTTTTTAATCCCTTATTTTGTGATGTCTTGTGTTTGCCTACTTTTCATGCTAGTAGATGCCCCAGTCCCATCTCCATGTGGGCCTGGGAGATCTGGAATGCTCCTTTTCAGCTATTACTTGGACTAAAAATCCTCTGCAGAGAAGAGAGGGAAGGGAATCAGTAACCTGCTTTCCTACCTCATTTCCCCTTTTTTCATCAAATTATTTTACCATTTTATCTATTAATTCCAGATATTTAAGCTAATGTGTTGATTTTTTTTTAAGTTGTCAAACATTATGCAAGGTCCACACAAGATTATTTCCAAGCCTTAGAAGCATCTGTTGGAATTTTCCTCTGTTCTCCAGTTGCATCCTCCTTGCCATTTCCTTTCACAAATCGTGCTGTGTACTGTATCTCATCAGTCATACAAAACTCACCAGCATGTCCCACAAGTGGCTGCAGAGCACTTGGATTTGACCAGCCTTGAGAATTCTGTTCTGCTTCTGCTCCTCCTTTCTCTGCGACCTTGGAATGACAGTAACCCAGTGTTCTCGGAAAAACGAGGCAGTGATTGAACTCCCTGTCTGTGCTGTGTACGTGGAGCCGTGAGGAGTTAGAATTCTGCTACTCTTGCCCAAAGCCCATCTTGATTCTGTTTCCTGTTTTCCTACAGTCTGCTAAGCTGATGGATGCCTTCTGACGGTGTTCTGCTGTCAGAGTGACTGCTGGAATGAAATCTTTGTGCTGCGCAGAAGACACAGTGCTGGAGCCGCAGTTGTGTCAGCCTGTGCTGTGTCACTGGGAAGTGATCTTACCAACATGTGAAGTGTGCTCTTCCCCCGCTGAGATCTGATTCCCGCCGACGTGCTGAATGGCAGGAGTGACTCCTGAAAGCCTGCAGATGATCCGTGCTGCCGGGGAGGGGTTTGGAGTGGGAATCCAAGAGCAGCGTGTGGATGTGGAGCTGTTCACAGCTCCCTTGCCTGTCCTAGGGCCATGTGTCATGGAGAGCTATCGGGCTTGGCTACTCTGGGTATTCCTGGCAAGCTGGGACTTTTTTCGGCAGCCTTGCAAGGAGTTGAACGGCTGCAGATGCTTCCTCCTGACTGGAGCTGGAAGTTTGAAGGGCAGCTGAATTTGCTAATGTTGGTGCTTTGATGTAGAGTGTGAGAAATGGTGATGAGGCATGAGGCAGAACAGCTTGCTCGATTGCTGCTGGAGTGACTCCGCAGTGCTGACAGTAGTTAAAAACATGGCTTTGGTGCATAGGCTTAGTTAATATATAGAATTTGGAAGGCAGCTTGGAACAGCTATGGGCAATGGCCACGGGCTCTCTCTGTCTGTCTCTTTTTAATAGAGTTGCTTCCCTGCCCAGAACTGCACTTTAATTTTCAGTCTCTTTAGGGTCATTAAAGAAGACTGACATTTTGGGAACATTTGTACAGTATAAGTATGAGTAACAGTATCCATGCTTTGTCCTGCAAGGGGATGTGCAGTGAGGTCAGGGTTATTTTCCTGGTTGTTAGCAGTGGTAACGTTTTTGTTTCAAGTACAAAACATGGTGTTCTTTTTGCTGGAGAGTTAGTCCAAAGCAAAGGCTCAGCTGGGGTCAACTAGAACCAGGACATACTGTGCTTTCTTGGGACCACAGGACATGAAGGGGTTAACTTCCCAGAGGAACCTCTCCTGCAATAGGAAAGTGACTTTAATAGCTGTAGCTCTCTGCTTGGCCCTCTCTTCTGCACATCAAGTAGGAAGAACAAGTAACTCTGCCACCTGTGAGAAGTCTGGCTGGCACAAAGACCACACCTCACATCCGAGGACCTGCCATCCTGCTTGTGTTCAGGCAGCCCGGTCTGCCCTCATCCTCAGCTCCTTGGCTATCCAGAAACTGGGTCAGTGGTTCAGGAGGAGAGACCTCTTAGTTCCTACATGGTCATGATGCTGCAGGAAGCAAAATCCCAACAGAAGCATGTCTTGCAGGCAGCCGGGAAGGGCTGTAGTGTTCCTCAGGTCATGGAGAGACCTGCCTCTGCCACCCGGAGTGAGAGGGAGCTGCAGGATGGGCAGTGACAACCCAGGAGAACAGATGATCTTGACTGCACATCCATCTCTCCGTATCCAAGTCCTTTCAACTTTGTCAGAGATTTTCAGATAATTTTCTCAATTAACAATTGCTGTGCCAGCTGTTCCTAAGGTGGGATCAGATGGGGAACTCCGTCACTCACGTTGGCAATTGATCCCTCCGTGGGTGATCCCACTGACTTCAGTGGGAGTACTCACTGGGGAGAGAGATTCACCCAGGACAAGCAGGATCCTTCCTGTGCAGTACCAGCGGCTCTCTGTAGACAGTGCAGGTGAGGGAATGGTTGAAGAGACAGCAATCTTGGGATTTTTGTTTAGCCTCAAAGTATTCATCCTTGTGTTCTCCAGGTTAAGACATGCATCAGCTCATGGAAGTGGATGCCGAATGCCCCTGGAGTTGTGGAAAGAATATTTATCAACATTTCTCTCTTTACCACATTGCATTTAAAAAAAAAAACCAAAACAAAAAACCACCAAAAAACCCAACAAAAAACCTGCAGCCTCATTATTATTTCAGTGTAACTTGTGCCATGAGGAGATCAAGCAAGCATGTCAGTGTGTGACTGTCAGCGTGAAGAGACCAACTGTGGCTCTGTGTGTGAGCGAGTTCTGGGCACACTACATCAGGGGCACTGGTGAGTTTCTTTCAGGCTGCTGGAATGCTTTTTGGGGGATTTTTGTTTAAGGGGTTTTTTTGTTTGTTTGTTTGGGGTTTTTTTGATGGACTAGAAAGTTATTAGGATGTGGACTTGTCAAACAGGCTTGCCAGCTTTTCAGCAGTCATCCCAAGTGGACTGCCTAAAAAAGGGCTGGCAATGCATCACATGGAATGACCGATGATATGTCATATATTTTTAATGGGCAAAATGTTTTAATAAACATTCTTCCTCCTAAAATACTGGATTTTAAAAAAGGTTTTAGCCTTGAGCCATGTAGCTACCCAGCTGTGAATTTTATAAGGCAACAATCTCCACACCATTAGATGTTATGACTGATATGCCAGTGATGGCAATACTAAGTATTTCCACACATTAAAAAAGTTTCCAGTAGCAGTTAAAGGAAGTATGGCTCTACTTGGAAGATTTTCTCAGCTCAAAATTAAAGCAATTTAATAAAATTATGAAGTCAGCCATGTACTGTCTTCTAGTGAGCTGCAAGTTCTGTGTATTGAAGCCATGCTGATTGCTGCGCTTGACAGCTTTAATCACATCGCCTGATGCTTTTGAACATCAACATTATTTTTCTTCTCCTGTGATTTCTACATCCTTAGCTACTCAAAATTCAGCTGAAAGGTTGCACAATGGGGCAGATGAGACCCCAACATGATTTACCACAGTTGTCTTGATTCGTAGGAAAAGCCTGCTTGGGTTGTTTAGTTTTTTTTCTGGGTTGCAGCAGTTATCTTGTTTTATTTAGAAGTGTTTTGGACCAAGTCTCAAGTTGAAAGGTGATCCAGTGATCCCTCTTTGGGCAACCCAAGTCCCTCCTGTACAGTGACTTCTGTGCAGTGATCAGTAAATCACATAGCCTGCTGGAGATCTTTTCTCCACAGCCTAAACCTACTAGCAAGTCAAACACTGTCCCTCTTGAAAATGTCACACCTCTTATCCACTACAGAGAGTGAAATCTGTGTGTTTGTGTGTGTCTGAAAGAGAGAGCTGATAGACGTGAGCCTCTGCTGTTTGTTGTTCTTTCTTGCCTCCTCTGTGAGCTGTAGTGATCCTTTGCTTACACATGGGATAAGAGAGTTTATAAAGTTGAAAACAAGTGTTGTCATTTATGGGCTCTTTGCTCTTTGGGATGGGGTAAAGCAGATGTGTTTTTTGATTATTTTTAATTTAAGTTTGGCACTGGGGCATTTATTTACTTTACAGAAAATCCCCTTTTTTCAAACCAAATCTATTGGTCAAAATTCCAGTAGTCATTCAGAAATTCTGCACAGTCATTCTTTTAATAACTTACAATTAGTTTCAAGATGTAGAATGTGACAGCAGGCTTTCTGTCATGCTCTTGTAGGACAGAAATAGAAGCACAAAATGGCTTGAAAAATCTGACAAGGACTGATACCAGGGTGGTGTTAATCCTTTGCAGCCTGCACAGTTCCGTCCAGCACTAGTGCTGCCAGCTCTCTGGTGAGCTGATAGAGCTGTAGTGAACAGTCTAATGGCTCAGCTGTGTCCTGTCAGGTTTTTTTCTTCTGGTGTCACTGAAAGGTACTCACATTTCTAGCAATGCAGGAAGGAACTTTTCACAGCTGCTCACATGGTGATTTGTTTTACCAGCGAATAGGGACTCCATATCATTAGACTTTTCAGATTTGGTATGTCCCTGGTTTTGGTGGCTGAACCAGAAGAGCCTTGAAGAGAAGTTAGAAAATTGCTTGTGCAGTTTCACATCTTTTTTGCATTTAGATAGATGGTAGCCTTCCTTCTGCAGAGGAATGAGCTGCTGTTACTCCACAGTTTTGGCATTATCTATTGGTGATGGCCAGGGAGAAGAGAACCCAGAGGTCCTGGGTAATGGCTGCTGTAAAGGTGAATGACACCAAGCAGCCTCTGTCCCACTGGGCTTTTCAGTCCAGAAGATCCATCACAACATAGGAATTAAAATACCACAAAGTCACTGAACCAGGCCCCCACTCAGGAGACTGTTGGGTTCATCTCGTGGTCTTGTGGTGCACCTAGCAAAGGAGTGAAAATAACTTTGCCTGATGCTGTGGTATAGGATAAGGCTTTGGAAAGGCATGTCCAGATGTGCCTTTTGGTGTCCGTTTCATGTAATTCCTGTTTCTCATAATTCAGAGCAAGTGACAGCACATGCCCAGCTCTGAAGTTCCTGTGGTGCCTACAACTCTCCCAGGGATTTGTGCAGCCTTATCACCTGCACTCCTGAGCAGGCTTAGGGATCTGCAGGACGGGATTTGGCATGGAGCAGGATAAAGCCTTCCTGCAGGTTATCTCTTCTGATGGGATCTTGTTTCCTGACACTAGCCACGTGTCACTCACTCCCATACCACTCCTCTCCCCGTTGCTCCTGTGATGTCTGTAAGGAGCAGTTAGTTAAATGGCAAATAAATCTGATTCCTCTTAGATGAAAAATCGAGTCAGATAAGTTGCTGCTTGTTTTGCTTTGACTGCCGTGTCTATTAGGCAGTGATTTCTGGCACTTTCTCCTTGCTGCTGTCACCCCTCATAAACTCCATTCCCAGGGGCCTGACAAACTTGTGTGGCACTGGAGAGCAGTGTGGCTTACCTGCCGTAGGAGGGTATTCCTGCCCCAGCTGCCCAGCCCTCCCCCTGGAGCTTGGGGCTGGGGGAGCTGCAGAGCTGGATGTTCTGCTCCGGCATTGCAGGGAGGGCCAGAGCAGGTGGTGGGGAGCAGGGGCCTGTGGTGGGGGGGAGAGGCTGGGGTTCTGCCTCTGTCCTGTTAGTGCCCAACCCAGCCTGGGGTGGAGGTGGAGCAGGAAGAGGCAGAACAGTGACCTCATTCCATGCTTCTCTATGGTCCAGGTGTTCCTGCGGGCTGAGAAGAGCCCTTTGATCATGAGGACAGGGGCAGAGGGACACCGTGTATGTGGTAAGTGTCATCAGCAATGCTCTCGTCCTCCTCAGCACGCTGAGAAGGGACAGGTAATTTGCTTCCTCCTGAGGGGACGAGGAGCTGTGGCAGGCCCTCTGTTCCATGCCGTGTGACAGCACGTGGACCCCCAATCTCCAGGTGCCCCTGGGAAGCGTCGCTGCAATAGTGGGAGGGCAGCACCGCACGCACAACACAGTGCTGGCATGGCCTGTGCAGGGATCTGGTTCACTCTTGAAAGACTTTGTGGGTTATGACATTCCCCTAAATGTGCTGAGCTTTCTTTAACCTTTCATAAAACATTGTGATCTTTATGGACTGTATCATATTGTGCAGTAATGTGCTTTATTGTCCACAGAATAAGCTTTTCTTAAAGATAATTGGAAAGCTGGAAATGGCTGCTATCGGCTGATTTTTTTTTTTTTTTAATACATTATTTCTGAAATGGGCCTGGTGTAATAATGACCCTATCTGTTCAAGATTTAAGATTTGTCTTGGCAGAGAAAATTGATCCATTTCACCTTTGTCTAATGGAAATTTTTATCTGGGATTATCTGTTTATGTAAATGAATGTTCCTCTGAAAAGAGAACTTGAGGGGGCTGTAAATCTCAGTGACACTTTAGTTTCATGGGGGGAAAATTGGAAAGGATTCTAGTATTTATCTGACTGAAATTGGTTATAAAAACAAAATTATCTTCATGTACCTGCTGCATCTGATGTTTCCTGGAATTTCATTACCTTTTTGAATAATGCAGCATCACACTATATACAAGATTCACTGTGATTAGCCCCGAAATTGTTGGGGGGTGTTTGCCAGCACTGTAATTATCAGGAAAAGACAGCATGTTTGGGGCAGTGGGATTCTGATTCCTGCCCTAATGGGTACCAATTAGCACAGTCACATTATTCAGAGGCTCTGAGGAGAGCAGGGGATATAGACCACGTGACTGTTTTTCCTTACAAGTTATGTGGGGCTTTTCTAAACTGAGGAGTGAACCTAATTACAGAGGAAAATGTCTTCGGGTAATCAGCTTTTGTTTACAGTTGCAGACTAGGACTGTGAATGTGGCATTTAAACTAATACTTTAAACATCATCTTTTAAAGCAGTTTTGCCATTTAAGAGACAGCCTAGGGTTTTTTTTGCCAAGTTTCCTCTTGAGCTCTAGATGACACATCCTGGCCGGGCTAGATCATGGCTGGGATTGCCATGCCAAACACAACGTTTGGCTTGTGCCTGCTAGCCGTACAAATGTTTGTCTAAGATAGCTGCTGAAGTACTGCCTCTTTGCTGGCACTCGGTGGCGCTGACCAGGAATGGAGAGCTGGGGTGATGGACCTATTGCTGTATTTAAAGAGCTGCTATGCAAGAAGATGCAACTTTTGGGATTACTTTAAAATTAACCAAGATGAAAACCCCATGTGTTTTCACATGAAGCAAGGCTACTTTGTACACATCTGATCCTTGCCATCTGTGGCAAACCAAAAAGGATTTTGTAGGTATAACGACATGATAGTGTTCTTTGTCCATGCCCAGAGGGAGCACACACACCCGGAAGAATACACATCAGACATGAACAGGCATTTAACAGGTGAAACTTCTGGGTGCTATTGCTTAGCATGAAATACCTGCTCATCTGGAGCAGAGGAAAACTGGTTTGCATCTGGGAGCCACCAAAGAATGCACTTGTATTTGTACATCTAATTAAGTGGCCTAATTTTTAAGCATCTTTCAAAGCTTCTGGTTGCTCAGAGCCTTTTGAAATCACCCCCCTGACCTAGCTGCCCAGTGGAGGATAGGAGCCTGATTTGGGAGGTGGATTATCCAAGTGTTCCTTGACTGACTGTAATGGGAATTAGGCCTAAAGCTCTAATGAGGAGGGGATTTCCCTTCTGCAGTTAAAAATCATGGCTCTAAGTGATGCTGTGCAGAGGTACACCAAGACTTTTTCAGCCTAACACAACAGTTAGCACTAAAAATATTTTTTAAAAACTACTGAAAACAGAAAATCAGCACTTAACCATGGCTTTCACTCAGTTATAGCTTCCATGTCTTAATGTTGCTCAATTTATTTCCATAAAACTTCAGGCAGCAACGTTCCCTGCCCAAGTTCTTTACTTTTGTGACTTTCTGCTCCACATTTCAGGCAGTCATTTCAGTTGGAAATATACATTATTACCAGATCATTAAATCCAAAATAAATGAAGTGGAAAATTACAGAACTCCATGGATTACAGTGCACCCAACTCAAAATAGAAGTGTGTGATTAAAACCAAAATGGTCTGCATTTTAAAAATGGATTAATAGTTTTGGGCCCAGCTGGCAAAATATCACATGAAATGTGTTTTCAGACTAGGAGTAATGTAAAATAAATGTCACTAACGATGCTCAAGTTGGGCCTCTGCAAGCACAGGACTTTGCAATATACAGGCTCAAAAAACAAAAAAGGAAAAAAAAGAAATAGGTACATTGTAGTGTAAAGGATTGAAATACACGAGAGGCACTTGAGCAATGCAGGGAGGAGGACAAGGCTTTGCTTTGCCTCAGCTGAAGTGTAAAAGCAACTTGTAATTCTTGCAGAACTGGAACATGGTTAGGCTTTGCAGCCTTGCTTGTTTGCTTTGAAGGTAACAGTGATGATAACCATGAAAAATAACCACAATTACACTCCTAGGCAAAAGAATAACAACAAATACATTCCTAAACAAAAGCTCCAGAGCTTGAGAAGAGTTTGGTTGGCAGCACCAACAGCCCAGCATTAGGTAGCACGGTACAGGTAAATTACCTTCTCCTTGCAGCACCGGCAGTTTGAAAGAGGTGAGTGTATGTACGCGCATTTGTGTCTTTAATCTCTGCAGTAAAACTCATTTCCTCTGGTCTGGGTCCAGTTGCACTAGAGGTTAAGAGAAATGAGACTGAAAGAGTGGTGAAACAGGTATTTTTTATCTCATGTCTTCACTGTTTAGTAGTGAAGTAGAAAATGAGGAGTTAGGAATGAGGCAACGTGAGAAAAGACAGATAGGATTTTGCAACACAAATAAAAGTGGATTTCCTCGTGTCATTTTACCAGGTCTTCCAGGCTTTGGAACTATTCCAGGTTGGGGTAAGTCGTATTGTTCCTCATGAGATGCAGAAGAAGAGAATATTTTCCAAAGTCTGGCATAAAGTATATTAAACACTAAAGGAAGAATCAAGTTTGCACAGTCAAAAGCTCAGCAGGATATTTTCCTGGTTTGTCCTACAACACTCTTTAACTGCTGCTCTTGGGCTGTGCTTTGTGTGTGAGCCAGACCTGGAGAAAGGGACTTTTGGCTGCACAGTAGACAGTTTGCAGGTTCAGAATTGGGGTTTCCTTACTTGCGTTGAATTTAATGTCTGTCTGGCTTGTGTGGCAGAGCACAGCAACCCTGCATCCCTGCCTCTCTTCCGCAGCCTCCAAGAGCTGTTCCACACAATGGAGAAGGGAGGAAGGGAAAAAAAAAGGGCCATCTGTAGCTGCAGATGGGGATTTGTGGATGGGGTGCAAGTTGCAGTCACTGAGTAAGCAGAGATGCCCAAAATATGTCACCCAAATTGACCAATCAGGCTGGGAAGGGGAGCATTAGCCCGTTTGGATGCGTGGTCAGACAGACCCACCCCAGCAACTGTGCAGCACACGCAGGCAGCCAGGCACTCCATCAGCTTCCCGCTGCACTCCACAGCCAGAGACGAGCTGCTTTTACCTGGCAGCTTGGCTCAGACTTTGTCCCACTAGCAGGTGTCATTGGGCTTGTTCAGAACATGTTGCAGGAAATATTTTCCTTTTAACGTGTAGGGTTTGTTAAGGGATGATGTGAGATCTTTCATACTATTTGTGAGCTGTGAGATGCAGTTTGGTGACCAAATGTTGTGATGCTGCAGTTGGTGAATGGATTGTGGTTTTTTTGGCCAGGTGACAGCTAGACTTGCTCCAATTACCTACATTTCTTTTTTGTTCTAGGAGATGACAAATGCCCTACAATGCTGCCTTTATTGGGGAGATTAATTCTAAGGAGAAAAGCTCCTCTGTCCGGTTCTTGGAGAAGGATTTTCTTAGGGTGGAAGCTGTATGCATTCCTGTACACCACATCAGCTCAATATTGCGACCTTATTGCAAGCTGATGAACCTTTTCTTTGCATTCCTTTCCAAAAGAGCTCATCAAACCCAGCCTGCTGTCCATAGAATTTTTTTTTCTATTGAGTGTTCCAGGTTGCTGTTGTCCTGCTTCAAGAGAGGGAAGTGCTGCAGAGCTGGGAGGTGGTGGTTTGGCAGAGCTTTCTCTCAAAGCAGGATGGCCAGTTCTGAAGGGACAGGTGGCTTCCCTGCACACTGATAGACTGGTATGGATGGGCAGATGGAAATTAGGTAAGAGAAAGACTTAACTGTGGCAGTATGAGTTCTCTGTATGAGGAAAACCTCAGTGAGGGTGATGAGATCATGGAGTGGTCTCTGAGGTGGAAATTTTGCAACTAGGATCTTTGAAAGCCAGGGAAGTTCCCGTGAGCACATCTTTCACGTTGATACGTTTGCCATAGCTTATGCTCATGTCAAAAAAGCCAAGCTGCATTCCCTCAGAGTATGTTCTGAGGAGGCCATTGGGTCCTGTCCAGACTGGCAGGAGAGGAGGTGGGACAAGGCTTGTAGATGTGAAGAGCACTGTGTAGGGTTGTTGGTCGGTCACTGCATCAAAGTATGTGTGAGCTGGTCATCTCCAGCCAAGCCTGATGGCAGCCCCGTCAGTTCTGCAGTGAGGGATCTGCATCAACTGGAATGGAGTAGCTCTAGACCTCCAGGAGCACAGCTGAGGTCACAGGTGCTCTGGGCAGGCCATAAAACAGTGACTTGTATGGCTGGTCCAATGCACTGCTTGTTGCTGAGTCCCCAGGAGGACTTTAGGGTGTCAGTGTATGTTACCTTTCCTAGTGAGCTCTTGAGATCACTATAAGAATTGGTGTGGAGCAGAGAGGGGAACGCAGTGCAACTGCTTTGGCTGCCTTTCCTTGGAAGCAGTGGCAGACAGGTGCTGGATGTAGCTGTAAAGCAGGAGCAAGGGGAGGTTTGGCCACAGGCTTGGGGTCCTTCAGAGCAACTTTCCTTCAGCTGGGGGCTGAGATTCAAATTGCCATGACCACTGCTGAAGGTGCGTTTGGGGTTTCAGACCTCAGCTGACAGGCTGCACTTAGGCATACTGCATTTGTTTGCCAAGTACCCAGAGCCAGGATTTTTTTCAGAGTGGGCAGTTGTGACCGTGGCGGTTCAGCCTCGCAAGCGTTTTCTTCATCTGTATTTCATGACACTTGTTCTTTGAAATGGGCCTGGTGTTTTGTGAGCTGTAAAGTGTGGCAAGCCTGCTTACGCAAGACTGCAGAGCAACAAGCCTCCTTGTAATGCCTTTCAGGATGGCTCCATTTGGTGTCACTGAAAATATTCCCTTTTACTTAGGGGTGAGTATAGCCTGCTTCACAAATCATCCACATAAAAGCTGTATGCACAGGGGGTAGCATTTTCTTTAAGGTATGGCATCTTTCTCTGTTAGCTTTAAAATAACACCCACCCACTCTTGCCTCTTTGGGGAGCTGGCACAGGAGGCTGATGTGGGTTCCTGGCTGCTCCCATGTTTGACAGCAAAAGTGTCTATGTTTCTGTGGTTAGAATCAAAACTGTAGATGTGACCTGGAGTCATTAAAACTTTATCCCTCAGTAGTGTAAGAGCAGTGAAAAGAGAAACTCAGGTACCAGTGTGCTTGGCAAAACAGGTCGCGGTGACGGTGCCTTTGGTTATGTTGGTGTTGCTGTCTGAATACTGAGAATGAGAGCCTCAACTGAAATGCATGCCAGGGTGTCGGGCAGCTCTCGCATTTCCTTTCCTTTCCTTTCCTGGAGGCTTTTCTGTTTTCACAGGACCTGTGATTCCTGAGAGCTGGCACACAGCTGCCACCAAGCTGTCTGCCTGCCCCAGCTATGCTTGGCCCTCCTGTCCATTCCTCACAGGCTGACTGGAAGTGGAGGTTCTTCCTCCCAGCCCTGCTGTGACTCCGGCTCCCTGCAGTCACTACATGTCTTTGCCTCTCTGCAACCTTTGGCTGCGGGCACTGTTCTTCATCAAGCCAAAGGCTGCATCAGCTTCTGGGTGTTGCTGTCCCCTCCCACTCTTTTCCTTTGCTCCTCGCTCCAAGTTCCCCGACTCTGTGCTTTCCCCACACCTCCTCCAAATCCCTCCTCCACTTTCTTCCCCGGCCCCTCCCTCACCCAACAAAGTCTTAGGTTCTCTCTGCTTGTAATTTGTCGCTAATCAGCTGTCAGTGTCGGAGCAATGATGAGAGGTTCATCTCTTGCTGAGGGTAATGGCCTTAAAAGTCACCGAGTCAATGTCAATGGGATCGCTCCAATTCAATCAGAGCCCTGGATGAGGAATGGCCCCCGCTGACATTAGCACTCATTTTGAGCCCAAGCATCTGGGCCCTAGTAAATAACCATCAGTGGGTGGGTCTGGGGGACAGGTCATTAGCCCCACGAAAAATAAATATCGTTTCCCTTGATGGCTGCGAGTAATTTAGCTCAGACGAGGAAATTTCACCCTAGATTAAGTATGATGAGCCAATATCAGTCAGAGGAGGCCAAACAGTGAGAGCTTGATGAGATAGAGGGAAATTTATATGCAGCTGGCTGAATGCAAGATGAGTTTAAAGAAATTATGTTCTCTTCCACTCCTTGTCCATGTGCAATGCCAGTCACTGTGTTCCCGCGGCTGACACCCCCTCCCCACACCCTTGGGGCTCCCTCAGCCCACAGGCACACGTTCGCGGGCTGCAAGGTGCCACCCAGTGCCATCCCTGCCCCCTCCACCAGCAGCAGCCCCTGGAGGCTCTGGTGCCGACGGCTTTCGCAAGCGCTGCCTTGGAGCCGGAGCGGCAGCAGCTCCTGGGGAGGCCGTGCCATGGCCGTGGGCTGCCCTGCCCGTTCCAAGACACCAAGGGGCTCCATGGCTCCGGAGGCCGTCCGGGCTAGTGCCTGCTCCTTCCCTCCTGCCTCCGTTTGCGTGTTTGCTCTGTGTGCTTTTTGTGTTTGTTACTTATTTCACCCATCAATCCTGCACACGATATGCTCGGCAGCTATTAGTTCCACCCCTCCAGCCCCTCTTTATTGGGAGCACACATTGGGAGTTGTGTTTTATGTCTGCTGGAAACAGTAAGCAGACAGCTTCCCTCCCTCACTGGCCCAGCTCTGTATCCTGGAGCTGCGGCTGGAGGCTGGCTGGGGTCTGTCCCCCAGCTGTGGCTCAGAATACAGATCAGCCACGCTGCAGTAACCCGTGCAGCTCTCCCTTTGCCAGGCCTTTCAGACAGACCCCGGGGGGACTGGGACAGGAGTACAGAATGACCCCCATGAGCTGGAATGCCAGATGAAAACCTAAGCAGGACAAGAGCAGACAGAAACCAACAGAAGGCACGTGGAGAAGCAGGTTATTGTGCAGAGGCATGAAGGAGGGAATTAGGAGTAGAAGGAAGCAAGAGGCCTTTTACAGCTAGTGCAGGATTTGGCTGTCTCTTGGAGGCCAGTTTGTTTGTGTTAGAGCTCATTAACTGTGCTAAGAACAGAATTCAGACTAATTATGTGATATAGGTTGCTGTCTTTTTCCTTGATTTTCACCTACCTGGTGTATTTCCTTGTGCCTGAATAGTCATCTGACTTCACGTACATTTTCTGTTGCCCCAGGAAAATATGTCAGCCAGGAAAGACCAAGTATTTAGCTTGTCTGACAGAGAAAAAAGGTGGAAATCTGGTGGTACTTTTTGATATAGATTGGAAGTAAGTATTTGATTCTGGAAAATGTTCTGAGATCGGAGCTTTTTATCCCAAACCAATGTAAAAACCTGTCCATCTCTCTGTCTGTTTTTCTTTCTATCTAACTGTTAATATATTTATTTTTAAATACTGGAAATTCCTGGCACATAAAAAATCGAATTTTTTTCCTGGTCATATGATATGGTTAGCTGAAGAGCAAGACTGCTCATTGTGGAGGGAATGGAGATGATTTTTTTCATGGAGATGAAGCAGTAAAGCCAACAAAAGTAACTGCAGTGACTGACCTGGGATCTGGTTTCAAAGGTGGGGAAATCTTTGTGTTGTCCTGCCACAGAGACACAGAGGACATAGTTTTGATATACAGAGGTTCCTGGTGATGGAGTGAAGGTGAGCTTCTCTCCTCTCTAATGCTTGTTTTGCCCCAGCTCTTGAACTTGTCCAGTTCTTGGTGTAGCAGAGCTGCAGGTTCTGTTCCTATCACAGTAAAAATTATGAATAATGACAAAAAAAGTGTAATTTTTATACAATAGGTTTTCCCCACCCTGTTTCCTTGTCCCCGTTTTGAAAAAAAATTGGTTGACAGGATGTCATGGGCTTGAGCACAGCTCCCTTTGGAGGGTGAGGGTCTGTGTTTGGAATGACTGACACCACCTCTGTCTGTTCCTGGGGTGGCTCTGGCTGTGCCTGGGATGGGTGGTGGCTCTGTGGCCTGTCCCGCAGGCAGGAGCAGTGCACTGCAGGTAGAGGTGTGGCTGTCAGCTATCAAACAGGCCAAAATTGTACATTCTCTGCAGCAGGGTATGTGTAGCAGAATTCGGAGTTCTTTGCTGCGTTTTCCTACAGCAAATGGACTTTTCCTTACTATTGGCTCTTGCTGGGGTGTTTCAATCTTAAATATTTTCTTTGTCTTGTGCATTGAGTTCCAGCAAACCCTGGTGGGCTAAATTCTGACCTGCATAAGCAGGTGTAAAGTTAGCAGAGTTACAGCCCCTTGGCCCTGGGCCTGCCCTGCTGCCTTGCCAAAGCAGAAATTGCTATTCCTGGGTTTTTTCCTTTTTTTCCCGCCTGTTTTTCCTGCTGCATGATCATTCTCTCTGACACAGTATCTGTCTCCTGATCTCATGTGTTGGTGCATGAGCAAATTGTTGAGCAGACCATTGACAAAGTCCTGATGGTGGAGGGGCTGATGATGAATTGGGGGCCATTACAGCAGGTATTGTGCGCGTTCTACCAGCTGACACCGAACTTCCCTCCTAATGCCAGTTTCCTTCTATCTGGGAAATTGACTGGATGCTGGCTTCTCCCAATTAAAGCCAGTGAGGTCATATACATCCTAATTACAGGCTAGCCTTTTGTGTCTAAATGTGACAAGACATGTGCTTGGGAAATTGCTTTTAATGCCTAAATAAACATGATGAACTCCATGGTAGATTTGAATTGCAATTGGAAGTGCTCAGCCTCTGGAGTGCTGGACTGATATGGTGACAGCCACTTGTGCTGCTGATCCCCGTTTGGGATCTTTGTTCCTGGCACAGTACTGCCACTGCGTGTGGGGACCCTCACTCACCCTTCCCCTTGCTCTGGACAGGACTGTTTCACAAACATATGCTGCAGGATTGCTCAGGAAAACAATACATCTCTCCTGGAAGAGAAGGAGAGGACTGGGACAGAGACAAATTGAATTAACACCAACAGCAGGGGCAGATGAACAAGCAGGTCTAAGACAATTCCACAGTACAACACAGGATGGTTAAAAAGAGCCTCCGAGTATTCCTGAGAAATCACAAGTGACTGCCATCACCACCCAGGCTGCGGGATGTCTCCACATGGGCAAATTCTGCTCCCAGGTACTTAGGGAGAAGTCTGGACTGTTTCCAGACAAGCAAAACCAGTCACTCCTCATTCAGACCACAGGCATAATGTTGCCTTCCTGCGTTAAAACTTTGAACACAAGGGGATAAGATCTACGTAGATATTCAGGAAGAATCTTTTGGGGATATATGCATGTTAAATAATACACTTAACGCTGGACCAAAGGCAATGTAAGTGTTGTGCTTTATTTGACACCGGAGGCAAAGTGCTCCATTTCCCAGGCAGCTTGCTCTTGCTTGCATATGTATTAGTTTCTATTGGTAGTATTCCCTGCAGGATTGTTTAAACTGGCTAAAGCCTCACTTGCTATTTTCCTGTGTTTTATAATGGTTGGCAATAGTCAGTGCTCACCAGCAGTCACACATGCCTGCTGTGCCTGGCTCTGCTCCTTTGTTCCCTAGGGCAAAGCCTGTGTCTGAAGGTTGGAGCCTGAGTACGGAAACTCGGATAATCTGTGATAATCAGTAACCCTGTTCATGGTGTCCAGAATAGTGGTGCCATTGCAGAACAAGCATGGAGGAGTGGTGACCATAGGCGCATCTTGTCCCTGAGCTCTCGTGATCTCTGGTCATGATTCATCCAGGCACTTAGGTGTGTTCCAGGCTGTAGTGTGATGGGAAATGTGCTTGGGGCTGGGCCTGTGAAGATGTGCTTTGCTGTTGTACCACCTGAACTCTCTGAACCAGGGTATACTGGCATCCCACAAAGCCCTGAAACTTTACCTTGAAGAAGCTGTGCAGTCTCCTTGGATCCCTTCAAACCCTGCGATCCTAAAGTCCTTCCCAGGTCCCAGGCACAGGCAAGTGCTCTGCCCATGTGTGTGTTGAAAGGGGACCTGAGCGTACACTTGTCTCCCACCCTGATTTTCCAGCAACATCTTTTGCTCAGTATGCAGGTGCCATCAAAGATGTCACCAGAATCATGCAGGTACCTTGAGTTAAATCTCAACAAAAGGATTTTTGTCACAGCAGGATGGGGGAAAGGTTTTGGAGTTTTAAAGTGTGAGGAACGTCCAAAAGCCAAGGGTTTCTGTCAGGTCAGAACCCATTAAAATATCTTTAAGGACGAAGGACTATATTTAAGGAGTGACTTATGTTTATCTTGCCTTCTAAGCCATGCTTAGATCAGGAAAGGTTTGGGTCAGGAAGGTGGATATAGACGATGGCTTGTATCCGTAACTTTTAGTGTCCAGTTGCCTCATGAGCCTTCAGGAGTGTACCCTGTTTGATGGGTGCTGGCTTGAAATAACAATCTTTAAATAACAATCTAACCAAGCCTTCTGTTGTTCAGAAGTAGGCAGCCTTCCCTTGGGAGGGGGAAGAGAGGTTTTGAAATCAATGCACTTGGTAGCAGGTAATGGGCATGGTGGGATTTGTGGAGCAGGGCAGACTGGGTCCCAGGCTGGCTCAGACCAGGAATGCCATTTGGGCTGCTCGAAATGCTGTGGCGAGGCAGGGGCTGGCAGAGCCTGGTTTAGCCTGCTCTCGTGGATGAACATAGCATAAGTATGTGCATAAATTGAAATTGCAAGCAGCTCTCTTCAAATGGGTGCTCGAGGTTATGTTCTGGCATAGGCACCCGGCTGGACTGAGACTCATCCTGACAGATACTTTACCATGGAACAGATCAGCATATTTGCCTGTGTGTCATGGCCCAAATCCTTTAATGTTGCCTGAGCAGAGAGTGCTGTCTGCCTGCCCTGTGGTGGGGCAAGTGCCTTGATGCAGGGCTGGAACGATTTCCTTGGCAAGCTGTATTTTCTCCTTGGAACTGATGGGTGTCAAACCCACGGTAGTGTCAAGACAGATGTGAAGTGCTCAGGGCTCGTGGTAATGTATCATGCCCTGTTGTTTTATGTTGATAGCACACTGGCACAATTTACGTCAGCTATTCTGCCTTACCTTGAACTGTAAGGCACAGCAGCTGTTGAGTTTATATTTACAGCACTGTAAGTGTTTAGGCCATGCTTCTGACAAAGCACACACATATTTCAAGATGCTCTGCAGCCTCGTGGGCTCCGACAGACCCTTTACGTGGATGGGTGGTGAGGCACTGAGTGAGAGTCAGAGAGGGGTCTGCTCTGAAGATGGGCTGTAAATTGCTGCTGAAGTAAAATGTTTGTTCTCTCCAACAAGCATTTTCATGACCCTTGCAGGAGCTGAACTGTCTTAAAATGTGTCAGTGCTCTCTCAGATTGGGTTACAGCAGACTGGTCTGCACAAAAGTTCTCAGAGAAGTGGAAAGTACAGTCTGAATGGGTTTTATCTTCCTTTTCCCTTTAAGCCTTCCTTTCCTTTTCCCTTCCTTTTAACCCTGCTTTTAAACAGTATTAAGAGCTAAAAGTGTGGATAAAATATGGTATCATTCATAGCAAGACTAGGTGGGAGCTGTTGTGGAGTCAGAGCTGTGCCTGGATACGTTGCTGAATCCCAGCCTCAGCCCAGGTGTGTTGAAGCATGAAATGAAGGCTTTATTACCCCAGGATGTGTGGTATGTCCTGGCACGGGAGAGGGCTGTTGGTTGCAGCTCTGCAGAGGTTTTCTGTCCTCTGCAAATGATGCGACATCAACGCCATTTATTTGGCGCAAGGTGGGGATATTAGAGGAATAAACAGCTCTTTCCAGTAAGAGCTTCATTCCTAGGGTGAGTATAATAGCATTAACCGATCCATTTTAAATGACCTGGCTGCCGCAGGCACGGTGCTTTATGGGAGATGAGGAGTGCTCGGGCAGCCAGAATAACAGCTCTGACCTCTCAAACTTTTTGGGAGGCTGTGGGAATGCCCTGCATGTGCAGGATGCTCCTGTCTGGGGTGGGTGCATTCGTCTTAGCAGGAATGAGAGTAACATTTCCTAGAGAACATGGAAGGTAAGTCTGCCCTGGTGCAGGCTCCTGGTGTGATCTTGAGGTAGGTCAAAATCCTCAGATGTATTTGCGCATTTACTCCCAAGAGACATCCTGAGGCTGAAGTGTCTCGGACAGTCTGGGTCCTGCTCTCTTTGGCTTCACGGATACTTTGCCCTGTCACATTCAAGATCTATCCAGGCAAACCTGCTCCATCTGCAAAGACTGTTTTTCCCTCCCTCATCAGGGTATTGTGAGGATAAACACAGCAGAGGTTGCCAAGTGCTTGTTGATAATAGGAGCCATATAACTACCTGACATGGACATGCTGCTCTTTTGTTCACGTGCCTGGTAAGAAAAGTATTATTTATCCCTGCAGCATCCTCAGAGAATGGAGAGCTCCCTCTGGGCTCCACTTGATGCCTTCAGGCTGATCATTGCTGTCCCTGCCATCATCCTCTACCTTATTCCCACACCCTGTAACCCATCCATTAGCTCTTTTCTTCACTAGAATTCATTCACAGTGGGCATCACCTCTGCCTCGTGCATAGGACCCTTCCCTGTCCCTCTGCAGAGCCCTGTTCCTGGTAGCAATTTGCTGTTATTTTTCTGTCCAGATGGCCCTTCTGAGCCCATTTGACCACTCACGAACAGGCTCTGGACTCAGAAGCAGGAATTAGCAGGCTTCATCCTCTACTTCATCACAAACTGTGAAGAGCTTGGGCAGGAGGTTGGCTTCAAGGGGAGGCAGTGTATCGGAATACATTGGAAAAGCCACTTCATGCGAGAAAATGTGGGGAAACAAATGAGTGATTGCTGTTGTGCCTGGAGCTGGGACTCACTTTCCAGCAGGGCTGAGGGGGCCCCGAGACCCCCAGTGAAACAGAGAACTGCCTCAGGTATCTGGTGCAAATGTTCATTCCCAGAGGTCCCTTCCTTCTGGAGTGGGCAAGGAGACACTCCTAAGTCCTGCCCTGGCTGCCCCTTTGGAGTCTGTCCCTGAGAGCCACTTCCCTGGGCTGGATGGCACTGTGGATGCCCCTTGTGGCTGTTTTGTCTGTGCCAGCAGTGGCTGCTGGTGATGGCCATGGCAGGGATGGAGCCCTGATGGGGAGGGTGGCACTGGCACTTCTAGGCTAAGTGACAAAAGCACACAGCTGAAGTTTTAGCAACAGAGGCCAAACTGGGCCTATGTGTAACAACAACCTTTTGTGCAGGGGTTGAGTGGTCTGTAAGCTCTTAAAGCCTGGTAAGAGTTTGAGACAGGACTCCTTGGAGCATCCCTAAATGGTGGCGGAGAAAAGTCATTGGCACTGCCAGCAGTGTGTGGGTGCTGGCGTAAGGTCTACCTGAGAGTAGTTGTACCGAATTACTGTAATGCTGCGTTATGGTTGGGTGTTCATCTGTTTTGTTTCCCTATTTTCTCCTGTAATGGGTCTTTCAATTCTAGAAAACTAAGACAAAGTCAAAAAGTGTACAAGTCCTACCATACCCTAAAATGCATGGCCACTTGATAGTCCTTTGTGCTTCTTGTTCTCTTTGACTCATTTTATTTTTTCCTCTTTTTTTTTTTTTTTTTGTCTTAGTGACAAAGAAAATATTTAAAATTTTTAAATATTTAAAAAGTGTGATCTGGATATTTTTATAAAAACAGTCTTTTTGGTCACAGTTACATATTTCAGCACTGGTTCTGTGCTGCTGGAGGCACCTGGGAGGCAGTTTCTATTTGTTAATTTCTCTTCTCTCGTTGTAGCACAGTTTTGGATCCTGCCATATCTACTTTTCCTCCTCTTGCTTTGATGACTATTCATCTCAGCAAATCTTCATCAGCGCAAAGTTTTGAAATTAACGCTTCACAGCCTACTGTCACTTTTAGGGCATCCAGTTCCAGTGACATCTCTGTGAATGCTTATCACTGTAAACAGCAAGGTTTCCAGTAGGTGTGGTTGTAAATCCCAAATTTTACCTGTTTCCCCCTATATCTCTGGGCTGGAATCTGGAATCAGGTACAAACTGTTTACTGAAGCTGTACCTGCCATTGTTCCCAGGCCAAGGCTTTACCTGAGCAGGTGCTACTAAACTCTGATGGTTGCAGCCCTTGGCCCTACAGTGGCAGCACGCTCGAAGTGCAGGTTATCAAACACAAGGCAAAGGCCTCAGAGCAGACATTTAAGATTTCCAGTGTCACTCTCAGCAAGGCAGGATGGCAGCGCTGCCCATGTGTCAGCTGTAGGAGGAGCGTGCCTGTCCCTGCATCGCTGTCCAACGGAACAGCAAGATCATCCTGTTTGTGAAATGATGGCATTTTAATCCACTGGAAAAAGCAGCTTGAGCCGGCCAAGTTCCTCTTCTTTCTCCCCCTTTTTCTCTCCCCTTTCCAGCTCTCATTCACTCTAGCTAAATTGTGGCCAGAAAGACTTTGCAGAGTGCAGTTCCAGCAATATTCTCTCCAGAACTGAGGCATCCTCCGCTTTCTATTTCTGCCAGCAGCAAATTTTGAGGAGTGATTTATAAAGTTCAAGGCCTGGGGGCTTTGTAATGGAGACAACAATAGACCCTTAACTGGAGCATTGTGGACTGTAGTGCTGGAATACATCGAATAATATTCGTCAATCTGCCATAATGCTGGATATTATCACTCATTACCATTGTAAGAAAGGGGATTAAGCTAATAGTTACTGAGAGACATTTCTGGTGACAGAAAGGCAATGATGAGAATGAACTGACCTCAGTATACATTTAGAACTGGGAATAATGGGAAGTGGCAGGAAGCCAATAAGTGAACATGGCCCACAGCTCGGATCAATGAATTACTTTTCTTCTGCTTTACAGCAGTACATGGTGTTTAATGAAAAATCAATAGTCCACTGTAACTCAAAGCTGTAATCAATCGTTTGACCTGAAGCTTTCCCTTTTTTCTTTTTCCCTTCCCTCCCTCCTCTCCCAGGGAAGGTGTCCTGGGCTGATGACACAATTCAATTGCAAGGGGCAGTACTTCAGCAGGCTCACAGCGGGAAAATGACAAAGCCCCACTGCAATTTATACCAGCAGCAACACAGATATTTATATGGAAAATCTGGGGATGGACTTGGCCAGCTGTTGCTGCTGCCTCTTGCAAAGAAGCCAGAGCCATGCTTATGGCAGGTAGGTCATGTCATCAGACGTTGGGCCCCTGGTGCCTGCCAAGGATGTCCAAGGGGGTTGTTTGAACATCAGGGAAGGGAGAACATCACTTTTGGAAAGTTGGTGGGAAATCCACCCCAGCCAGCAGTGCCTGTTTACTTAAGAAGGATCCATAATGCTGGGTGCTGGTGTATAGTCTGTGATGTATTCCATGAAGAAGTTCCTGTCTGAGTTCTGCAGTGAAGTTGAGGAGATGTTGCTGGTAATCTTGCTGTCTCTACAAGGTCTTACTGGGCTGCACTGATGGCAGGTGTGATGTGGGGCTCATGTATGATTGCTCCTGATTTGCATCAGTGAGGACTGGAAGAAAAACCAGTAATAAATCCCTATTCTCAGCAAGTCCCTGGAAAGGACTGATTTTGGAAAGCTAAGGCTTTAAGAGCTGCTTGAATGGAGGGTGGGTTGGTTGGTTGGTTGGTTGGTTTTTGTTGGGTTGTTTGGTTTTGGGTTGTTTGTGTCTTTCATCTTCTTTGGTGGCTCCTTGCTCTAGTCTTGTCACCAACTACCAGAATCAAAGATGATCTCCAGGGGAAGCAAATGAAGCATTGACAGTGATGAGGACCTGTTTGCTGCAGGATTGTTCCCAACAGCCTGTTCCTGATGATTTTACTCAGTCGCCTTCTGAATGCCTCAGAGACAAAATGGCACCTTTTGCTATGGCAAGGCAGCTCTTAAGTGGGAAGGTTTTTGCTGAGAACCTGAGCTCTAAGGAATCATCTCAGTCTGTTGGTTTGGGTCCCTCTTTAAGCACTGACTAAGCAGTTTTTGTCTTTGATGCATTGGAAGGATAAATGGGTTAAGCTAACATTTTCAGCATCTCACTGCTTCCCCACTCCCCCAGCCGCCTTGTTGTAGCGCAGGAGGAGAAGAGAACAAGCGTGTCTCCAGGGTCTGACGGCTCCCTTCTGCTCCTCCGTGTCTGTGGCTGCTGCCGTGCCTGCTGGCTGAATGGCTGATTTCCTGGCACCGGCACAGCACCGGGCCCTTGGCGGGAAGCGCAGCTCATGCAGGATTGCCAAGCTACTCTTTCCAGGGATTGTGTGTGCCACAACTCTCGCTTGGTGTCACGTGCTGCAGCCTTCTGAGTTCTCTTTCCATGCGGCTAAAATGGGGGTGCCTTGGGATATGGGAGTGAGGGGTTATGATGAGACCCGGGTGGGCTAGGGGAAATGCTGAGGTGGAGACAGCAGGTTCCCCATGGGGCACGGATTTAGTCATGCGTGTTTCAGAGCTTTGGGTGGAAACTGGACAGGAAGAGAATGTTCCATGTCAGAGCTGCACACATGCCAGTATCCTCCTCTCCTGAGAGTGTGGATGGCTTCGCTGTCCCATGACACGCTGGGACAGTGTCACTGCCCTCTCCAACCTTCGGCTGGTCAGGCAGGTATGGCCCCGAGGCAGGCTGACCTCAGGGGAAACCACATGCTCTGAGCAGATCTCCACAGCAATGGTGTGCATTCCACTCCTTCATTCTTTCACCAGTGCTTTGCCTTTAGTGACTCTTCTTTCCTGTGTGATGTCCTGCTGACCTCTTTGCTTGGAAAACACAGTTTGGGGTTGAGGACAAGCTCCTTGTACTTCTAGACTGTTCCTCAGAGGTACTGGAGGACCTCTGGGGAGGTACTGGGGGAGGAAATGGGCTTACTGTACTGTGTAGGAATGCGTTTGGGTCTTGGAGTTCTCTGTTCCAAAAGGAATTACAAGATGATACCTTGCCCTATCCTACAGCTATTGAGATTTCAAACAAAAGGAGTGGGTTTCTCTCAGAAGTAATGTATTCTGGGGTAGCTGAGCAGCGGTAATTTTGGAGTTGCTCCAAAACTGTTCCTGAGTTGGGAGACAGAAATGGATGCAGCACTCAGGACGTCTACACTGGTTTTGTACGTCATGTTTGGCTCTGAAGGCACATTTATTGCTGTTATTCCTCTGTCTTCCCAGTTGTGACACTGTTGTGCTGCTGTGGGTGCAAGCCAAGTAGGCTTCGCCGTACTCATTTTCTGTCCCGTACCTCCCAGACCTTCACCTGGTCTGAAAGAGGACTGTCCAAGGGCTTTGGGAATTGGTGTCAGGAGAGATGATCCCTGAAATGCAAGGAAAATGGAAAGAGTAAAAGTCTTTGCTGGACATCTTGCTCTCCACTGCCACATCTGTGGCTCTGAACTGTCTGCCAGGTTGCTGGCATGCTATGTGCAGCAGGAAGCAAAAATGCTGCTGGTGGCAGTGCTGGGAGTCAGAGGGGCCATGAAACTCCCAGTCTGGCTGGTGCAAACCTCCTCCTGCCAGTGGAGCAAGTGAATCCACAATAACCTTGGATTGCTGCAATGGCAGCTTGGCAGGGGGCTGCGGAGCAACGAGGAGCTCTCAGGCTGTGGTGAAACACTGCATGGCAATGATGTAACAGCCACATCCCACCCAAGCCTGTGTGCTGAACAAAAAGAGCCAGCTTCTCCACGGGTGTAAACTGGGGGACCAGCGCCGACCAGGGCGGCCGAGGCCCCAACCCTGGGGCCGCTCACCCAAGTCTCGCCATCAATCTCTTTAGTGCCATTTGGAGATGAACCTGTATTTTTACCTTCTGCTGCATGTCTTAATTGATTTCTATTTTTTTAAAAATACTGTTTGTTAATTCACGTTGTGTCTTTGGCCGACCAATTATATGCATGGCCATATTGTGTGACTGCAGCAGTCTGGTGCGGTGCAAGGAGCGCCACATCATGTGAGACGTTTCATCTCCAGCAGTAACCTCGGCACCGTGGCAAATGAATACATGAATACAGTACAGCCAGGAGAGATGAAACGCATTGACCGCTGCCCCTACTCACCATACAAATGTCATTCTTTTGGAATTTTTTTCCCTTCCTTTCTTGTTTTCCCGACCCATATTGGTCCCTTTTTTGCTTCTCCCCTTTTCCCTTAAGTAGAGATGACACAGATCAATACCTTTGATGGAAAGTAATAATCAGGCCTATTAAGTGACAAAGGTTTACTCTGTAACAGCTGTGCTGGCGGGAGAGGAGAGCTTGTCTGACTAATGAATCATGAAACAATCAGGCAGTAGCCATTTGTGTTTAGATCTGTAAATATGGTGTGGTTCAAGTGCCAGACCATCTCCAGCACTCCAGCTGGGGGCACAGATGGTCCACATTCAGCACAGCACAAGTGTAAAGAAAAGCCTCCCTCCTTCCCCCTCTCCTGCCTGTCCCACAGTGCCCCTCCCAAAGGAGAGAGCAGCCAGCTTGGGGATACACTTGGGCTGTGGGCAGGAATCCTGAAGTTGCCCTTCCACACTCAGCAGCTCCCAGCAAAATGCCTGCTCACTTTCTTGTCCAAGACACAGAAAAAAGCCAGGAAACCCCCTAAAACCTATGTGCTGTATAAGGACTCCTACGTTTTGGACTAAAATATTGGCGTTTATTCCTTGCTCTCTATTTCTTGGATTTCTTCCTCATGCTCTGCTGATACCTTTCCTTCCACAAGGCATCATGATGTCCATTTGTTACCCCTTAAGGGCAAGTGAGTGACACAGCAGGAATTCAGAACTAAAACACAGGAGCAGAGCCTGGTGAGAGAGGGAAGGAAATAAAGTTCTGGAGTTCAGGCTCTTTCCACTCTCTCGACTTGAACTGGGAGTGGTACTCCCAGTACTGGGGGTTGAGGCAGCCCCTTCCTTGGCCTCCTATGGGAGACTGGCTGTCCAAGGCATGGGAGTGCCAAAGGCAGAAAGAGCTGAGCATGCAGGTAACCCATTGCCCGGGGTTGGTGCTTTTGGGGCAGTGAGGCTGTGCTGCTGAGACGTATTTTGTTTGCAGTATATATATTTCTGTCTTTACCCTCCTAGAATTATAGGGTGTACTTAAAAGCATTTAATAAATGTTTTGTTGTCTTTTAGTCTCCTGATAGGGAGGAGGTGGTGGGACACCATTATTTGGATGGGTCCATGGGAGGAAATGATGGCTTATTAGCACTGTGATCTGCTTTTCAACCCCCTCCAAAGAAGGCAGTACTGCCAGAAGCAAGGGTAGGACTTGCCATTCTTATTTTAGTATTTATTTCTCCTAGGCATATCCAGTTAGCTAACATTTCTGCTCATTGTTGTTGATTTCTTTTAGAGATTGTTATTCCCTCAGTAGCCTCCCACCTTCAAGAAATGTTCTTTCCAGTGGTTCTGGCCTGAGGCTCCAGCTCAGTCCTGTGGGGTTTTGTTTTGTGCTGCATCTTCTGTGCTGGTTCCTGCTCACACAGCGATGCACTGCAAATGAGAGTCAGGGAAGGCATTTCACCACTTGGTAATTTACGCTAATGTCACTCTTGCTGTATAAATAACTCTACAAGACACCAGTGAAGTTTCTTCACACCAGTGAAGAGACACATCCCCAGTTTATGGGAAGCACAGGTAGGTTTCTGTGCCTCCACTACCTGTTTCTGACTCCTGCAAGGGCCAGAAACATGTAAACCCTGCTCAGGACAAATGATCTAAAACATTGTGGGATTCCGTCAACTGCCTTTTGAGCTGTGACTTGCACTCTGTGAGTTGAGTTATGCTGAAGGACTATATACACACCTGTTAGAATTTCAGAGGTGTGAGCAAGAGAGACTGAAGGTTGGCTTTGTTTGAGGTGGTCTTAACTCTGATCCTCTCTCTCTCTTTCTCTCTCTCTCTCTGTGAAATGTGCTTTGGGACTGAGGTTACAAACCAGCACAGCTCAGTGCAGTCCATTGACCGAAAGTTCCTGAACCTATAAGTAACTACCTAACTTTTATGTCTCAACGGATTTGGAAAGGAATGTAAGGCACTGGAGAAACTACTTGGATCCAGATGCCTTTAAAAAGAAGACTATTTAAAGTGTAGAACGAGTCCAAGGTGAGCAAAAAGCACAGAAGAGGCTGGTGAAGTGATGGCCTTAGCCCAGCCCTTCAGTGGCTGTGGGCTGCTGGGCTGCCCTAAGTGCAGAAGAGGGTGGGCTTCCAGTGCCCTGACGGCTCAGTGCATGACATTCACCTTGCTGGGCTTTTTCTCTATAGTTCTGAAGCCCTCGGCCTGGGTAACTCAGGATGACAGTCTGAAATAGGGAGAAAGGGCAAAGAGGAGAGGGAGCAGACTTTTTCTTTCTCCTTTCATTTGTTAAGCCATTATTTTGCGTGGACAAAGGAGAAAGTTTGCCAAAACCCTGAGAAATACAGATATTTGGACTTCAACAATAGTACCATTCTTGCTAAAAATCACATTATGTCCCACCTCATTTGAGCTGTTGAATGGTTATGTCATGCAAGAAGGTGAATGAGGGAGAAAAACTCCCAAACTCTTCCAGCTCGATCAGAGCAACCAGTAAGCCTCACAAAGGTTTACTCTGATTCTTAAATTGTCTGATTTAAGGCCTGCTTCTCTGTTTGCAATGTTATTTGCCTGCAGTGACCAAAATGCCTTTGAGAACAAGAAGAAATTTAAACTCATGTCATAATAATGTCTCCAGGAAATGGTCTTCATCCCCCTCTTGTCCAATAATCTCTTTTCCTTTCTTTTACTTTTGGTGAGGGGAATTTTTTTTTTTTTTTTTCTCAGAAGCTAGGCTGAATTTTGCTTTTTGAAGGCATGTTCTCAGAAAAAGTAAGTGGGGCTGTGCACAGCTGGCTCCTGAATATGCAGTTTCTACTGAAAATTCCCTGCTATTATCGTGACAATGTTGTTATTATCAAAGTCTGCCAATATTAGGTATGACAGTGAGTGCTCACGGCAGGAAGGAGCACAGCCTGGTCAGCAGAGGAAGGGGGCCACTCGCAGTTGTGCCCCCTGTTACAAAAGCCATAATAATTTAGTCTTCTCATAGTGGGATTTGCATTTCCTCTGGCCTGCATAGAGCTGCTGAGTGCCTGGTTTGCTTTGGCCAAATCACAAGGGCCATTCCTCGAGCATTTTGCAAGGCTTCAAATAGAAGATAATGCTGGTAATGACTTTAGGGCATGACTGGGGGTTATGTTTTTAATTTTTTGTCCTAGAAATAAATTATTTAACTACTAAAATGAGACAAGCTTCTGGCTTTTGGATGTAATTTAGTTCAAGGTTGTGTTAAATATGTTAGTAGATCAACCATTCTCCTTCTTTGCTAACCTGCTTAGCAGAAACCAGGGAAGGCAGATCTGCTCAGTGTTGACTTGGTGGATTTGAACTGTCACATACTGTAGTCATTAGTACAGGCATTATCTGGGTATGGATTTTAGTTTTTAGCACTGTGTTTGTTCTCCAATCCATCAGCATACAGCAGGATATGTTACATGTCTCACTTTAAAGACAAATAACTTGGCAAATTGGTCCATGAGGTGTTCTCATTTCTTTGCACAAATCTGCCTGGTCATAGAGAAATCAGGACTGCCACCTTCCTGGAACACTGGGCCTTCCAAACCAGTTGTTCCATAATCCCCTCTGAGTCCTGTTGGGATGTGCAGAGGAGGAGCTGTACAAGGTGAGCTGGTCAAAGCTGGCTGCTGAGCATGAATTCTCTGGAGCATGTGAGTTGCTCCCAGACAACAGAAACCACTTTACTGTGTTTAAGCAGAATACAGGAAACAGAGCCCTGGGCATAAACTGCTGTCTTCAACAAGGCACAGATTTGCCTGTTTATAGTAGGAAAAAGCTCAGTAGCAAATTTTGGTTTACCAGCTAAACTAAAGCTATGCATGAAAAATCACAGGCAGTGTCTGCTCATCCAAAAGTTGCTCTGAGGTGTTCTCTCTTCCTCTCTTTATGCTTGCGTGTCTGTCTGTATCCAGAGTGGGAACATCTTGCAGAGATGTGTACACCTGGAACTGTTAGAGCCAGCTTAGGCCAAGCTCACCAACAAACAGTGTTAATTTTAAACACAGGCTGGAGATTCCCATGACCATGGGGGTCCTGCCCCTTGTTTAACAGCCTGGTGGTCTGAGGCATTGGGGTCAGAGTGCATTTCTGGGGCTGTGTGTCTATTGTCTGCCCTTCCAGCTTGGGCTGGAGAGAAGGATAATGGAGTCTGAGCAGCCCCCGCTGCCGAGCCCTTGCCACTGGCTGCGCCTGGTCATGAATTATCACAGGGAGCTGCTGATGCTGGGCGGCCACCCAAGAACAAGGAAGATAGGCCTCTTCCTTGGAATGGGGGTACAGGGAACAAGGTTTGGGTTGAGCCAGCTGGGGCGGCAGGGTTAACACCCTTGATCTTCCTTTGTTGGAAGTGGTGGTATTTTTGGCAAGCGGAAAGCCAGGGCTGGCAATTCCTGCATTTCCCTGGGGCTGTCCTGGCAGCAGGGACACCAGCCCCTGTGTATACAAGGTTGCCAGTCGTTTTTATCAGGAAGGTAGGAGCTCTTCTACTGGCACAGGTACATATCACACGGATGGTGGGGAACACAGACTGTCAGGACACAGGGAGATGGAGAGCATGGGAAGAAGCAGTCAGAGAGATTTGTCTCTTTGATATGCCTGTTGTCGTGGAGACGAGGAAAATATTTTGCTGTTGTTCTTGTGAGTTGCTGCAGTCTTCCATTCCTGTTTTCCTTTGGAAGCTGGTGAAGCTACAGCTGGGTACAGCTGGAGAAGAGAACAGAACAGTGTGGGTTGTTGCTGCCAAATAAGGGGCTGCTTGAGGAAATTGAAAAGCCATATATTGCTTACAGAAAGAGATGATATGCCCTTTTGTACCACTGATCTCAAGCCCTTGTTACAGTCTGAAAACAGGGCTGCAGGCAGAAGGTAGTTTTATGCAGTATCCCCATATTGCCCTGTTCTGCCCCAGTAGAGAGGTCTTTTGGGCTTTGTAACTGTGTGTAAGCGGTTCACTACTCAGTGCAGGCTCCTTCTGAGGACAGGTTTCTCTTGCCAGCCATCACAAGGGATACCTGTACCTTGTGAACCTGATGTTTCTGGCTGCTGTGCTTGGCAGGACAGCAGGCTGAGGGGGCCTCTGCTGACTGCATGGAACAGCAGGTGAAACTCACACTGAACTTCCTCCAGAGGCTGGCAGACTTGCATTGACCATGTACTTTGCCCAGGTACATGAGAGGTAGCTGCATTCCTGTTGCTGCCTTTGTAGATCCCAGTTGTGGGGAGGCTCAGCAGGGTATTCATACTCTCTGGTATTCCCTGTGGCTTTATGCTGAGCCACTGCTTTCTGAGCAGCTGCCTAACACAGTGCTGGCATGGTGGGGGTTAACTGGGACATCACCTCCTGGTCCCACTAATTGTGCTCATTTGCCATGCTGTGGCTTCCAGCACCATTTCAGAAACTCAAGGATGTGAAAAAGATGGAGTGAAACCAATGCAAAGTGGGCTTGAAGTGGCTGCTCTCCTAAATGTCAGCTGCCCAACTAAATATAACCCCAAGAGTAGAATTTATGCTTTGCACTCCTTTGCTTTTTATTGTGGGAGAAAAAAGCCGAGAGCTCAACGGGCTGTAACTTTAATAGGTCATTCCAGCCAGTGCTTACCTTTACAAAATCCTGCTAACGCCGGGAAGACAATACAGTGATCAAAAGCAGTGATGAGATTTTTTAGCAGCATTAACCGTCATGACCTAGCAAAATGAAAGAAAATGGTTTAGCAGAACTGTCAGATCCAATATAGCTAATAAAGGCATGGATAAATGTTTATTACATACCGGAGACAGATCATTTCTGTACAGAAATTGAGGATGACCTTTACTGATAACTCTTATCTGCCTGATATCCTGAATAAGAAAAAGAGACGGGGAGAGAGGGCTGTGCTATTGCTGGTGTTTATGAAAGGTGGAGAAAAATTACAATTTGCAGATGCTGGTTTTTAGACAAGGCCTCTCAGTAAAATAAAGATATGGAATTGTTCATTCTGTACAAGGGACTCCAGGCTCTGACCTGGCTGTATCAAATGTAATGAGTGTGTCCAACTGGGGCACTTTTAGGGAGAACTGATTTTCATACATGTTATGTATGTGCACACACACATTCCTGTATGTTTGTGTATGAGTCTGTGTTTAGGACAATACCCAAGTAACACTGCCCTGAGCCGCCTTTCCTCCAGCTGGGTTTCTGTGCTGGGCACCAGTAGCTGGAAGCAGATGTCCAAGGGAGGCCAGTTCCCAAAAACTCCTGCTGAAACTCAACAGCCAAACCTCTGGAAGAAATGGGAAATGCAAGCCATTTATTTTAAACTTTAAATGGCATGTAAGCTTCTTGAGGCAATCTGCCTTCTCTCTTCCCATTCCATATAAAGCAACACATGAGGATTTGAAACGCAGTTAATTGCCAGTGCTGAACCTGTCAAGTGAGGCTGCAGAAGTCCCTACCGACCCGAAAGCCAGGTAAACATGGGAGTAAAGGAGCAAACAGGTCAGCAGGCTGCCTGGAGCACCAGGAGTGGGCTAGCAGAGTTCTGCTGGTCAGGCAATCAAAGAACAAGTTAAACGCAGACTTTTTCCTCCTCAGCCTATAGTCCAAGCCCCAAAACCCTTGCTTTCCTGGTGTTCTCAGTGTGATGTGAATTGATATGCTGAAAACACAATTGTAGCCATGAGGGTGAGCCCCTTCAGGAAGAGAAACATCACCAGCTACCTGTCAAACAACTGCCTGGAATGAGATGTGAGTGAAATCGGAATCAGGCCTCCTACATGCAGTTAATCATAAATAATGCTGTCTCGGTAATGGTTGCAATTAGTTATGAACTTCAATCATTCCTACCGTTTCCATGTTGGCCAATTATGCTGCAGGAATTACCAAGTAACCCATAGCACATTAGCTCTCTGTACTGCCATTGTGGTGAGGGCTCAGGTCACCGGCTCCTCGCAGGATGAATTAGCACTGCTCTCCCTGCACAATGGTGCCGGGTTGATTTACAGGGATGGAAGCTGCCCCTTTGTCTGCTGGGGGTGTAGCAGCAGCATGCTGGAATCACAGCTTTGCAGAGGGGACTTACTCAGCCTTACAGGAACAATGGGAAGTGTGTTTTCTGTGGCTGTGCAGGTGACTTACTAGATGCTGCCATTAATTCTTAGGTCTGGGGGTGGTTCAGCAATAAGCTGAAATCAGACTTTAAATAGTGCTATTTGAAACTGGGAAGACAAACACAATTAATGGGCTCACCTGACTCTAAAGCATAAAAGATAAGCAATTTCTTAAACTAGTGCTGATGAGCATCTTAATAGTTCCATAGACACCTGCCATACAGCTGATTGGAATGCCTTTTGTTTTGGTTTGCAGAGGTGTATAGGACTGCTGTCTTCTGAGGACAGGAGTGCTTGTTTTACTGTGAAGCATCACCTGGCTGTAAGCCTTGGCCAAACAACGCAGACAGTTTGTTCCTGCTCTTGATTCTCTGTCACTTGATTTCTTCAGAGAACAACTGACTTGGCTCTTTATGAGAACTTTTGTTCATCAAGTTGTATGGGGAATAGTATCCTTGACTGCTGAGAGGCATTTCTGTGTTGGTAACCATAATATCCATGATAGCTGAAGTGTTTGAATACTTCGAAGCTTCCAGACCAGGCCCACAGTCACACTGTATTATTTTGGGTGAGAACAGCATTTTAAAGGCTCTTTTTGATGAGCTCTCAAGCTCCGAGCTCTGTTACTCTCCCTGATAATAAATGAGTTGGCAGTCTCCGTGCTTTTGCCATGCCCATAGATGCTAAGCCTGTAGTTAGAAGATCTCGTATCTGGTTCTGTGCTCTGTGGTTTCAGAAGGAATTACTTTAAAGCAGAAAATCTTGGGGAAATTAGTTGCAGTTTTAAAACAGAATATTTTGTCAAAATCAAATTTATTTCAATGAGGAACAATCACTCTAATGGTTGAGAAGAATGCAAAGATTCAATGAGGTATGAATAGCTGTAAGATGGTACAATTACCACCTCAGAAACAATATATTTGTAAAGTTAATTCCTCTTGAACATGAACAATCTCCTTACACTTGACCCCTCTCTATTGCCTCTTCCATGCTTGAACTCTCCTTGAACTTTGTAGATCCATCTTGAGAGTATGATATGGCCATCTCTTTTGCATCTGGTTATTTTAGCTCTAATTTGCAGCCCTAAAATGGCAATTATGATGATATATTGCTGAAGTCACCCGACATGGATGAGTATCGGGATCAGTGCGTTTATGCACAGGAGTAGTGAATGGAGACTACAGCTATGATTTTAAATGACTTGATTAATTCTGAAACAACACTTCAGAGTCCATTACATCCAGCAGGTGTTGGGGTTCAGGCTGCACTCCCATTGCATATTCAGGCTGCCTTCCCTCAAACAGCACAAGCGTGTCATCTTTATTGCCCCCTCATTTTTTGTGTCCAGCATTCCTTTCTTCCCCCTTACTCCTCCTTTCAGATCTTCCCTGACTTTTACAGCAGGACAGGAGGGGCAGGTTTGGGTAGAAGTGTCCCTGCTGAGGCTGCTGGCCTCTGTCAGTCTGTCCCTTGTCCCATGGGCAGTACTGCCAGGAGGGAGAAAACGAGAGCAAAGAACAGAAGTCATCTCAGCTTCAGGGCTGACTGGATCTGGATAAAGCAGGGAGCACCGTGCTGAAAACTCTTGCCATACATCACTCTCTAGGGACAGCCTTTTGTAAGGATCAGTTGTCATGGGCCTTTATTATGTGCTTGTTGCCTTTATTGGAGTCTTTGTGGCCTGATCCCCATGCGCTCTGTGTCTTGTTTCAGCCAGAATAATTGCTGCAGTTTGGGGAGTTCACGGGCTCCGGGCTCCGACGGACAAACAAGTCCCTATTCAGGGAGCGCACTGGAATGACTGCTCCATGGCCAGGGTGCTCCTTCCCATGAATAAGGGGACAAAAGTCTGGGGCTAATGAGAAGCATGGCGTTGGAGTGTTTGTTTTAAAGACAGTGGCTCGTTCTGTAGGCTGTGCTCAGGAGGCAAGGGAAATTCTGTCTGGGGTCAGGAGTCTCGTAAAGGAAAGGGCTCCTGTTTGCCCTGAATCTGTTACTCTTCCCAGCAGAGGTGACAGTGCATGAACCTGCTCTGGAGTCCATGGAAATCAATGGGAGCCTGTCTGCGTTATGGAATATGCCGTGATAGGACAAGCACAACGCTTGGCTGAAGTATATGGGAGGATCTACTTGGAGATGTTCATGGAGGAGGGAAGGGGTGCAGGGCTTGCCTAAGGCTCTGTTGGAAAGCATTCCCGGCTCAGAGCCACTGAGGGAGTGGAGAGATGGTGTGTACAGAACTCTGTAGAAAGTTGTTTCTTAGGGATCAGATGAGAATAGTCCTGGACATCTGGGGGGCAGATAAGAAGTAGTTCTGTACAGTAATTGTGGTTCAGACCTCTCTGAACAGACTGTCAGGGAAATACCTGACATGGCTTGGAAATGCAAAGGATTGGGTTTGGGGGGTTGTGAGTTTTGGGTTTCGTTGCTTTGGGAAAATACCCAGTTTTTTCTATCTTTTTTTCCCCTTGATGCTTCATCAGACTTTTATTTCATTTTTAGGATAGATGGAAAATAGTGTGCTAGCCAGCAGCAGAGGTGACTGACAGGACTCTCTACCCAGAGCATGCTCTGTGCAGGGAAAGCCATTCCTTTGGAAGCCATTCCTGACCGGGAAGGGTGTTACTGTGCATTCTCCCCGCTCCTCACAGCTGCCTCTCCTCCCACCCATGCCAGTAAGGAGGCTCCTGCACGGGGGCTCAGGCAACTGCAAACATTCACTGCAACACCCAAACCAGGGGTTATTTATATTACAAATCCCATTTTTCAGCACTGTCAATTTTTCCCTTATGGACAAACGAGAAGACAGTTAAAGAGACTTTTGGTGACATCCCCCCTGTTTAATGAAGCTTGGAGTTATGGGCAAGTGACTCGAACTGCCGTTATTATCTGCATGAGTGGGCGAGGCCGAGGGTCCAGCAGTGTGCACAGAGCTCCCACAAATGTGCACATTGATCACGGCTAATCAGAGCACCCGGGTCAGGGGGGCTGCAGAGATGGAGAGTGCTGAAAAAGCTGACAAATGAAGCAGCAGAGCTTGGGGTTAATGCGATATTCAAACGGAATGAGCTATTCAGTTTCTTAGGAACTTGCCACTTTTCCTTTCCTCTGACATTTTGCTGGAGACTGCAGTGGGGAGACAGGGGGAGTGTGANGGGGGCAGGAGGAAGTCCCTCAAGTGGTTCTAAAGAGCAGAAGGGAAAGGCATGGGGGAGTGCAATTCTCCTCTGTCCTCCTCACTTCGCCGGTGCTTTGCACTCTAATTTTAATGTAGAACACTTTTTGGTTGTTCTTTTCAAAAGGTGATTCTGCTTTGGAACCTTTGTCATTTCTGTAGCCAACACTGATCTGTTACTCTGCAAAAAAAACTGCTCAGGCTGGAGTATAGCTAAAGAGGAGATGTTTGGGGTGCTTCTCGGGCCAGAGCTGTGCTCTTCCTAGGACTTAGTTCAGCACTGTAAGAGGTGAGGAGCTGCGTGGGGTGCTGATATGGTTGGTCGGTTGGTTGTTTTTTCAGACCCACTGCACTGAAGGCTGCAGGCAAAATGTATGTGTCAGAAGCAGCATTATTGCCTTACTTGGGCTTCTCATGACTTTCTGATTTCTTAATAATAAATGCCTCACCTGAGGATTTCTAAGCGTCTGTTAAAAATTCCCTGTTATTTCCAGTGCTTTGCATGCTGGTAGCCCAGCTGGTAAGGCACAACAATTGTACTTTAGGTGGGATAAATGGTATCTGCCAGTTCCTGTGTGGAACCGTACAGACCAGACCACAGGTTTGGGCGTTCACTCCTGTCACTCCTGCAGGGCAGCAGGGGGACTGGAGGTCCCTGCTGTCAGCTCTAGGCTCTCATCAGAGAAGTGGTCAGGTTACAGTACAGCTGAGGCTGGTGTACTGCAAAGTAAGTAGCACCTTACGCTCCAGGGAACTCTTAGCAAGAGCCTGCCTGGAATTAACAGCTGGAGAGATTTATTTTGGTGCTCTTTAGGTTAGAGAGACATAATGCTCTAAGGAGTGAGAGAGGTTTGAGTAATGCAGGGTCAGAGCTCCTGGAAGACCTCTGCCGATTCAGTAATCCTGTGGACATGCAGTGCTGAGCTCAGCTCCTGGGAGGAGACTGCACCAGGAGAGCAGAAGATCCTGGGAAGTGCAGCAAAGCTTCCCAAGGAAGGTGCAGCGAAGGACCACGTGCTTGCCCTTCATAACTTGGGCCATCCCTTCTCTGTGCAGCTGTTGATCAGGAAATCATCCTTGAAAAACTCATCAGATTTTGCTTTTTTAGTGGAGTTTCATGCCTCTCAGACAACTTTGATTTCTCATGTTTTGCTTTGTTTCTCCCCACTTTGTTTCCCAAGCATTTTCTTCTTCTTGGAAAATCTGGAAGTTATTTTTTTCCTAACTTGCAGTTACTTCAGCATTTACAGGGGTCTCTGAAATGGTTTTGCTGTTCCATCCCAGATGCAAATAACTCTGAGTCCCCCAGCAGCACACTGCAGGGCTTGACCAGGAGAATGTGTGGGGTTGGCAAGAGGAAACTCGTGTTATACTAGCACTGCACGGAACAAGGAATTTCTGTTTTCAGGCTGCTCCCTGGAATAGCACCATGATGAAGTTGGAAGGAGAAAGGCAGAGTTGAGAGAAGGAGAGGAAGCACGTGGCTTTTTGCCTGATACTTTTGGAGTGCATGACAGCTCCAGTTCAACAGCAGTGAGAGCAGCCTGGTAATGTCACCAGGCTGGAGGCTGCAGCCTCTAAAGTTTGGGACAGCACAGCTCACATGGAGCTGACAGGAATGTGTAAGAGCAAAAACATGTAACATAGCAAAGCCCTGGATTTTTTTTTTCCCCACACGCTGCAAAAAGATCAACAAATGGAAGGCAAACCTTGGGGAAACAGTCACAGAGCTGGGGCTCAGGACATGGGAATTCAGCTCTCCTTTCCCACTGGGGTGGTACAAGACCTGGGGTGAGCAGATGATCTGCCTCTCCTTTGTTTTGCAGATAATTTCAAGACGTTTTTTTTTCTCCCGTCTGTTTTGACTCTCAGTTCTTCAGGGCTGGCACAATTTCATATTATCTCCCTTTTAGAAAGGGGCTTTCTTCCAGCATGAACCTGTCCTAAAGTACAGAAGAACAATACTATTTGTTAATGCCGACAGCAGAATTATTTAATCTTCCCCTGCTCTAACCAGTCCTGCAGTCTGCTGCTGCCTGCCGTGTGAGGTACTTGGCAACATTCTTCTAAAATAAGCTCTCTCTCCTCATCAAGCTTCTGTCTCAGAGATGCATGTGAAGCACTTCAGTTTTTCCACCCTTTAATCAGATGCCTGACCTGTTCTGAACAGTGCTCAGCTTATGACCTCTTCCCAATAAACAACTTTCAAACAAGCTGCCACATCAGATTTTGTGCAGGAATGACTGTGAGACAGCAAGGAGAGCTGATCATGCCAAATAGCACTCTTTGGGCCAGACCTCTCTCTCCTTCCCTGCAGGAATTAATTTACATTTTTGGAAAAGCACGACCATCTCACTGAAAAGAAATGATATAATTTCTCCAGCACCGAGAGATCTGCTGTTCTGTGGAGAACGGAGTGTATTTAATTAGGCAAAATATTCCTAGTGAGTTGTCCTGGAATGAACACTGTCCAGGGCACTTGGTTCTTCTGGAGTTATGCATGATTTCAAATGTGAAGGGAACACCAGAGTCACCTGGGCCGCAGGTCCTTTGGACAAGGAGGGTGTCAGAAACTCCCTGACACTCTGCCAGGGCTGTAGGCTGGAGTCTCAGAAGGAGGCGGTGTGCAAGTCATGCTGGGGAGCTCAGTAGCTTAGAGCTGGGTCTTGGTGTTGAAAGGTCTTGGTGTTGAAAGGTCTTGGTGTTGAAATTCTTTTGGTTCAGGTTTCTTTTTCCTCTTCTTTGTTCCTTTGATCATAATTATCAGTAAACTGAAAGAGTGAAGAAAATGGAGGGGTTTTTTGGTGAACTCAGTAATTTTGACCAAAACTATTACCATCTTTGGAACACTTGCTGGCAGCTTCAACAAGGGATGCTGAAGCTCAGTGGGTGAATGACTGGGTGACACTCACTGTGTGGGCAATGTGTGCAAATGCAGGTGCCCAGTGTTCCCTCTTCTGCCCCCAGACTCTGTTTCTAATAACTCCATTCACTGTTGCTGAATGCACATTGCCCCATTTTTCCTGGCAAGGAGGGAAAGCATCCTGAGGCTTTGCAGTGCTGCTCCCCTGCAAGGGTGGTGTGGCAGAACAAGGCACCTGGGTGCCAGGTTGTGGCAAGATGTTGTAAATATTGTCCCTCAAAATCCCAGTTCCCAGGTGTTGGAAAACAGGCACTTGCCTGGAATATTCTCTACTTGGTGAGCTGGCCACTGTGCGAGTACATGCATTGCCTTGGCCTGGGAAGGGCAGGAACAATGGGAAGGATTAGAGGTAAATATCTCCAGGTGTGTCACGGCTGGGTGTTGGCATCACTGTGCAGCTGAGCTCTGTGCACACTGCAGGGACCTGTGGCAAACAGTGGCAAGGCTTTATCCCTCAGCTCGACAACCCAGTCTCCAGGACACTGTTGTTTGCTGATAAATATGGCTTTTCAAACATCATTTCCTATGGCTCCATTTCCTCATGTTTTTGAGAGAGGTATTTAAACCGGCTTAGCCCTGAGGTGCCATCACAAATGTTGTCAAGCAAGTGATGTAACTGTTCTTGTGTAGCCGTGGCCTCGATGACATGTGGACCTTGGCCACTGGTGACAGGCAGTGCCAATAAACATGGCTTTGCTTTCCTTCTAGCCCCTTTAGATTGGAAGACTTTCCAAGATGATTGGTAATAGCTAAACTTGGACCTTTCCTCTGGCTCCTTCCTTGAGGAAGTCAGAAGAGTAAAAATGTGATTTTTCAATAAGTACATTTAGTCCTGGTTTGTCCCATGTGGAGGCAGCTATGGAAGCTGGAGTGCATCTTGTAACTTCTGGGCAGTACCTTGTAGGACAGCCAGCAAATGAGCAGAGGGAAGGTAGGAGTTGTGTATTGTCCTCTTGGAAAGCGAAGTGGCAAGAGGACCAGCCCAGGCAAATTACCCCTGCTCCAGCATTCATATTTTGACAAATTTCTGTGGAGGAGGGAGTCTGCAATGTTCCCATAACGCTCAGCACACTCAGGCTCTCCAGACACTCCACAGTCAAGAAAAAATTTTAAACACAACTTGATTTTTAAAATTAGCCATGAGTACTTGGTGGTGGGTGGGTCTTGTACACTTTAAGGTGTGTTTACTGTTGGTCAGAGTAGAAAAGGATAAAACAATTCTTTCAGACTGCATAGGGTTTAAGAAGACTTGGTCTGTAGTTTCCCTTCACTGGACTTGAGAATTTAAAAGGGGGAAAATGCTTCCAACCCTCTCATAGTTGTCCTCCTGAGTCATAAATATTTTTCCCATCACTTCAGTGTCATAATCACTCATTCCCAAGAGAAATAATATTCAGCAGTGAAAGCCAGGGCCAAGCCCTTTGTTAAAAGGCCAGGGAATCTAAGAGCAGTATCCTTTGAAACAGTATCTGAGGCAGGAGACCAGGATATAGGAAGGTTTGCTTGTTTGTTCAGTGTATTTTTTTTTTTTTGGTTTGTTTTGTTTTGTGAAATGGCTTGGCACCAGTTTATGCTTCATGTGAAATATTTACTGTTGTCTTATTTACATGAATTTTGAATGCTTGATCAGAAATGTGATCTCTCTAGTTTGTAAGCTTACTTTCCAATAACCCAATTAAACCCCAGCTGCTGTGCAGGAGAGAGCGATGATGAGTCAGATCCTCATTCTGAGGACTGTTCTTATACAGATTGCTCTTGTGCCCTCTTTGACTAGTGAGAATTTAATTACATGGAAGAAAAAGAAAAAAAAAAATCTAATACGTTACTAGGGCATGGAAAAATCTAAGAATCCTTATGGTTTCCCAGAAACTTTTAGGACCAAATCCTGCTCTCAGCTGATGGAACAGCAGTTTTTTTGTGCAGTTCAGTAGGGCATCAGGCTCTACTCCTCTTCCTCCCCTTTTCTCCAATAACGATGGAAGTTAGCTGGAAGCCTGATTGTCAGCTGGCCAAAGGAAGTAAACTCCTCCATGCCTTTTGATTGTACAGCTTGTGACAGTTCAAATCCCTGGACTTCAAGATTCAAATGATTTTTCCAAAGCTATTTTTAATAACTATTTAATTGTAGCGTTAAGGAATAAAATTGTTGGTCAAGTGAAATATTAGTTCATGTAAGAGTGGTATCTTGTTTTTTTTTTTTTTTAATATTTGGACAGGATTAGGCAGTGGGCATTGGAATGTCTGGAATGCACAGTTGAAACTACATCATATGGCACTAATGCTCAAGTCTCAATCCTAATTCTGATGATTTTAATAAAGAGAATTCATGCTGTCACTTCTGTCATTTTAGGAAAATCCTGGATAATTTTTAAGGTGAAAAAAATCTCCCGATAAAATTTAAGGCTGCTTCATTGCAGTGAACCCAAAGGAAACTTAATCTACATAATTAGGATATGATGCCAGCTATGGAAGTTCAGCCTTTGTGGTGTGCCTGCAGGGTGGGAAAAGGCTCAGGGAAATGCCTTGGCTGAGGTGGTTGCTGTGGTTTGAGACTTGGGGGTTTTTGTCCAGCCTGGGATTGACACTCCCTGTGCTGCTCCTTTCCCTGGATAGTCTGCAGGGAGTCACTTGGGCTTTTTAAAGAGAAAGCACTTGGGAGCACCAAAAAGCCAAGATGACAAACAGTGTGTTTGAGGGAATGGGCCCTAAATTAGAAAGCTGAAGCCAGAGGTTTCAGATTAAGGGTTCAGAAGTCAAAATAGCTGGTGGAGCTGATTATTCCTCACATAAACCTCCTGCACAGCACACAGTGCTCCTGTGTCCATCCCCTCCCTTGACTCCATTGGTCTCGGCATGCCTGCTCCTGTCTGCATTTTCCATCAGCCGTGGCACCCCTGCTGCTGCCAGAGCGACAGCCTGGCTCAGGTGCCCTGCAGTCATTCGGACAGCTTGGCTCACACTGCGGCGCCGGCACAGCCAGGCACGCCCTGATCTCCGTCATCTGCTCCTCTCACAAGTTTTGGATCTGCACTAGCTCCTGAGAGTGTTCTGCTCCAGAGCCCCTGTGCCAATTCAGCAGCTCTAGGCACGGAAGCGGTACCGTGCGCCCATCGGGACCCACTGGCACCTGGCACATGTGGGCCAGGGGCCCGCACTTGGCACCCCGTGGCACCCAGTACAGCTCATCCGAGGGCCGTGCACCCCTGTGCCATTCTAGAAAATGTCTTTATATGCTGGAACTGCATGCTGCTGTCAGCCTGGTGTGCCTCTGCAAGCCTTTGGGAGGTGACCTCTGCTGTGGAAGCAGTTTGTGTGTTTATCATGGCCTTAAGTTGAAATGGGAGATTCAGATTAGATATTAGAAAAATGTTTTCACTGTTTGGGTGCTCCGGCACTGGAATAGGTTGCCCAGGGTGGTGTGGACTCACCATCCCTGGAGGTGTTCAAGAAGCAGCTGGATCTGGTGCTGGGTGATGTGGTTTAGTGCTTTAGGGGTTACAGTGGCAGTGCTGGGTTGATGGTTGGACTTGGTGATCTTGGTGATCTTACAGGTTTCTTCCAACCTTGGTGAATCTGTGGTTCTATGATAGTATCTCTTGCTCAATTCTTTTCCTGAACCCTTTTGTGAGGGTTCTCCTGGCCAAGGCCAGCGCAGAACCTCGCAGGGCTGGAGGCTCTGGCAGCATGGACAGTGCAAGTCAGCAGTGCTGTGCCCTCAGGGCAGGAGCGTGTCCCACCCAGCCTGGCACCAGCAGCTTGTCCTCAAGCACAGGGCCAGAGGCTGGTTCAGCTCCTGGGCCAGAAACCTATCCTGGATCCAGATATTCCTTGCTTGAATTTTGGTTTACAGCACCATCAGGTTCACTTTACAAATGCCTTGTGCTCTTTTTTTTAATATGCAGTGTGAGGAGGTACACTTCAATCACTTGAAATGCTGGTTTTGAAAACAAAAATGCCCCTTTACCATAGTTCTGCTCTCTTTCATTAGTGAAATTTTAAGATTAGCAGGTATTGGGAATTTCCTCAGCTTTAAAATTCATCATCTGAAGCCAAAAGAATATTGGATAAATACGTAGTAGTTTCTTGCTGACTGTCTTCTACTTGATGTGTAATGTCTCGCTATTTAATTCTATTGGCGAATCCAGGCCATAGACCTTCACGGCATTCTTAGGCTTCCCTTGTGTCAGTTTTTGTACTGCCTTCACTTGGTTTATTGATCTAAATTAAGCTGTCGTGCGCTAGTTCGATTGTAGTCTCAAATACTAGGATGAGGAGAACGTTGGGGATTTTATCCCCACGTTCCGTGCGCCGGCGTGCGGCGCCCTTCGCGCCGGGAGTAGCCAGCAGGGGGCGCCGCCCCTGGCTCGTGACTGGGGGCCCTCACGCGCCCCTCACGTGGCCGCACGTGCCCCCTTCGGACCAAGGCACGTGCGGGATTCTCAGGCGCGCGCGCCTCCCCTCAGGGCTCGGCGGGAAAGTCGTCCCCTCAGGCGCGCGCCTCTCCCCTCAGGGCGCGGCGGGAAAGTCGTCCCCTCAGGCGCGCGCCTCTCCCCTCAGGGCGCGGCGGGAAAGTCCTTCCCTCAGGCGCGCTCCTCTCCCCTCAGGGCGCGGCGGGAAAGTCGTCCCCTCAGGCGCGCGCGCCTCCCCTCAGGGCGCGGCGGGAAAGTCTGGTCCCATCCCGTCCCTCAGGGCGCGGCGGGGGAGTCTGGTCCCATCCTGTCCCTCGGGGCGCGGCAGCAAGCGCCGGTCCCTCACATCCCGTCGTCCCTGGGGCTCCGGCTGGATTTTGACGGTAAGAAGGCTTTACTTGCTCGGGAAGCAATAGCTTCCCGACACTTTGGGCTTCTGAGGGGTGCCTGGCCTGGGCTGTTGGTGCCTTGGGTATGGGAGTGCGGGTCGCAGTTCCTTAAGCCCAAGTGATGGTCCTGTACCCTTCCTGTTGCACCCAGACTCATAGGCTGGGTTTGAGGAAAAAAGGGTTTTTGCTGTGTTAGGAAGCAGCAACCAAAGGACAGCCCAAGGGTTGCAGGCTCTGTCCCACGCTGGAAGCCTGTCTCACGGTCTAGCCGGGAAAAAAGGGATTTATGTCCTGTGGAGTCATTTGCAAAGCAGGTGAATTCTGCCCAATATTGTGCGAAGACGTTTAAGTCCCATTTTCTGGAGTAGTATGTTTTTCGTTTGTATTTGCCTGTTGTGCTTTTGGGTTGGTGAGGTTTGTGCTAAGGAACTTTTCCTCTAGTGTGCTCTCCAGATATTTCCGTGTTACTAACTAGATTTTTCTCTCATTATTTGTTCAGTTTGTCAATATTGTATGTGTAAGAGTGCCGGGGAAGGGTTTTTCTCCCTGTGTCCTATTCCATTCCAGTGTTACTGTTTGTTAGGACAATGGTAACTTAGTGATAGTAACTCGGAGCAAATATGTGTAGTAACACATTATTCCTACATTAAGTTTACCAGGTTTGCAAATATGTTCTTGAGTTGTATATGAAACCTATTGTGCAGTGCTTTGCGAAGAAATTGAGTAGTTCATGCGTTTTTTTTTTTGTTGGTGGATATACAAATTGTCGAGGCTCTTGGGTTTTTTTTTTTTTTGTTTTTTCTTTGTTTTTTTTTTTTTTGGCATAGTTTTATCCTTTCATTGTGGTTACTCAGCTGGCAGATGGATTAATGCATTAAGTAGAGGTTGGGTAGCGGAGTGCGTGTGGAGTGTACTGTTAGAGCTTTTCTTCCAAGTGGTGTTTGATTTTAAATATTACCCACGGCTGTGCCCCTGTTGGGTGCCTTTGGTGGCGATGTTGGAGGTGGGCACAGCAGTGCTGCGGGGGGGTGAGAGCTCCCCCAGCTGTGCTGAGTTCAGGCAATAGCAATTACATGAAGGGATGCACCTGTGAGAGCCATCTATCCCAGGCCAGTTACAGCTGTCCCTGCTTGTTGCAGTATGTGTAATGTATTCTAACCTGCTATGAATGCAGAGGTTAAGAAACAGCTCTTAACTGATAATGACGTATATATCTTACCTGTGCCACAACTTGGTTTCAAGGAGGATCAATAGCTTTAAAAATGTGAGGGTTTACTAAAAGAAAACCAAAACCAAACAAACCAAAACCCAACAACAGAAAAAACCCAAACCTGCAAAAAACCCACAACAAACAACAGAACCTAACTTTACCCTGAAAGTATGGCATCTGGTTCAAGGTGCTTGTAGTCTCCAAGGATGATGCTTTGCATACTCTCAGGTCTTTAAAAAGAATTGGTTTCTGTCTGACACTGAAAGGAGCAGATGTTTGGGGTTTGTTGGTTTTGTTTTGATTTTTTGTTAGTTTTTGGTTTGTTTCTTTTTTGTGTGGTGTACCACAACAGAAAAAAAAATTGAAAGGCTGGGAGCACTGGGCTTTTGGGTGATCCTGAGTAAACAGAGATGGTGAACGTTGTAAAGTGTGTAACAAGCTCTTCTGGTAAAGATTGGGAAACAGTTGCACCTGCTCATCAAAGAGCAGGCCTTTGGCTGGAAAGGTTCTTTTACTATCTCAGTCTCTTCTAGTTAGGAATGTTTGGGGTCAGGTAAGAGTCACGTTATTGGGAAGGGACTGCAGCACTTCTTCTTTACTGGCAGGGAAGCAGAGGCCTGGGGAGAGAGACAGCAGCATGTTTTGATACTGAGCTTTGGAGCAAGGAAATAATTATGACTTTATCAGTTAAGTGTCAGCCATTCTGTCTGTCGCTGGTTTGACACGTTCAATTCTAGTGACTGGTGGTAAAAGAGATTAGAGTGTTGGGGGGTTTGAAGGGAAAAATTTAATGGAGGGGAAGTAAGGGGAGAAAAAACCCGTCGAAGACAATTTCTGGCAGGCAGTCGGGTTCCTGTTGCAGACAGATTGGCTGATGTTGATTGTTGACAGCTTCTGCAGCTTGCTAATTACAACTGTAGAAAATTCAGGTGAATGACAGGAACTTGAAATGTTAATTCTGCTTTTATTATTTTGCAGCTGCAACTGTTAGTTGGCTCTTGCTGTAATTGATGGACACTGCCAGTTGCTTAGACAGATGGGAATTAATACTGGTGTTCCCATTAGAACTTGCCATCACAGTCACGTTTGCTTTGGTCTCCTGCACTGGGTTGATGTGAGCAAGAGAGTGTATTTGGAAGGGGCAAGCATAGCTCCTGCCTGTAGTACTTGCCTTCCAGGGTATTGGAGCCATCCACCCAACGCAGAGCAGATGAGCTGTTTGCCAGGTTAGTATGTGCAAGAACAGGCCCTCTGTTTGCCCTGAACTTCTGGAAAAGGTTACGTGTTCATAAATATTGCCACAATAATGTGGGAGTCTTAAGACTTGTGTTAAGTTGTTCTGATTGTTCTTCATCAGAAATGCAGCTGTAATCTTGGCTGGTGTCTCTGAGCTGTAGTCACCTGCACACCATGTGAATTGGGAACTAGAATGCTGGTTGAAAGGAAAATGCTAGAGGTGTAGGGTAAGTAAAGGAGTTAATAATGTCAAGTAGTAGAGGAAAGCAGCAGCGGGTTGGGTTTTTTCTGAAGCAGAGGTGCAATCTTCTATGTGGAAGAAATGATTAAGAGAGTTACAGTTGTTTGACTGACCTGCAAGTGGGCCTGCTTTCCATATGGGGTAAAATCCTGGTCTCTGAGTATGGATTTGCTTCAGCCTTGCAGGGCTGGCTTACTGAAGAAAGAAATGGGTCAGTTTGTCCCTCTGAGAACTTATTCCTTTGCAGAGGTTCAGTCTGTTGGGGTGATGCAAGTCAGCACATTCAAAGAGCCCTTTGTGTGGGGAGGGAGCTGCAGAAGTGTCAGTCCAGTTTGCTGAAACCTTGGCTGGTTTTTGACCAGCAAGTTAAGTTCATAAGTTCCAAGTCCTCAGAAACTTGTTTTTTTTATTTTTAGCAATTTGCAGAACGCATGCTTTGAGATGGTGAGGAAAATGCTTCTTTCCTGGAGGCTGAGAGATTGCAGTGAGCGGGACTCTCATCCCTGGAGGCATCTGTGAGCTGTATTTACAAATAGGCTGACAGAAGACACAGCAGCTCAGTTGGAGGTGCTAATGTCCCTATGCGCCGGTTTGTTGGTTCCATGCAGGGCAGGTTGTGCACACACACAGTGCCCTCTCCTCCTCCCAAGTCTCCTGCCATCGAATCCATGCTTGATGCTCAGACCCAGCAGGTCTGGCTGCTCGCTCAGCCTCGGGGCTGAGGTGTGAGCAGTGCATAGGAGCCCCTCCCCGGCCCCAGCCACAGAGCTGTGGTGTGCGTGGCTGTGCGCTCGCATGCAGCACAGGAGATGTTTGACGCTCAAGGTGGGAGCTTGTTGCCCACTGCTATGCCAATTACTGGATATTAATGGCAGGATAGCATGCATATGCCTAAACTGGGAAGCAGAAGGTTAATAGACGAACAGCACCAGAAGATCCCATTTATCAGTTTCTATTTATCTCTCCTTGGGAGGTGGCAGGTTTACAGTAAATACCTTCTGTCCTCCTAATTTCCTAATGATGGGGATAATGATGGAGAATGGTGAAGTCATTAACTAGGACAGCCTCTGTGCATCACTCTGTCAACCACATCTTTCCAAGACCTGCAATGAAAAGTGATAGGCCCCAGCTGTTCACCAGATTCTGTTCCCTTCTCCCTTCCCCATGCTCAACCCCAATTGCAGGCTTAGCAATTAAAAGACAAGGGGAAAAAATGAGACCCAAAACCTGAAAGACAAAAGCCAGTCCCTTTCTCTGCTGTGGCAATGATAGCCTAGTCTGCCCTGCACTTGGGTGTGGGTGTACCACTCCAACCCCATTCCAATGCTCCTAGTTAACTGCAGTGGTATCCCCGGGCCTGATGGTGTCATTGGGGTTGGGTGTGCAACACTGGAGAGAGGAACATGAGCTGGCATGAGTGGAAGCTGGAAGAAGATTGTGCTTTTGGAGCAGAGGCACTGGGTTTCCTTGGTACTGCCTCCCGTTCTTGCCTTCCACGGAAGAACCTGTTCAATGCCTGTAAAAACGGCAGCATTTCTCTGTGTCTGACTCTGTGTGCTGGGGTACTGATGGATTTTGGGGCTTAAAAATGGTCATGTGGTACTTGAGGTGGAACTGTGGAGTGCAGGGGGTGGGCTCTGTTTCTAGATCCCACTGCTTGAAGTTCCACAGGACAGGAAGGTGCTCCTGAAAGATGAACCGAAGTTCAAATGAAGATGCACGTGAGTAAATTATTGTTTTGAAAATATTGTCTTTTTTTTCCCCCCACAATGACATTTCTATGTAGCTGACTTTTAAAAGTTTTTTTATATTGGTTTCACATTTGGACAGTGTCTGGGAGTTGATGACTGTTTTCAGAGAGTTAAGAGTGATTTGCCGTTTACAACAGCCACGTGCTCATCCAGTGAGGGCCTGTGATTATAGCCAGCCCTATTTTGAGCAGGCTGTGGCCTGGAGTACCCCGTGGCAGAGCCACCCAGCTATCCTGTGGGTGGTGCCTTTTGGTCCTGACTGCCATTTGCTGTGCCTGAGAGTCTGGCCTTCTGCCTGGGCGTGTTCTGAAAAGACAGGCCTGCCTGAAGTGAGGTTTTCCTTTGCATCCACTGTGTGCTGGACTCATAAAAGAACTCTTGAGCTGTGGGAGCTTTGTGTTAGAAGGGTTCATTAACTTTCAAATGTTTCAATTGAGAAATTTCAGAGCTCTCAGCATAGACCAGGGTGGCCTGCTCAGCCAAGAGTGTCCCCTGACAGTCAGGTACAGATGTGATTGCTAGTCAGAGCACTGTAAGAAACCTAATAGTGTCCCAGTAAGTGTCATACTTGAGCTGGAAAGGATTAAACCAGATAGCCCAGAGAGGCTGTAAATAATTTTTATTGGGCTTGAAGAGGTAGGGAGACAAGAGGAGCCTTTACCTTGCAGCTTGCTAGGAATTGTGCCTGCAGGGTTGCGGAGTGTGTGCAGTGGTGAAAAAGAATTCTGGGACTGGTTTTAATCTGAGCAGGTGCTTAACTGTGTTGTAAAGTGCCTCGGACCAAGGCAGATCATGGTGGTACAAAGGGGCATTTTTCTGACTGATGTTTCTAGTATCTGAGCACAGAGACATGAGAAATGAAAGGCAATGGAAGACTTTCCTGTTTGGGAGATGTGATGTGATGACTTCCTTCTCCTTTATTTTCAAGTTCTAGATGCTTTTCTTGGCTGTTCAAACCTACAGAGAGTTTTTTTTTTTTTTTTTAATTTTTTTTTTTTTTTTTAAATTCATGCTGATCTGTTAGCTACATGCTGGGGAGTCTTCTCCCAAAGGAGTGGAGATGGGTTAAACACCTCTGGTGTCACTTGGCTAATCACTTTGTGTCTCTGGTCACAAATTTTGAGGCTGGGGAAAGGGGAGTTTGTTTTCCTGTGTGATGATTCAGGATGCTCTGTTTAACCTTGTTAGCTTGGCACAGGCTTAAGGGCTGATGTTTGACCCTAAGTCTTATCTCCAGCTTTGTTTTAGACATGTAAAGGTGCCAGTTTGCTGGATTCCAGCCACCTCTGGGACAAACTTGATAGAATTCCTTGATGGTTTTGCAATATTGTGACCCTTGCTGGGTTGTTTTCCAGGGAGCTGACCTTGCCTGGGTTCTCCCGCAGACAGGCTAGCCAGTGTTCCCTGTGAGGCCAAGCCTTGTGGATTGCAACTCTCCTGTGTTGCCTTGGTTCCCATAGGAGCTCCTAACCAAAATTTAGACTATTCTTGGTTGTTAATGTCTTAACTTGCTCTGGACTGTCTATTGCAAGCCCAGTGGTCCAGGGATGAACTCCGTGCTTTTTGTTTCTGTGGCCAGCCTGTCTGCTTTTGACACTTCAAGCTTGATACAAGCCAGGCTAAACAGAACATGTGATATTAAACAGCTGTTGGCTTCTAAATAAGGAAAATCATATTAGCCCCTTTATAAGCAATCTGTATAGTAATCTCAGGAAAGTGTGAAGTGGCGGCTCTCCCTGGGAAGAAGGAGCTGATAGATCTTTTGACATACATTAACTATAGGGAAGACTTAAGAGCCTAGCAAGGAGGAGAGTTTTACTTCCTTGAGTAATGTTTGATGGGGAAAATAAAGACAGGACCAATTGCCTATCACTGTGGAAATTTGTTTGGGTAGGACAACATCTACAGCACCAAATCCTGAGGAGGATAGATGCTGTTACAGATATTGCTGGTCAAGTGAAAGAAATGTCACTGGAGCATTGTAATAGCTATCTGAAATAATTTTTTCAATTATATGTAGCATACAGCAGTCGATGACTTAAAAAATTATCCTATCTGACAGGACAAAGGCAGCAAAAATGCTAGATTTAAGACCATTTCTAAAGGTGCAGGATGTACATGCTAACCCTCTGGCTCTCGATGGTTGAAAGGAAACAGGAGTGACTGTTGGCAGTGAGCATTTAGCTCTTCGCAACTTGCGTGACTATGTCTGGTTCTGCCTGCTGGACATAGCCACAGCTTCCAGAGGGAAGTGTAGCAGTGCTTGTCTGCAGGACATTATGGTTAAACCTAATGCTCTATATGGATTTCAGTGAACTCTGGCTTCTAGAAGCTTGGTGAAAAAGGAAGCTGCTAATGGTGTTTCCCTTGAGTAACTAAACTGTTCCTGCCTCTGCTGGATGATGTGCTGGAGTTTGGATTCACTAGGAGACACATGCTTGAAGTGGCAGTGCTTATTGGGGCTGCTCTGTACTGCTCAAGTACAGGAGAACTCATTGATGGCTATAGAGAAATGTGAAATAAAGGCGGGGGTTGTTAAATACGATGATGATGGCTGTTTTAAGAAGAGACAACTGGGTATCGAGTATATCCCAGTGACCTCGTAAGCTCAAAAGCGATGTCCAGTGCTGCATTTGCTATGGCACTAGAGTGTTCAAAGGGAATTTTAAGAGCTATAGAGAGTCCTGGGCATCCACTACTTCTCTCTTCCAGAAGAGCTGTTGTGATTTGTCTTGGTATGAAGGAACCTCCCACTCGCTGGTCTCAGAACCCGCACAGTATGAATCTGCCCCTGTTGCCCTTGATACTGACTCCTGGAAGTCCTATGGTAAAGAGCTATTAACCTCTGGTAAAGAGCTCAGCTTTCACTAAATTGTATTTCATTTGTCATTTTTACTTTTGGTATGATATTGTCCTTACTCTGCATATGTCTTTCCCCTCCCCATCTTTGCTCCTGCTAGCAAAGGAAACCTCTGCAGTTCTGTCCTGCTCCCATTTTTCAGATAAACCATCCGTGACAGGCAGAACTCAAAGCTCAATGGTGTGTGCATGCAGCGTTTTTGGGGTAACTGCTGTAAGAGATGGGCAACACTGGTGCAGAGCTCTGCCTGCCTGTTCCCGGGGCTCTCACTCAGTCATGGAGTGTGTGCTCACATACTCCATCAGCTGCTGTTGGCTTGGCTGCCTACACAGGCTAAATGTAAGGCCCTCAGTGAACATTTCTGTCACTTTTGCTGTTCTGGCCACTATGCTTAATCAAAGAGCTGGAAGGAAAGCTCTCATTAGAGAGGCTTCCTCAGTCGTACAGAAGCCTCTGCTTGGCTAATTGAGGCTTTAGAGAGCTCGTGCTTCTGGTTGCGGTTGGTCTGCTTGATGTGATCTGGGCCTGAGGCAGAATGAAGCAAGCAGACTTAAAATAAATGATGTCTGAGCAAACATGATGGCTGGAGATGAATAGGGTTGTGTTCTGTTAGGCTGCTGCTCAGAGACTAGAGTTTCTTGCTGTAGCAGCAAACTGCTGGAATGTGCTGTGACTGGAGAGGTTGTTGGGAATGTGTAGGTGAAAGTGGGAGTCTGCATAGGGTGAATTGATTGCTTTCTGCTTGCATGTTCAGCGGTCAGAGCCCAGGCCACTCATTTCATGTGTTGGAGGAAATGAGAGTGCAAGGCAAGCTGGGCTGCAGAGCCTGCAGTCTGAATGGAGGAAAAAGGTGGAAGGGGCAGGGGAACAGAGCTAAGGACTCTAGCTAATGCATCTGTAGTGCTTGAGGCTCTTACGCTTCTGGAGCAGTGTAGCCTAGTCCATTTTGTATATTTTACAGACTCTGTATTTTATTAAAATTTTTTGTGTAGTACACAGGTTTGTGATCCTAAAAGTTGTTACCTGAGAACGAGTAAACAAGTGAAATTATTCCAAGGGACTTGTTTTAAATTATATCAGTAGAACTTACAGCCTTAATTGGTGGTGTCCTAGAGAAGAAGTGTGATTGAGAAGCTGAAATAGAGCACTTACTCTTTCAGGATATGGGAATTGGGAATTTGTTCTTCCTCTGTGGTCAGTGACGTGAGTAAATCACACCTGAGCAGGGTTCCTCTGTTGTGGGCCAGAGGCAGTGGTCTTAATGCCATGCAAAATGTGGCGTTGCCAGGCTTGCTTTGGAGGACCCTGGCTTGTAGGTAGGTCTGCACTGGTGTGCTGGGTGGTGAAGGTGTGGAAGGACAGGAGGCTAATGACCATGTGTTCAGCTGCTGGTGCTGAAAGCCAATCTCCATCCCAAGCCAAGTGTCTGAGCAGAGGTTTCAAGCTGTTCAGTTGCCTCCTGCAGCTTTTGGATAATGGTGTTGCAAAGAGTGCTTGAAAAGAGGTGGAGCGAGCAGTTGCTGGTGGTTGGGAAGCGTTGATCCTGTTGCCTGGGCAGGAAGGCTCCCTGCCAGCTAAGCAGGCTCTAGCACTGTAACCAGTATCTCTGGTCATGTGGCAGGGTCCTCCTTTCCTATGGGAAAGGAAATGGACTAGCTACCAAGTGCCTAGAATTAGTTATTAAGCTGCCCAGAGAGAGGATGCAACCAGTGCAGGTCGCTTACTGAGCAGGGTAAAGCTGGAATCCATTTCCAAGTGGAGGTGGAGGGAAGGAGAAAGGGGAGGGGTCAGTAGGGTGCTCATTGGATGTTTACCAAATTCCCATGCAGCATTCCTTGTTGGGCAGGCCTTGTCAGATGTGTTTCAGTAGGTCTGGCCTGTCAGGAGTCAGTGCAGAGACAAAGGGACAGATGGGGGAAGGAGATGGGATATAAGGGAATGTACATGATGTCACCCAAGGGACATGTTAACTGTGAGTTTCTTTGTTACCAGTTTGATGGTGTATTAGTGCCTGACCTTGGCAGTGAGGATTTGGACATTCCCTCCTCCTCCCCATTTCTTTTGCTGTTTGCTTTTTATCTTCTTGAAAAGCAATAAAGATGCTGAAATTTGGAGAGCTCCTATGGGAGTTGAACTCTTCAGAAACAGCATTGCTCTGTGAAGAGAGATGAAGTAGTGAGGGTAGGAACAAGAAGGAGGTTTGTCAGGAAGGCTTGGGCGAGGAGCTGAGATGACTGTGAGACAACACAGTTGGGAACAGTGCTGGGTATTGCCTTACTTGTGTTGTGTCAAAATCTTCCCACGCCACAGCAGGTTCCAAATGTGTGACAGAACTGTGCCTAAGACTGAAGGATTCTCTGTTATACATCTGCTGTCTGTCTCCTACATGTGGAGGGGACAGGGACCTTTGTTTTGGTGGCAGAGGATCCTCAGATGAGCTGTCTGTGCTGATCTGTGCAGATGACTTTGGGAGCTGGAGAGGAAGGTGTGGCTGAGCAGTGAGGCAGCTGGGAGGGCTCTGGGGAGCCAAGTGCAGGTTTGCAGACAGGTCTGATTTGGCTGAGTGATGGCTTGTCAGGCAGGGATGAAGTCTGGATGAGTGCCTGAAACAGAAGGCCATTGAGAATTATTAAACTCAGAAAAGCCATCCTGAGCTCAGGTAGTCCCAGAGCTGCACGTTGTTAGGGACTGGGTATGTGTCCTGAATGAGTGTTCTCATGGGCCTGCTTTATTCTGTAACCTTTGACAAGGTGTGTGCTGTTGGCCTCTGTCAGAGTGTGCTGGGCTGGATGGTTCTTTGATGTGAGCTACAAGCAGATGTTCTTCTGAAAGAAGCTAATGCAGAAATGGTGTAAAACAAAGGGAGCTTAAAATTCTTAAAAGTACGTCCATGACTTCTTACTGACTTAGCTAAATTCTCCTGGCCCACTGGTTATTGAAAGCAAGCAGAGGAAGCTCTTTGTTCTTTGGGCTTTAGAGAAGAGGGGCAGATGACTTTTCCCCTGACTTTCAAGGATCCTGGATCCATGGCAAATCAAGGTGGCCTCTGCAAGGCAGAGCAGGGTAGTGTAGTTAGTGGATGACTCTGGGAGTATGCAAAAGTTCTTAAATATATCAGAACTAGTAATGAATGAAATGTGTCATGTTCTGATTCCCTAACCGACTCTGAAAAGGTTGATTCAAGACTGTGTTCTTACATTGTAGTTATGGCTTTGTCCCCTGCTTTGCAGTGGTCTTTCACTGGTCACCTTTCTGATATGAGCTGCCTTTTCCCTAGAATAAGTGATCTGTAGCCCCATGAGCCTCAGAGGAGTAGGTGTGGCCAGGTTTGTCCATAGAGTCCTGCTGTCATACACATAAAAGTGCTCTTGGTGGATTGTGTGGGCGTAATGGCTGCAGCTGTGTTTGTTCCTTGTTACCTGAGCACTTGTTTAGACCCTGGCAATCTCTGAGTAGCAGGCTCTACTAATCATGGCTGTGGGAGGGTGAGGAAGCCATGGGCAGTCTTGGGTTGGTCTGGATGAGCTGCCATTGTTAGTTGTCATCATAATTTCTCTCATGTCTAAGTGAAACTTTTATACCTAGAGTAGGACATGGTCTGTCCCTTGTGAAACCTTGTGTGCACCCTGCCCCCAGGGTGCTGTCAAACCAGCAAAAGGGTATGTGATGGTTTTGTATCATGCAGTCAACAAGAAGGAAAACAGTGTCTTAAATAGCAGGCATTAAATCCAGTAAGGAGACAATTTCTCATTGATGCAGTTATATTTTCTGTCATCTGAGACTGTGAAAAGGTGCTTGTGGTAATGCTTGCTTAAAATATATTTAATGTTCCTAAGGACGTTTGGGATTTTTTTTTTTTTGCTGTCTGAAGATCTCTGTGTTACAAAGGTACACTGGGATTTAACATACTAAGAACAGTCAGCTAATCCTAAAACTTGCCTCTGACATTTGAGTGTATGCTTATGTAAGTAGCTATATATACTGAAAGTGAGGGTGTAGTAAATTATGGACAGCTTCAAGAGAGAACTGACCAATGTTGTGTAGAACTGACTAAGCAGAGAAAATAACTAATGAAACAGAAAAAAAGCAGTTGCCTAAATATCATCTTCTGGGCTGAGATTGTTTTCCTTTGGATATTTTTTAGCTGCTATTTCATGTCACTGGACTGTGATAAGTATAGTGGGTTTGGAAGGAAGTGAATTCTCCATCCAAGAAAGAAGAGAGAAGGTTTAGTACAAGATAGGTTTAATAAAGAAAGGTACTTCAGAAACTCCAGTATTTCCTAGAGGCACAAAATGTGAGGTTCAGTATAGGAGTTAAAATTCTAATCTATGACAACATCTGGAGTTACTTTTTTAACCCTTATATACCTGGAAGTTACTTAGATCGGGAAGAAAAGGTGAGGGTCAGAACTCTTGAGCTGTATCTGCATATGCCCAAGCTGGAGCATGTGTTGGCCTCTGTACATCTCAGAGGGAGATGCAGCGTGACCTGAAGGTCTGACCTGGCCCATCCTTAGATTTCTCATGTGCTCTGTGGCAAGGTAAAGCAGCCACACTGGAGCAGAGTCCATGTATTGGTCAGGAGTTTCCAGCTCTCCACAATTCTCTTCAGAGCTCTGTGGAGCTGAGATAGCATCATTGTAAATTAAGCTCCTGCTGAGGTCGGAGGACAGGAGCAAATCTGTACATGAACGTTCCTCAAACTCTAGTTATGCATTGGACCTTTGAGATCAGCTTTAACAAGCGTAATGCAAACTGGATTAGTTTGTTGCATGCCACTGGGAAATTAAATGTGTCTTCCAAGTTCTTGTCACTTAAAATTTGCCATGACATTTACTGTGTTTGACAAAATGCAGGAAGAAGAGGTTCCAATTAACCAGGACATCAAACGGTGTGGATGGTGCAGTTTATTTTGGATGCATGATATTCAGAAAGGTCAGTCTCTCAGTCAGCTGACCTTGGCCGTTTGTAGAGTTGGCTGTGGCTAATGAGCACTCAGCTCAGTCCATAATGGGAGCTTTATGGAGGGAAAATCCAGATAATGGATGTGTGTGGGCAAACTGGCTCTTTCTAATCGCTGTGTGCTGGGGAGGAGGGGGTATGTGCAAACTCTCTCTAACACAGAGAAAAAGAGACTGAATCCAGTGTTTAGAGCCAGGAAGGTCTTCAAAAAGTCAGTCCCCTCACACCTGAGGGGAAGTTGTTGCTGTCTTAATGCTTTGGCTTGTGAACTGCACAGAGCCATGTGTAACAGGATGGTGGTTTCAAGCTGGAGCAGAGTAGTAGGTCCTTGGAAAAGGTAAATGGAGATGTATTGCTGCATCCACACGGTGCAGTCAGTGCTGACAAAAGCCTGGAGGGAAGGTGGCCAAGTCTCCTGATAGCCTGTTGTTCTTCAGCTGCTTTAAATGTTGGTATCAATCACTTGCAAGTAACTCGTTACTTGTACCAAAATTCATGGCAGCTGCTGGCCCTTTATGCAGGCTGTTTCCAGTGTCAGCACTGGGCTGTAGTATTTCAGTCTGAAGAAGTTTACGGTTTGAAAATTAGACATTTGGGCAGAGCTTCTATAAGTGATGTTGGATTTATACAAATTGACCCCCAGAAAACTGTTAACGTTAAACTGGCCAGTGACATTCCCTTTCTGCTCAAAGCTTTGGGTGTTCAGGTTAAAAATGTGTCATTGTTCTATGCCCCAGCAAAGCCAGGTTTAACCTAAGTTTTTAAATGCACTCCAACACAGTTTTTCTTCTGCTGTTAAGCAAAGCCTGATAGGTCAGTGCTGGTTGGCAAGTGGCAGCACTTGGAGGTGGTCAACCTTAATGCAGCCCACAGATTTTAACATCCCTGGTGCTGGCAAGTGCTTGTGAATGTCCATTTGAAAGAAATGAAAAGTAATTCAATATGCTGCTGGGAACTTTACTTACTTAAGAGGTAAGGATGAGTAAGCACATTCTTTGCTAGGTATTCCTGCTCCTTAATACTGTGTTTTCCTTCTTTGAACTTGGTTCCCTGTATCCACAGTTTCAACAGGGTGTCCAGCAAGTACCTGGGATATACTGTGCTGTGAGGGAGGCATCCTCTAGGCAACTTCTAGGATTTACCTTGTCTACTTTCCACTGGGCTCTGTTGAATTCAGTAGGAGTGGGAATCCAGCTTCCACTGGAGTTGGGAGAGGGGAGGAAACAGTGAGTGCAAGAGAGCTGGGAGAAAGTTTGGACTGTTGTAAGTTGGTGGCAGTAGGATCACAGGACAGAGCAAGAATAAGATAGTTGCATTGCATTTCTGGGAGGAAATATATACAAGAACTTGGAACAGTAGAGTGTGATACTGTCAGGCTTTTAGCTGAAGCAGACTTCCTGAGGCACAGTGCGAAAGAAATAATTTCTCAATTTAAATAGAACTCCCTTCATACTGAAGTCATAGCAACAAAATGACCTCACTGCAACTTTACTCCCCCCTCCTTGTAGTTGTTTCTTTAATTTCGTACAATATGTTATTCTTGTTGTTTGGAATCATAGGGAGGAGGGAGAGAGGGAAAACCAACCTGTGTAAAAATTAGCTTTGAGTTATTCCATCTGTGGACTCTTAATTTTGTCATGAAAACAGAGAAGCCTGGCAGGAAGCGAGCTTGTGACTGGCTCCATGTATCCTCTTGTCTGGAGCTGGGTAAGGAAGTGTGGCATTTAGAATGAAAGCAAAAGCTTCATTTCTGGAACTCTGAGTGTTTGCCCAATTCTTTGACCATCTGTTTTTGTTGACAACCACCTCTTTGTGTTGTGCCAAAGTTATTTTGGCTTTTATAATTTGTAGATGCATGTGTGTACATGGTGGTGTGGTTGTGTGTGCCTGTGTGTGGATCATTAGGGGGCTGTTGACTGGGTCAGACTGGGGGAAGTGGGATGTGTAAAAGTAGGTATTTTGTGAGGATTGAATTACAAGGAGAAATGCAGTGAGTAATCCTGGCTTCTTTCAGAGACAATTGAGTCCTATCTGTGTTACCCTGTCAAAAGCTGCCAGCTTTTAGTGGCTAGTGGCTGTCCTTAAGTAACTTTGGTTGCATCACAGCCATTTAGAGTACACAAGTACCTGCCTCAGAAATCACAGCTGGGATGAAGTGATGGAGAGCCCAGCAGCTGACTGAAGGCGGATAGCAGATGGGTCCCTGTGCTCTGTAGTTCTGGCATGGAGGTGCTCAGCCACCTTAGCTTCTCTTGAGCTGCACTTCTCTTCCATTCTTGGTGTCATTTAGGGGGTAGTTATTCATTCCCTGTATCCTTCATATGGTAATTTTATCCACAACCAGTTTGGATTTGAGATGCACTGGAGCAGCTGATGTTGAGAACTCTATCATGGAATTGCAAAAGCACTTGGAAATTCAGCATCAAAATCTAGCAAGAGACACCTTTTTGAATATATATTTGTGTGTTTCTAAACCTGTATTTTCTCTACATTGTAATAAAGTGTCTTTGTTTTCTTCTGAAAACTGTAGAGCAGCTGAGCACTTTCTGTGCTGCTTTCCACACTGAGTTTTTCCTGCAGTGCCTTCCAAACTCTTGTTGGCATGAGGGTAGGTCAGAGTAACATCTACAGCCCATGACAGCAGCAAAATGAGGCTAACAAATACCCTTCCGAGGATGCAGCATGACAGCTTCATCCATCCCACTGCATTTGCATCGGGAGTGCAGAATGGCCGCGTGTCATGGGCCGCTGCCACTGCACACAGTCATTTATTTAATAACTCCTGCACAGGCATTAATGGGGAGCCTGCAAGACATCAGTGCGCTGGAGACATAAGAAATTAAAGAGATGGCAGCATTTAGAAAAGTCTAGTTTGTGCTATTCTATCATTGTAACTTTCTGTTCAGCAGTGCTTCAGGTATAAAGTGAATGGAGTTTCTATGGACAGTAGCAAGGCATGGGCTGTGGTATGGCACAGGGGCTTCCCTGTTTTTTTTTGCTGTGTGCTGAATTTGAGGGTTGCCTTTTCCAAAGGTAAGCTTGTTCCCTTGCGATATAAAGTGCGAGAGTTACTTATGCAGCTTGCACTAGATGTTTCTGCCACGTGAACCAGGTAGATTAAACCTCCTTCAAATCTGGATGATTACGTATTTTTCTCCAGAGCATCATTAATTCACGCAAAATTGAATCTCTTTGTTAGTCAAGGTTTCCCTGAAATACCAAGTGCTGCAATTCCATCTTGGGGAGAACTGAATTAAAGTGGAGTGTCTTGAAATCCAGCTTCTTAAATATTTATCTAGAGAGAAAAATGGAGAAACTGAAACACCTGGAATAGGAAGTCACTTCTGAAAATCTGTTCATAAGCATAAATGAAAACCCTTCTGTCATTTTAGATGCCTTTTCAGGGACTGCCTTCCAGACCTGTGTTTCCATGTGCGAATGAGGTGTCCAAGGTCTGTGAGATGTGTTCACTTGTACAAATCTTCTGGTGAGTTGGGAATGAATATGTTATTTCAGAAACAAAATTGGAGTTATTGTAATAAGAAGACCAGGACTGAATTCAGGTGGGGACAGTATGTCATACTGAAAAAAGGGAACAGCCAAGGTTCTGTTCATGTATAAATACATGGCATTTTTTCTGTGAAAAATATAAGGCAGGTTTTTAAATGGTGGGGTCCAGACGTAAAACTCCTAAACCCTGTGCAGGCGCTTAAAATGGATATTTTTTGCTGCAGTGGGAATGAAGAGTCCTTAATTCTTCTCATTGGTGGGAGCCCAGTAACAGCATAAAAAAGATTTCATGTTGTCTGCTCTAAGAGTTTGTCATCAGATTAACTAGAGAGGAACACCAAAGGTTGTCAATCCCCCTTAGCATCAGTGATGTTTTCCTCACAACCAGGCCAGTTCTAACCCTTCAGTTGTTGTTTGCAGAACTCGCTGTGTGCAGGAAATGTCTCCTGGGTTGCTTTGCTTAATAGCAGGTAAAAATAAAGGGCCTCGGAAGTGAAGCATTCAAAGCATTTCTGTTCTCAAAAAGCTAGAGAAAAGGGTGTTTGAAAAATAAAAAATGCCAAGGGCAGAACCTGCATGGAAGAGTAGAAAAAAGGCTCAAGCAAGAGGGATGACTGTTCTGTTCTGTTCTCACTGACCTAGCACCCTGTATTTCCTATGTTGTTATTTTTACTAATATTGCTGCTACTGCGAGTGCAGGATGGCTGCAGAGTTTATGACTGCCTGCCTGGTAGGGGGGCGAGTGTCTCAGTGTTGCCTAGAAACTGGGGTAACTCAGCAGCTGGTTGTGTGTGCAGCTGGAGAGAAAGGGGAGCTCTTGGGCTGGGTGTGGGGAAAGGTCACCTGTCTGTGCATGTCAGACACCTGAGATGGGTCCTACTGCTGGCACGTTGCTGAAAGGTGGCACATTTTTGCCTGAACTGCAGTGTCCTGTGTGTCTGCAGTCACATGCTTGGGATGCTTAGAAACACTGATGTGAAGAAAAATGTGCAAGCAGGGTTGGCCACTTGTGCCCTCTCCATATTTGGAATACACAGGACATAAAGAGAGTCTGTTCTGCTGCTCTGGAAACCCCTACTTAGTCATTACTCAAGCTATCTGTTGGTATAAATAGATGTCACCTCATGGATTTCAGTGGCATTATCATCCATGAAAGCAAGCAGGGATGGCAGTGTCTGGGAAGGCATGTAGCAAAACCAAAATGTTCCTGTGGAGTTGTGTGTAGTTTTGTGTTGTTGCCTTCTGGTGATATTTAGGGAAGACTGATATTTAAGGAGCCCCTGTGTGTTTTCTAGATGGCTAAATAGTTAAAAAAAATGCCAGAAGCACAAGGAAGGCACAATATACTCAATGGAAAAGGAAAAGCCTGTACTTAAAACATGGCCATGTGTAAATTCTGAGTTCTGCTCACTAGAATAATAGTTCATTTATTTTGCAGTGCCAGATTGTTTCAAGAGTCGATTTCAAAGCAGAGAGCAGTGCAGAGGGAAAGTGTGAGGGCTCTGTCCGCCCGTCAGTCTGGGGTGATGGGTAGTGATCCAGTTTAGCGCTGGTACACAGGACCTGCTTCTCTGACTGCTGCTTTGTGGTTCTGTGGTACCCTGTTTTTTTCAGGCTAGTAATTTGGGAAAGATTTCTCGTTTTCAGCATTACCATGACACCACTGGTAACAGCTGAGCACAGCTGATAACTTATGACAGCTATCACTACTTGGAACTAACGAATACCTAGTTTGGAAAGCACATGGATTCAGTGAGATGTGAGTTGCTTTCGTAAGGTGTAGTGGACTCTTGAAAGGCCTTTTTTTTACTGGCTATTGGGATGTGTTTGGTGTTACAGCTCCCGCTTGCCTAGCAGTTGCAGTCTGGAATGTGGAATATTTCAGGTCCTGATGGTGTGGTTTGTTTCTCAGTTTCTGTTCAGACTCCTTCCCATGGCTGGAGTGCGTGGAAAAACAGGCCCTTACTCCTTGCTATATTGGCACCTACACAGACTTTCCAAAATTGATGGCAGAAGCTAATGCAAAACACTGAAATTGTGGAAGTCCTTTTGAGGTATGTGGAACTATCTCGTGTCAGAAGGAGTTAAAAGTGCAGCAAATTCTGCTTTGAAGAAGGGTGGGCTGATGAAAGGTCTCTTGAGCTTCCTTTTGGCTGTAATTCTTTGGATTTATTAGTCTTATTTGAAGCATTCTTTGTCACTAAGGAAGTATTGGAGACTGTTGCTAATTCTGGCTGGAAAGCTTGTTTTGGTCAGCTGAAATCATGCCTTGCATTTGCTAGATGCTTGGTGATGTATGGGAGAGGGTTATTGTTTATCAAGGAAGACTTCAGGACTTGAAATCCAAACCCCAGTTTCTTTCAGAAGGAGTAGAATTATCCCAGTGTGAGATGACCTTGATAATTTTGATGAGAATTCTACATTACAACTGTCTGATCTTGTTAGTGTGTTGTTTTGTGGTTTTTTTCCTGTAACTTTTAAACCTGATTTAAATGAGATTGAGTAGATAAATTGTGGCAGGTCTAACTACCATTCAGCTCTGGAAGCTGTAGAGCACTTTACTGAGGTGGTGTCCTTAGAGGTGTGAGTAGCTTCTGGGTCAGGTGGGACTGTTGATGGCCCTACAGCGTGTCCAGCTGAGAAAAACACAGCAGCCAGGGAGCTTTGGGTGGGATGAGGCACTTTGGGTTAGAGAATGAGAATGGAGGCAGAAGAGGATGTATGAAAAACAGCAGCAGCAAAAGACAAAAGCCTTCATGTTGTCTTTGACTGCATAGGTCATCGATGGAGTAATCTCCCTGTATTTACTGTGTTGATTCTGGGTGAGTGCTGGGCATGTGACAAGAGAAAGCAGAGGAGCAGATGAACTTAGGGGAAGGCACACAACCCCTGTTTCTAAACTTTGAACTTATCTATAAAGCATTTTGGATTTCTGTGCAGGTTAACAGCCTGACTGGGCAGAAAGTCTGATTGGGTGCAGTTCTACTGCTAAAAAAAGGCTGCCCATTTATGCCACTGGGGCATGACAGGTGGTGGGTAAAATGCAGTTTACTTGTAGCTCCAAAAGGGTTAAAACAGTTTGAGGTGAAACACTAGATTTACAGGGTTTGATTAAACAAAAAAACCCAAACCAGTGGGGAATAATTGAGCATTTGGATAAATATAAATTCTCTTTTGTTTCCTTTTTTTTCATGCTTCTTTATGTGTAGAGTGCTATAGAAAAAACGCTGCATTTCTGTGATGTGCTGATGCTCCACATCCCTCAAATCCATCTGTGGCTGCGGAGCTGTTGCCACACACAGGCTCTGTGTGCTGCATATTTTGCAAACAGCTACACCTACTTGCAGGCAGCACGAGGCATTTGGACTGGGATTGCCAGGGTGCTGGATGTGCTCGGAGCCCGCAGGCGGTGAAATGCATCATTCCAGCTTGAGTCACTGCTTTGGCAGAGCGTGGGCATCAGAATATCCTCCCTTGGTAGGGGCAGGGGCAGTTGTGCTCTGTGTCTGACTGAAAGGTTTAGTGGGGAAGGGTTAATGAAGTCGCAAGGCAGTGACAGTGAAACTGCAGTGCAGGGCCCTCGCTGTGCAGGGATGGATGGAGGCAGGTGTAAACTCTGCTTGGAGAAATCAGAGCTCTCCATCTATGCCATGCCCTATTGGAATATTTGTCTGGTTCATTCTGGTTTCCCCACCATGGATGTGTTGTAAGAGTAACTCTGTTCCCCGTCCTCCCTCCCTCCTCTTCCTTTCCCCACCCCCCCACAAGCTGGAGGGCCAGAAGGTGGGGTGGTACCTCAGGATAATGGTAGCAGAAGGCGAAGGAGGCAGACAGCTGGCAAGTTCTGCCCCAATATGCTTCTCTGAAAGAGGCAAGGAAAATGCAGAAGATGTGATGCCTGAATGGCTCACTTTGCAGCAAAAGGGAAGATTAAAAGTAAAATTAGTTAACATCTTGCTCATTTCAAACTGCCACACGGCAGCTTTTTGCTTCACCCCCCTCCCACCCCCCACCTTCAGCCATTTCTCTGTGGCTTTATTTTTTGAGGGAAGGAGGGAAAAGTCCCAGGCTGTTCTGGGACTGCAGAAATCCATGTAGTGAGCAGCACTGCAAAAAGACTGAGCTGTCCTGGTAGCCCTCTTGTTATCTCTCTGTCATCTGTATGAGCCTGGGCAGCTGGAGCAGACAGGCAGCCACAGGCCTCTGCCGGGAGCTTCTGTTCACTGTACTGACACAACAGTATGAGAGTGTGCAAAGGGAGAGGTGGGGATGGAGGCTGGGGGCCCTGCAGTGGTTCAGTCTAGGAGGGGAGTTCCTGAAGCAGGGTGTGGGTGCTCCTAAGGGAATCTGGGACTCTAGAGATGTTGAGTGAGAGAGATGTTGCTGGTGTCTGCAGCTGCTAAATGGAAGGGTGAGAGAAGGCAGAGCTGAATGCTCCTGGAGGTGCACTGTGAGAGGGACAAATAGAACAAAGGGAAATCCCAGCTAGATGGAAGGGGGAAATCAGTTCCCTGGGTGGGTGGTGAAGCATTTGAACGGGGGGCTGGACCTTAAACGAACAATACCTTATGCTAAAAGGTTTCTATTTCATCAACTACTGCTTCTTTGGACCATCTGACCAGCACACCCCTTGGCTCCAGGTGTGTGGTGAGCTGGATATGCTGGTACTGCTGGGAACAGCACTCTGATTCAGTACAGCATTTCTTTGTGCCTGTTATGTAGGTGATGGGTCCCAGTGTTCTCAGGGTCCAATGTCTTTGTTGTGTGGGCAACTGTGTTTTGAAGAGGTTTTTGGTCCAGCCAAGCAAAGCTCCGTGGAATGTCATGGTGGTTGGTTTTATGTAATGCTGTTCAAGCAGAACCTGGGCCCTCAGTGAAGCAGATGGCAGCTTATTGAGCAGCCGTGAGCAGAGGCTGGCTATTCACTAGACCTCTCTAGCAGCAGCACTGAGGGCTTTGCTCTGACACTTGACTTTCTCAAGTAGTCCTGTGAAACTTGTACCTGTGACATAAGACTGGAACAGTGGCTATTTGGCTCTGAGTGGTTACTGGTCACCAGCAGAGTCTGCAAAGCAGTGGAGAGGAATTGGGGAAATGATCGTGTTTAATTCTTCCAACTCCACTAGGAATACTAACTAACCAGCCTTAGTGTACAAAACACTTTTTCTGTAGAAACTTAGTGAAAGTTCAGCAAAATGATCATGCAATTATTGTAGAAACATAATTTTTAGTATAGTTGATGTAGCTGAGGAGAATTCCTTTGGGTAAATGTTACTCTTGGTTATTGAACAGAAACAGATATGTGCCAGTGCAGACCGCTTTTGGAAATTCCTTTGTTACAAACACCCCAAATCCCATGTATTGCTGCTCTCAGTACAAACCAACTATGCCAGCAGTTGGAGTTGGGGAACAGCACCTTCCAAAAGCTGTTTGGTTGGTTACTGTTCTTGACAGAATTTCTCACACTGACTCCTGAACTATGTGCTCTGGATTGGTGTTGCAGATAAGATTCTGTTCCAACTGGAATGTAGCTCTGATCTCCTTGCTGATTCTCGCACTGGACCAGAGTACTGTGGGAAAGACAACGAACAAGGAAGTAAATGTTTTTGCTGGTTTTGGGGCCTAGACCTCTGAGGTGCTTGTCATTCTAGCAATGCCCTAGTGAGGGTTGATGGTGCACCTTTATGTCAGCCTGATTTCTGCTGTAGCCCAGGGGTACTGCTTAGTCAGCACCTCTCATGCTCATGGTTCTAAATGCTTTGGGCTTCTAAGCAGAGTTCATACCTAAGAGCTCTTGTCCTAAAACATTTGCCTGCAGCACTAGTTCATTAACTGCTTTTCTCTTTTTGAATCTCTTATTTATAAAACAGGCACAAATGATTGGTGGTCCTAGGGAATACCTGAGATGCCTGTAGTGAGGCTTCCTGTCCATCTTCTCTGAACAGACAGGACCTAAATTCCCTGGGCTGTGTCCTTGGGGCATATTCACTGTCAGTATTCAAGTATTCCATCCTTGTTTTTCAGACCTTGTGGCTGTTTTGGTGATGACTCAAGTGATATGTCTCAGGTTACTGTAGGCAATGGTTTTTTACTGTGGTGTTTACATGGCTGTTGTGACACCAGGATGTGCACAAGAAAAGCCTTTTCACCTTCTGGCTACCCGATATGGTAGAGGTGGCTTTGGAGTACCAAGTTCCTTGGCTGCACATATATTTTTTATATATAATATATTTGCCCGTGTATTTCTAATGGGGTGGGAAAGAAACTACTGTAATGATGGGAAGCTATTTAGTGCTGCATGGAGTTAATTGCTTCTAATCAGTGCTTACATCCGTCTGGTTTTATGGGAGACAACAAGCCTTCGCTGGATGTGCTCATTAGCCATCCTGTAAATCACAGGGATGCTCTGGCATCTCCTGTATTGTGTGCCCCATTAGCTGGGTTGTGTTTCCATGTAGCCGTGAAAAAGGAATGGTATGCACTGGGATGGGGATGGATTTGAGTCTCCACTTAAGGTCCCTTGTAACAATTTGCAAGTAGAAGTTGTTTGCCAGTTGGCCACTTAAACCTTGATGAGGGCTATGTTGAATTCAGTGAGAGCAAATCAGGTGTCAGGAGCTGCTTTCCCAGCAGATGTGCTGGGAAAATGCTGCTTAGGGTGGCATGGTCATTGTATTGATACACAGCATGGATGTGCAGAATCTCTGAGGGGCACCCCATTGTTAAAAAGAAGAGCTTCAAAAACTCAATGCAAAGGAGCTTCTCCTTTTTGTCAAAATAAACAAATTGTGTCAAAGAATCTGTATTCTTTGGGTATCTTGATAAGAACTCAGTAGTGCAGGTAAGAGGTTTTGGCTCCTCTATTCCAGGACCAAGTTAAATAATGAGCTGGAGAACCTGCCTTTGCAGCTGCAGAGGTGCCCTGTCCCCAGGCGTCGCAGAGCCCTGCCAGGACCCGTACGTGCTGCAGTGTGATGGATGGGTGTGGGGTGATGAATGGCGTGTGCCTGGGCACCCATTAGAGCTCAGGCAGTGCAGGAAGATTAATTGGGTCAGGTTGTGCAGGCATCTTTCAGGGCTCAACATATTGGACATTTATCTATCCATCTTCCACATCAGTTACAGCACTGTGTGCTCGAGTCAAGAAACATACGGGTGAGTTAGAGCTGTGTGCAGATAGATGGGGGCTGTGGCTGTCTGCTGCAGCTCTTGCTGCCTGGGCATTGTGAGCTCAAAGCAGGCAGAAAAGGAGCCCTCAGGAGTGTTGGTCTTGGATAGAAACTTGGCTGCTACGTTCCTGGTAATTGGTAGTCTTTTCCATTAAATCTCTCTACTCCCAGCTCTCTCACCAGGTGGCAGCCTCCAGCATGCCAGACTGGGAGCCTGGGGATGTGGGAATCTGAGCCTGGATTGTAAATCAGGACAGGAAGGAGGGAAAAAAAATACAAAACCTAAGCTAGTATCTGCTGCTGAATTTTTAAGTGTTTGGGTTTTTCGAAGCTTTTCAGAAGCTGCCACCAGGAGAAAGAGCAACTTGTTGAAGTTTTTTTAAATTTTTTTTTATTTTTAATAATAAAAAAAAAATATTTGAAATGCTGTTGGGAATAGTTTTACCGTCCTGGGATTGTAGGAGCTAATGCATACAGCATGGGTGTGTGTGTCCTGCATCACTGAATGGAGGCACAGACATCTCTGCTCATTACTTCAGCAAGAAGTCTGTGGGTGGAGAATTATGGTATAGGTTGGGATAGGGCGGTTGAGGTATGCTGGAGACAGTGAGAAATGGGAGAGCAAAAGGGAGCAGTGTCCAACAGCAATATATTTGATATAAAAAGTCAGAACAAGAGAGAGAAGAGGATGAGGGTAGGGCACAGGGAGCGCACTGCCTGGATAATAGCAGGTGAGGAAGCTAATCTAGTCACCAACCAGTGAGGATTCCCAGGGGAATGGAGAGACTAAGGAAGTAACAAGTAATTGTATTCTACATCCCTCATGGGCTTAGCTATATCTTTAAAATTGTTCAGCTGTCAAAAAACGTGCATGGACAGTTCTGTTTGCTCATGTATCAGCTCTGGTTACTTGGCGGATCTGAGATTGCTTAGAGCCTCAGCAACAGAAGTAAAGCAAAAGACAGGAATCCAAAATCCAGATCTCACCTGCTTTGTTGTATGTATGGGAAGCCAACAGGTTGGTAGGGCTCTAGGAGACTGTACTATGAAGTGAAATTTCATGTAGGCCTAAAGAAAATACCTAGTGTGGGTGCAAGTGAGGCAGCCTGAGAGAGATGTGCTTGAGAGAGAAGTGATGGAAGCGTAGGAGATGGTAGTAACCATGTTGGAAGACTTGGGGCTTCTAGCCTGACTGTGAAGGTGTAGGGCTTGCAGACTCATATGACAGCACCATCTGGAGGGTTCTCCCCCTGTGCTCTGTGTCCAGTGGATGTATTCACCTGTCTGTATTCACAGGTACAAGGTTTCCCTTCCTAGCCTGGCCTAGAAGGATCACATGGACACACATAGGGAAAAGCTTGTTCTTGGAGTGAGAGTTTTGAGCTGCTGAACACTTAGGAAGATAAACTACTTACATAGTTGCCTTTTTAGGAAATGGTCGTTGGGAAAGGTCCGTGTGCCTAATGGAGTTCATGTGTTGGTCCATAATCCAGAATAGGGTGAGGAAAGATGGAAATTTGGGACATCAAAAGTTTACAAATAATGCAGTGGCTTCTGTATCTGGATTTTTCTAGCCAAGCTCACTCTCCCAGCCAAAAGCATTCAATATTAACATCTCTCCTGAGCTGCTGGGTTTAGCAAAGTTCTGGAGTTTCTTTTTTTTCAGTAGATTTTTTTTCCTGCCCGCCTGTCGGGCAGTCTGGACTCTTGGAGTGAATTCCTGTGCCTGTGTGTGCAGAGCTGCTAAGAGATGGCTGCCTGCACTGATATGATGTCCCTGTCCCCTGCTCCTATTATATGCATTTGCAGTTTAATAATTGCATGTGGATGGCAGTCAGTGCCAAGCCCTGCGTATCCAAAGTCATTTGGTGAAGGAGTCCATTATGCTTGTGGCTCGCAGTGATAAATTCCCTGTGATGGTGGCAGCTCACAGCAGCCTCCTCTCGTAATGGCATTCTGCTCCTGTTGGCAGCCTTCCCTGGGCAGGAGACACTGCCCTGAAATAGCACTAGTGATGAGAAAAACAATGGCTGCGCAACTCTGGGAGACCAAAACATGGAGCAATCAGTAATTCCTTTCCTGGGGCTGCTGTGTTTAAGGAAATGTGCAGAGGATGGCAGCTGGGCATCTGGATGTTCCCAAGGCAAAAAGCCACGATGGACTAACTCAAGAGAGCCATTCCTGAGCCTGAGGGACTGAATACAGTTCTCAAGAGTAGATCAAAGGGTCCTACGTGTCCTACTGCAGTAACTTCACAGAAGAACCCTTTGGAACTTGTTTTTAAGATGTAAAGGATGAAGCAGGGGTTGACTGGCAGTTAGGGAGGGGGAAGCAGATGACATCTGAAATAGAAGCAGCTTCCAAATTAGGTAGTCTGTACAAATCCTTTTGGTTTAGGTGTATTGACCTCGGGAACAGCACACTGACCTTTTGAAGGATTTGTGCCCCATTGATCCTAATCTAATTAAAGCAGTGCTTGCTGCTTAGCATGGGCCAAAGTGCAGCAGGGTCAAGTGTATGTCAGTAATTTGAGGATTAGTTATTAGGTTGTAAAATAATAATCAGGAAAGCTGTCTCTAGTGGAAACAGTTCAGTGCAATGGTAAAATACTGTTGGAAGAAGATCCTGATACACCAGTGCTGTTGCCAGAGATATTTGATACATTCTGCAAGGGATTTATACATGAGAAAGAGTTCCCAGGGAATGGCTGGAGGAGGGGTTTATGCATGGACTGAAACATTTGATGGAGGGCTTCTCTTCCTTCCTCTCCCTTGTTTCCCATTAAAGCAGCCTGGTTATTCTAGATTCAAGGGTAGAAATCCACTTGAATTTGGGCAAGCAGGTTTTTGTTTGCAGACATGTGGACTTAGAGATCTGTCAGACAAATGAAAATGCAGCTTTTTAATGATCAGGAAATGGTTAATACTGCTGAACTCATTAGATACCAGTCACTTGTAGGGCTTAGGCTGCCTGTTTCCTAATTGTTAATGTTAATTGGCTGCTTTTCTACTTGTATGGGGTAAATGGTGGGGAGCCCCAGCCACAGACCCAGGCCCCCAGCTGTGAAGGGCTGGAAAAGGACAGTCCCTCCTGCCTAGATGGGCTGATGTGAGGAAATTTGTGGCCTGTGCCAGTCTTGAAAAAGATACCTTGAGTTAGTGAAGGGAGCAGTGAGTTCCTGTGCTGACCATTTTGTGCAGGCCGCTTACCTGGACTCTGGGCGAGGCACAAGAGAGCTGCAAAATTAAACCCATTGTTAGCTACTTGGGGTGTTTTTAAAGGCTGTTCTGCTCACAAATGTGTGCAAGACAGGCACACTTTTTTGCTAACCAGTTTTTTACAAGCACAGGTATTTCTTTTATTGGGTTATTCACAAGTCCCTCACTCCTGTCATTTGCCCTTGACTGTGGTATAACCATAAAACATTTACTGTGAGGCCATGAAGAATCCATATGTCCGTGTGATCTGTCAGGCCATCAAAAAGCTAGGGCTTGTGGGGTAGCATAAGGATATCTGAAGGTGACACATGCTGTCATTTGATGAACAGAGATGCAGAAGGGGATTCTGGCAGCCACTACCTTGGCCTTGACAACTTGTGATGGTGACCAGGTGGGGTGTGTTATCTTAATAGTCTGGAGCTCTTGTGAATTATTTGCTGATAGATGTAAACAGCTGTTATTCTTGGTAATGGAAAGCAATTAGAAACATCTGTACTCTTGGCGATGAGTAATGCCTCCCATCTTCACTGCTCCCAAGTGCCAATTGGAAATAACTACATCATCAGGATGGGCTGGCAACCCACACTGCATTATGGCCTGGTTTGTACTGAGCTGTGAAGAACAAGAGGTGAAGCACAGTGGAATGAGCCTATATCTAAGCTTGCTTGGGTTTGTTTCCCCCTTCAGGATGAGCAGAGGGAAGCCAGGTGCTCCATATCTGCCTGTCAGCCTGCATGTTACTCAGTGTTCAGGAGCTTTGGGCTGGTATGGCTTCTGGAGCTGGAAGTCTGTGATGGCACTTTGTGCCCACATACCATCCTAGATGGAACTGCAGCTACCCCTGAGGCCTCAGCCAGGCATGTATGTCCATTTCAGGGCTTGCCAGCAGCTGGAATGAGGTCCTGGTTTGGAGACTCTTGAGTAAAGGGAAGGCCAGGAGAAGCCTGGGGATCTAGCAGCTCTGGTAAGACTTCTCAGATATGCTGAGAAGGCCCTGGCAACAAACATTAACCTAGTGACAGTGAAGTGTATTGTGCAGGGAGGCTGGTTTTGGCTCTCAGTGCCTTCTGAGGTGTGTTGTTGAAGAACATGTGGGCTGGAGTCTTACAGGTTGTCTTTATTCCTCCTTGTAAATTACAGAAAACTCATTATGGCTTCCTTTGCTTTCTGAATCACAGAATGATACCCTTGATGTCCCCATTTGGGACTAGATGAGTTGTATTTAACAAAATAAAAGATAGGGATAATTCAAAGTAAAATCCTTAGCTTTCAGGTTTTTTAATGTGTGATTTTTATTCACAGTTTTGCAGTAGCTCCAGAAAATATAAGAAACCAAAAAGATTCCATCAGAATCTTGATGGACAGTGTATCTGCTTTAGTCCTTTGAAAGCAAGATCATCTTTAAGTAGGGAGGGTTGTTAGCAATACTCCTGAAGTATTTGTGAGGAAAAGAGACTGATGGAGTTTGATAGGTTTGTAGTGTTTGGTCTGTGATGGATTTTTTTTCTACTTTTACTTGACTATTTGATTGTCTCTGTTATTTAAAAATAAAATAAAAAAGGAGACATCAGACAGCATTTCCCTATTTGTTAACTGCACAGGTACCTTTTACTTCCTGACAGTTACTCTTGGTTTTTTTCAGAGTCACTGTTAACTTGTTTTCCATCATTGTTTTCATTGTGCAGGAGTGCATCATTTTATGGCTTTCACATGGTTTTAAAACAAAGAAATGCTGAATTTCCTCGCTGTAGCATCTCTGTAGCACCCTGGTTAATATGTTGCAGGCTGCTGTCAGAATGGGATGGATCTATTTAGTTCCTGAATTGTAGTTCATAAGTTGAGAAGAAGTACTAGATGGGTAAAAGTCTCTGAAATGGACAGCAGAGGTGTACAGCAGGTTTCTTGCTGTATCAATTCATTCTCACAGGCTGTGTGGGTTAATTCCCCCACCAAAGGAAGAAAAGCAGGGAAGTAATTAACATGAGATAGAAAATATGAAGTGCGATTCTGTGCAGAGGCATTTCATGCTTTATTGGTTTCATGAGAAGGCCAAGGTGCCAGAACAATAATTAATATGTTGCAAGAAGACAAAATAGATGTCTTATGCAAGGTCAGGACATTTGTTGGCTTTGCAAGAGGGAGGGAGAATTATACTGAAACATGTGATACTTGGAATACTCAGAAGCAGTAGCTGGGCTTTTATGCTCCCTCTGTGTGGGATGGAGGGCTGCAGGGATGCAGGTGTGGATGGCGTTGGAGCAGGCTATTACCCTGATGCTGTTAGCTAGGCCTGACAGAGCAGCTGCTTTCCTGTGGCTGCTGCTGCTGCTGGGTGAGCATTTCCAAAGGACTCTGAAGTGTTGGGAAGGCCATGCTTGGAAATGAGTACTGAAGAGGTTTATACAGGCACAGTCTAAATCCTGGTTAGAACATGAGGTTGTTGTCCTCCTGCCCTCCTGGGTTCCAGTAAAACCAGAACCAAGTAACTTGTGCATGCTGCATCTCCACGCACAGCAGGGTGAAATGCCCTTGTGATGCTTTGCAGTGCAGAGCTGCCCACATGGGGATGTTTCAGATCCTGGTGAATCAAGTAAATGGTGATCTCTTGGTTTCAGATTATCTGCAAGGAAGAGGGAAGCCTTCAGGTTTCCTTGTCCTTAGGTGCCTTGGAGCTAGGTGTGTGCAGAGTTCATATCCATGCCATGTTCCCAAGTGTTCCTTGAAGTTTCATTGGGAGCTAGCAAAAGGTCTTCCTTTTGCAAGTGTGACTTAAGGGGCAAGTGGAGGAGGTGGAGCTGGCCCTTTGGATAGGGATCTCAGAACAGCAATGTGAGTGTCCTTTGATTAATCTCTGGAGTGCCACTGGCCATGGTATCCCCGTACGATGGGGTGTGCGGTAATGGAGAGAGCAGGTGGGTGCCGGCTAGGGCAAAGAGAACTTGAAGGCCATCCCTGGCTCTCAGCTGGGTTGGAAAAGTTGGGAAGCTGATGGGCAGTGTTGGGGGAAGAGCACAAGTTGTACAGATTGATGTAGCTGTCCCAAGGACCGGGGTTTGATCAGCACGACTGCGGTTGCATGCCAAGGACAGCTGCTGGATGAAGAATTAGGATGGGCTCCGATGGCTGGGGTTTACTTTACAGATGTCATAAAAAGGCCTTCTTCAAACCTGTTCATTCCTCCAGTGCTGCTTTTCCAGATGGGAATTACAGAGCAAGATTCAGTGAAATCTGCTTCTGTGTTATTTAACAGAAAAAAATTATAGTAACCTTTTCTAATCCTTTCATTTCAGGTTTGATTTACCTGCTATACTTTGATCAGAAATTTGTGTAGTTTTACAGGATTAGGTATTTTTATGTCCAGTTGTGGAATGAGTGTAGTGTATAAAAAATTCAGTGATTATTGTATTTTGAAAGCTGGGATTAACCTGTGATTCTTGATTAAAAAGACATTTTACAGGATGGGGGTGGGTACTGAAATTGTTGCTTAGCTTGTGTGCTTCTTGTTTGGAAGAAAGCAAAATTGAAGGTGTTTTCCAGGCAGTATGCTGAGAGTGAGTATGAGCAAGTAGAGAAATTTGGAACTAGGGAAGGTAGAATTGGTTTTACTTATTTAAATTTAATATAAAATTTATTTAATTTAAATAAATTTTATTTATTTAAACACTTGAGAGTTTCCTTGTGAACAAACAAAATGGTTGGTAACAACTAGGCCTTTGCTTACTGTGTCTGATACTGAAAGATGGCAGTTCTGAATCTGTGTCTGCTCTTGTGGTTTGTAGTTCTGGTGAAGGTGGCATCAGCCTCCTCCAAGTCAGGGACTTAAATATCCAATGGAAAGCCCCTCATTAAGGCCGAAGCTGATTGATGTTCAGCAAGTCTCCACAAAAAGCCAGGTTTGTGCAAGCTGCTTTTTTCCACCTTGATGCAAAATGGCAGGGAACACAGTTCTTAAAGCAGCCCTTAGACAGAGGTGGAAGAAAAGTGCCATGAGGGACAGAATTACCTGCCTCTGGATGTGGGATACAGGGATGCCTATCTCCCACAGCCAGGTGATTGAAGAGATGGTTTGGAATTGTGTGGATACAAGGAATACTTCCATATGTAATATAGAAATACATTTAAAAAGCCTAAGTGTTTATATTGTACGTAGCATTGTCATCAACCTAATAGAGAAGTGTTTGGATGGCTGTGTGTATTTTACATAGAAATAAAGGATAAATCCATATAACGTGCTCTATTTCAGTTGAAATCCACCTGGAAGTCTGTTGGTTCTGCTGCTGTTCCCACCCTGAGTAGGGGGAAAGTAAATAGTACAGGTCTACTTTGCTTAAGACTATTGTGGGAATTTTGGTGACGTGATAGCATGATGGGTATCCTTGGCTGTGTGAAGGCTGGATTTGTTCTTGGTCACCCTTTTTAGAGAACAGGCAGCATTTATGAGGGAGAAGGTTTTCGCAGGTTTGTACACGAACAAAGGGCAGTCCTGCCTTCAAGATCAAGGCACTGCCTAGTGCACCACGAAGGAAAGCTGCTTTGCCTGGTAGGCAGCTTGTTGAGAAAAGGGTTATGGTGGGTAGGACTCCCTTGAAGAACAGCTTTGTGCTTTTTTTCCCCTTAAAGCTGTTGTCTGGATAGTGCTGCTAACCACAGATAACATGGTCCTGTTGTGGATGCAGGAGTCAAGGGCTAAAAAGGAATTGCTTTTCTCCATGCTGGATATGAAAGATTTGGGCTCATTAAATCCTTCAGGAGAAAACAGGAATTGAGGCAGGCTGGACTTGTGTGCTACCAAATGATACAGTCCTGGTGGAGCTGGAGCATAGCATGCAAAATCAGAGCAGAAGTTCCAAATGGCAATTATCAGGCAGCTTGGTTAACTCTCTCTTCCTTGGAAAATCACTCTCAGGATTATATGGTCTCAGGAAAGATTAGCAAAGCTGAGGAATCTTCAGGTTGATAAATAGGAAGATTAGATGGGAACAGTGGGAAAGCTACTTAGTAGTGAAGTCTTTGCCCTGAGAGCCAAAAGCAAAGCTTTTAACTAAGCGCATTTGGAAGGAGCAAGCCTGAAACTGCAAGAAAAGATGGCATAAGGAGACAAGATGACAGCTGGAACCCAAAGGAGCTTTTAGTTGCTTCTCATTGCCTTTGATGGCAACTTAGCAGGATCTAGTACCAGGAACAGACAGTGCACCATAACCCTGACTGCTGCTGTAACTGAGACTATGCGTGGGCTAGGCCTTCGTGGCACGAGGCTCTAGGGGTTAGGGGAAGGAAAGGATCAAACCTGGGCTGGACTGGAAACTGTGGATACTGAATCATACAGCCCAGGTCCTTGATGCAGCAAGAGAAATATTTCTGTTCTCTATTTACAGTGGCAGCCTGCTTGCAAGGGTGTTCTGGGCAGTGAGTCTTGGTAAAGCCTGTGAAAAGCATCATTTCAGCTCAGATGAGTTTTTAAATTTGATTGCCACAAACAGTGCAGTTGAGTAGTGCACAGAGGAGAATGAGAAATAGTTTGTGGTAAGTGAGGAGATGGTTTGGTGTTTTAGCATTTCTGGGAAGTTCGTGTATGAAATGATTTTTGGGGGCCATGGACTTTTCCATCCTCCATTGGTGACGAGTTGTGGTGGGGCATGCATTTATCTGCAGTCTGAGCTGTGCAAATGCTCTTATTTATCTCTCAACACTCTGAAGAGTTATGTGATGTCAAGACAAACTTCCCAGCTGGGCTGCAAGAGTTGAGGTGATCTGGAGCTGAGATGTCCTGCTGCCAGGACCCCCGTGTACCATCTGTCCCCAGGGCACACTCCCACCTCTGTGCCAGTGTTCGCTTTGCTGCCTTGCTGAGGGATGTGCTTGGATCCCTGGGGCTGTGGGATATCACTAAGGATGGAACTCAGGGCTGGGTCATAGCTAATAAGTGGTGTGATGGTCCTAAGGAGAAGTGCAGGCAGGGGAGCCAGAAAATATTTCCGTGTTCCTGTATCTTTTCTTAACTTATTATGGAGTTTAAAATGGTTGGAAACAACAGGAACACCGGGAGGCTGTAAAATACTGCGTAAAACTGATAGAAAATGGCTCTTTTTTCACGACTAAGTAGTTTTCACTTCTGTCCACCAAGTGAGAGACCAGTGGTCATTTTGAAAGGAATTCTGTTTCTCCCCAGGATCTCTACTGCTTGCTTTGTAGTTTATAGATGCTTTTCATATAAGATTTCTGGTGATCCATGGATACCTGGATATAGCAGTGTGATAAAATTAATGTCTTGGAAGTGTCTTATGTTCTGTATACTTATGCTGTCAGGAAGTAATGCAGCAGAAACATGAGAACATTACACTGAATGATGTGGCAATCCTCTGACTTCTTGCTGGTGATAAGCAGCCCAAATATTCCAGGGAAAAATGAAAAAGGAAAAAAAAAAATTCCAGAATGGGCAATTGCAAAGTGACAGAGGCAGAGTGGTAAAACCAAGTGTGAGCACACTTGATATGTGATGATAGGTGGCTATTTTTAAAGATAAAGTCTTGCTTATGGCAACTGTTTGAGGTGGAAAAATGTGTAATTGTCCTGGTTTTATTATAAGAACAAAGTTGGGTACAATGAGTTTGAAGGACAAATGGCAAAAATACCAAAAGGGATTTTGATCTTGAATTTGTGTGGCTGGCTTTCAACCTTGCTGAGTGTAATCATCTCTATCATTTCCTGAAATGATTGTATGTCATTAAAGGAAAAAAACCAAATCCAAGCCTCTTCATAGGGCACCTGTGCTCGTGTTTGTGTCTGGAGCCAGGTTTCAGTATGACTTCCAGCACACTTCTGTTCTTCCATGTCTGTACCATTATAGAGACAGGTTCCTTGTCCTGCTGTCCCAAAAACCTGGCTGAATTCTCAGATCTGCAGTAGTCTCTGCCTGGGATTTGGCACAGGAGCATTGCTATTAGTGGTTCCACTGCTCATTACTTACTGCTGTAATCGTTCTGTCTTTCGTCTATTCCATGTTCCTCGAAGTCTTGTATAGGTTGGACTAATCCAAATTAGTTGGTATTATCTGCATAGGTCGTCACCTCATTTCTCAGCTTCCTCTCTAAATCATGACTAATGACTGTAAATAACTCTGGTCTTAGTGTCTTGGGGCACCTCCTTGTTAATCTTGAGCCATTATGTTAATTGACCATTTGATCCTCATCTCTCCCCTGCCCCTCCTTTCATTCCTCTGACTAACTTGCAGCCAGAATTGTCTGTCTGTGCACAACTGCCTGATTTTTTCGGAAGGCTTGATGAGGTGCTTGGAGGCTCTTTGGAAGCCCAGAATAAGATGTCGTCACACACATCTTGATCTCCTGCTTGGATGCAATGGCGTTATCTGGCATGATTTTCCACTCTCTTCCCAGGCTCACTGGTGATTCATTGCACTGCTGTGGCAGCTGCCGCTGCTCGCTCCTTTTGGTTTCTTGTTGGCTCTCCAGAGGAGAGGATTGCGGTGGGGAAAGAACTGGGAGAGGTGTATGTGGCAGGGGAGGAGGAGGAATAGGGGAAGGCAAACAAGCCCTTTGTCCTACTTGCTCACACAGTATTTCTGCCAGCATGTCACTGTGTCCTCTCGGAAACAAAGGCAGAAGTGGGAATTGATTTCAGGCGTTCCTGACTGGGATAAAATAAAAAAACTTACTCTTTAAGACTATGTACAAGTCGATCAGACTCTTCTCTGTTATTCACTCACCATTTTGCTATCAAGCAGGTTGTAGAGACTGGCTTTGCCCATTCTGTGTTTCGCAGTTACTGTATACTGGGGAGTGGAAGAAGTTTGGTGTTTCTTTTTTCTCTGTCTCAGCACCAATAGGCCATGTTTTAAAGGCTAAGAGTGCAGGATATCTGTATAAGGAAATATAAATCTTTTTGGCATTTCAGTTTTCCCCCTGGAAATCTTGTTTTGATGCTCAGGTGCAATGGATTCTGGGAGCTCCTTTGGTTATTGCTGCCTTTATGAAAGCAGCTGTTCCATCAGTGCTGTGGGTTTGGTACTTAGCAGGATGGTAGAGGAATACAGGCAATGGTTACTGCAACCCAGTGCTTGTGTAAACTGTGTTAGTGATAGAATAAGTCAATTCCAGGGCAGTCAGTCACTGCTGATGGCTGTGCAGCTCGGCACTGTTAGGGAAATATTTGCTTTGTGTGTGTCCAAACCCTGTGCGACAGAGCTGCTGAGGAGACCAGTGCTCTGTTCTTGGACCCACAACTTGTCTGTCACAGTCCCATCTCACTTGTATTTTCCTCTCTTGTTCCTGAAGACAGAGGTGATGGAGGCAGGAAAATAACTGAACTCTGCAGAATAAAAAGCAGAGTTGCCAAATGATTTCTAGTTGATTGAGACAGAGCCTAAATACTGGGGTGGGGAGCCAGATGATCCATTTCACTGGTGTCGTAGTTGTGTTAAGTGAGCACTTGGAGGAGCCATAGGTGGGAGTCCCCATATCTCAAAGGCCAGGAGTTTGACCTGGATGTTAATAGGCAAGAACTTTGTAGGTGTACTGGGGATAGACCTTGGCGGTTGAAATGTTACACTGAGTCTCTTCTGCTCTTGGGTCATTGCTGAGATTTTTTGGTGGGGAAATGATGAAGAGATAGATAGATGTGAAGATGAAAGACAGATGGATAGACAGAAAGACAGGATCAGAGAGTAGATGAGTTACAGTTGTAACCTAATGCATGTGCTGTCTTAATGCTGCAATATTAGCACAGCATCAGAGTCCCTCTACATCTGCCCCCCTTCCTCCAACTGTACCGATTTATATGAAAATTAAGATTACAAATTAAAACCAGGCTATCCTGGAGTTTTCCAGTTCATCAGCCATCCAATAAAAATGATGTCGAGCTTGTGTGCATAATTCCCAGAAGATTACTTTGTCCTTACAGCTAAGCTCTGTCCCTGATATAAAAGATCTCTATCCAGTTTTATTGAAATAAAGAACTAACATCATAATCCCAATATTGAGGTATAATCTTCATTATCTCCTGACCCTCTTGAGATTTTTTTTTTCTCCCACCCCCGTTCTATCCTGATTCAGATTTATTTCATTTATAATCTCTGTGTGTTTACCTTTATTCAGATAGGATTATAAACCAAATAAATAAAACCCCTCCCCCCAACATGCCCTAACATACAGTAAATACCCTTCAGCTGAGCTCTCATTCCCTGATGTGTTGGGCTGAGCTGTGGTGCACTGGGCTCAGTTCCTGCTGACTCTGCACCTGGGGTTCCCCACAGCAGCACTGCCCACGCACCCCTGAACCTGCTCTCAGGGCAGGGGCTGGTGCTGGACCCCCGTGCTGGCAGGCATGGGGGGGACACGGTAAATGTCCATGGAGGTGCAGACAGGTGGGCTGGCCTGTGTTGGAATGCTGCTCCTGCTAAGTGCACCTCCTCCTTGCAATACTTCCAAGTACGTGGTGGTACTTGGGCTTGCTTCTATGCCAACTGCAAGGCCGGGAGCTAGAATGAGCTGACAGGAATTGGGTGACTTGGCCAAAACCTCTGTTGAGCTGATACAAAGAATGGCTTTTCTTTTCCCAGACCCCTTCTGGCTGCAGGCTGTGCTCTGGGCTGGTACCTGCCTTAGTGCTCAGTAAATGAGGGTCACAGTGTTGCTCAGATCAGGGGTTTTTTTGCGTGCAGAGCAGTATTTCTGTGCTGTAGGAACAGCCAAGTGGTAAAGGTGAGATCTATACCTGCCTCCTTTTAGTCACACACAGTGGGGCTGGTGATGGTTAAGGTCATGGTCAAGTGTCTTTGGTTATGTCAGAGGGCTAACACAAAACTGAGCTGTGCCAAAAGGGAAGGAAGGTTTTTGGAGGCTGGATTCCATCGTGATGAGATAGTATTAAGGTAACCTCTTTGCATACTATAATCACTGGAGTGTTTACCTGCATGGAGAAGAGAGGAACCTCCAAAACATGAAGTGGGAAAAGTGGTGGTTTTTTTGGGGGTATTTGCATTGTACAGCATCATGGCAGGTTGGAGATCCCAGAAGTGTCTTGGTGGCATTTCTTTAGGAACTTACGGAACAGTCACCTGGATAAGGGCTGTGGAGATCAACAGTACCAATGGGGTCTAGTCTGGGAAAAGGAGGTGCAGCTCCTGGCTAGGCAGGTGGCTTTTCTGGAGGCCCCAGTGACTCCCTGAGTTATTCAGTCTGTATGAAATGGGGTTGGAAATAGTAGTTTTCACTGAGAAGACCTTGGAGAATCCAAGGGGAAGATTGCAGTGCAGTAGGGCATACGTAATGTCGGAGGGGAGAATTTAGTTTGCTACAGAGAGATATCATGTTGCATTGCTAAAATAATTGTGATTCTTGTCCTGGAGTATAGTAAGTATGTACTTAAGAAGAAATCGCCCAGGTAAACTGAGGTTATTCCTTCTGTGTCTCCATCTGCTAAGCTGCTAACACAGAGATATATTGATGAGGGCTCAAGGAAAACATGAAATATTTCATCAGTAAGATTATACCACACAGAGACAGATGTTGGGAAGCTGTAACATTTAAAAATAAAGAGATAAACACATGCTTGCAGGAGGGATGGAAAGATTATTGTGGATTGTTGTTTTGGGGTTTTGGTTTGTTTTTTTTTACTGCATGGGCTGAGTGGGAGGAGGGAAGGGAGAACAAGGTGCTGAGAGAGGAAGAGACCGTATGAGAACTTAAAGAGGAGTTAACTACCTGAAGGCAGACTGAGGAGGTGAATGCTGCTGCCTTGGGATAAGCAGCTTTTGTGGGAGTAAGGGAGGAAAGTGAGCTTAGCCAGGTCTATAACCTGTCTCTTATATGTACCAGCTGTGCTGCTACTCACAGCAGATTAGATTTTCATCCTTAATTGTAGAGATTTACTTCTGAACTAGTCAGACCTAGGAGACAGGTAGTACTTAGGGGCATCAGTGAGCAGGAGGCCCACTGCTACAGGTAGCGGGTGTCTGATTGTGTACTACTTGCATGTAGATATCGGTCAGGTGAGTCTTCTGCCTTACCTGTTGCTGCCGTAGTGTGTGATGGGCACTGCCAATGTCCTCCTTTAGAAAAGTTCCATGAGCTGTGGCGTTGTGCTGCTCTGCAGCAGCTATCCCAAGCCTTGCTGTCATGCTGACCCTCACATGGCCATCAGCTGCTACGAGTCATGCCTTGAGCAAGCTGTGTGTTACCCATGAGCAGTGTTTAACAGCTTGAAGCATTTCTGCTGGGCTGGGGTAGTCCAGCCGTAGAGGTGTTCTCTAGTCCTCAGTAGTTTGTTGGGTGGGGGAGTGCATGTGTGTAATAAAATGGAAGTTTTCAGCAGAAATGCTTCAAAGGAATTGGATATTAGTGAGCTTGGGTATGTAGTGCTTGGGGAGGAAGAAAAGCGTCTTCATCCTTCTCTGAGGGTGTGAGAGCCTGTCACTGGCTCCTGTCTAGGAAAACTGGCAGCACTTTGCAGGTTTGGTGCCAAAGGAGGGACCTGCTGGCAGAGGTTCGTGGCTCTGTAAGGGTCACCATGGTGGGCTAGGCACCTGCACTGATCCACAGCTCCCGTGGAATTCTGCAGGGGTACAGCTTTGTTTAAGGTCCCCGCTGGGCAGTGACCAACTACAGCTTCCTTGTCTCACCCCAGTGCTCTTGGGCTGGGGAGCCGTTGACCCCAAGCCTCCACTGACAGGGTTTCCTGTGGATGTCTGACAGTTGCACACAGTTCCTGGGGTCAAGAAACAGCACTTACTCAGCTTCTCAGCTGAGGAATCAGCACAGTGGCCATCAGGTGAGGAAGGGATATGCCTTCCTCTTGTCAGAGGGTTCTGTGAGGAGTAGATGAGGAGTCTGTAATGGGGAAAGCATTCTGTTGGAGGTGGGGAGGACACTGCTGCTGTTTTCAGGGGTTGTTCTGATGATTTCTGGGCTTGCTGACTGCTGGGAGGGTTCTCCATACCTCTTGGCAAAGTACAGAGTTTGACTGCCTTGCCACCAGGGACGGTTCCTTTGTAACTTTCTCACTTTGATCCTGTGATAGATGACAGTGCCAGGGACATCCTTAATGCTGTACAACCTCTGAGGTTCCCTAAAGGTGATACACATCATGTGTAAACGTTGCCATCTGCAGAATGCTGCTTTATGAAGAACTTCCAATTCTGCCTTAAGTGGGAGGCTGGAGTGACAAAGTGATGGTGTCACTTTGCAACTGGCCCTTGAAAGATGGTCCATTCCCTTCGGGAACCATCTGTGTAGCCCTGTGTGCCTGATGGAATGTTTATCACGTTGGGCTGAAATAAAGAAAATCATCTTTCTGTTCCTTGTGCTGTGATTTTCAGGGAGTTTAAAAGCTTTCTGAAAGATTGTTCCCTTTTGACCCGAGGAAAGTTAAGTTTGGAGCTGGAGCACAGGCTGGAGGTTTAGCTTTGGTGGAAGTTTGTGAAACCCAAGTGTCATAAAGAGCAGCTGATACAGATTTCCTTCCTCCTCAGCACAAGAACCAGCCTTCTGTTTGCCTGTGATTAATCAATTTACATAGCAGGTGGGAATAGGAAATTACCTACTTAGCTATGAGCAGGTGTGGCTTTAAAGGGATGGAAACATCGGAAATAATGTTTGAAAAAAGAACTTGTGAAGTTGTGTGAGGTCAGTGGCCAGCTGTTGATAGGAGGGGTGTCTGAGCAGCAGCTGATCATAGATTATCACCTTAATGATGATTGTGTGATTGCACTGTCACTCTGGTTTGGCTAGTTCTTCATTCCCTCTTGTGTCAGCCTTCTTCCCTGAGGCTCCTGGAGAGGCTGCAAGGAGAGCAGAGATGTACGTGAGGGTGTTCTGACCTGGGCTTAGTGAGGTAATGCTTATCCACAGGTGCCAGGTACTGATTGGGTTCTGGTATTTTCCACCATTGGTGCGAGCATGTACCTGGAATGGGCTGAGAATACAGCATGAGAATGCTGATGCCTGGAACTGCTACTGTTCTTGTGTCCAGAGAACTCTGGGTCTCTTTACAGTGGCGTTTTGTATCAAGTAACTTAAAAGCTATTGCTTCTTTTAGTGTAAATACTGTTGAAAAGGTTTAGAAAGTGCTGAAATTCAGCCCTGCTGCTTTCTATCAAGTCCCCTTAGGTTGTTTTGTTTTCTTCTTAATGTTGGTTTTTGGTGTGGGGGATTGGAGTTTTTTTAGTTTGTTTGTGGGTTTTTTTGGTTTTTTTTGGTTGGGGGCAGGGGTGTTTTTGGGTGGTTTTTTTTCCTTTGTTTTTTGGGTTTTTTTAATATATATATTTATTTTGTTTTTTCGCATAAAGGCAGGGAAATACTATGCAAGGCACAGAAAAGATGATGGCAACAGGGACAGATGAGGAAAGAGGGCAGCAGTGCCCATCTCAAGAGACAAGGCTGGAAAGAGCAGCTTGGTTAGCTGTGTGTGATGGCATCTGTCAGGAGTGTGTCAGGGCAATGAGCTATTGGAGCTGAGAGATGGAATGGGCACACAGGGAAATGCATATAAACTGCCTATGGCTAGATAAATTCCCTGGAACACAGGAGATGGGCTCTGCTGTTCAGAGATAGCCAGACTTGGGCGAGGGGCAGTTCTTTGGTGTAAGAACATTGGACTGACCTGGCTGCCATGTGCAGCTGGCCAAGGGTGCGTGGGGGCTCTGACACCACTTATCCAGGGAAGCTGTGTGCATCAGTAAGATGATTCCTCAGCTGGGAATGCCGAACAGCCCAGTCTGCACGTGGCATTGCAAACTGGGCTTGTCTTCTTTCCTGTCTTTCATTCCCACCTTTGCCCTTCTGCCTGGGGTTTCTCTCTCCCTAAGCAAATCTGGCTGATTGTCTTCAGAGCCCAGAACCACTGGCTGTGATGCTTGTGTGTCCCTGTCCCAGCTGATGCCTGGTTGTGCCTAAGTGCTTCTAACAGCTCTTCCAGTGTGGGTGAGAAGGCACTTTGAACCGCTGAGTCTCAGTTTTTCCAGCTGCAGTATGGGATAATTGATTTCCTAATTTCTCATTTTATGTGAATGGACAGAAGGACAGCTACATGATGCTGCTAACAGCAATGGGAATGGAAATTGCAGGGATCTGTACATGTCTGTAAGTCCTTGGCTTCTTAACTAAAACAACTTAAAGCAATTACCAAGAAATTTATTTTTCTTGCTCTAACATCACTAGAAAAATTTAGCCATAGGACTTGGGGTATTTAGAACAGTTTATAGTAAAAATGAACTGATTGCTTGTTTAAACCCTAGTGCTTCATTAAACGTGGTTGTGCGTGGAGTTCTTGCAGCACTGCCAGTAAGGAACATGGGTTTGGCTTCTTCAAGCCCCAGAGCTGACATTGGTTTAATTGGAAGGAAGTAGACAAGACAGTCAAGTATCAGGATTTTAAGAGGCTGATGTCAGGCTAAATGTCCATAGTGCAGGAACTCTTTACGTAAAATAGCTACATGTAAGTGTAGGTGGGGTATCTCATTTGGAAAGGCAGCTCATAAACAGCACAGTGCCACCTGCAAACTGGGAAAAAGTGGTGCCTACTTGGAATATTGGCCTTCTGGACCTGTTTGGTGACTGGCATCTCTCTCGGGTGTGTGTGCTGTCTGAACTGCGCCCTCAGCAGCACAGTGGGAATGGCAATGCACAACATCCAGCAATAGGAACAGAGGTGATGTGCTGGTCACCACTCTCCTGCATCACCTGGCTAATGTGGCAGAACCGCCACTCCTCACGAAGGTCAGAAGGTAGCTATTGTGCACTCTGGAGATGTTTGTTGGAATTGTTGACTGTAATGTGAGGTGTGAGGTTGTGCTCAAGAAGTTTCTGCAGGCAAAAGGCCCTCGGCTGTTTAGATGCGCCCAGGTCAGGAGAGATGTCTGGAGAGGAATATTGCAGAGCAGCAGTGAAGCATCCAGAGAATGTGAGCAGTTCTCTGCAAAATGCGGTTTGTCTACAAATTCTGTCAAGGCTTCTAATTAAGATTCCTTGGAGAAGATAAGTCAGCTGTCTTCCATGTTGACAAGAACACAAGCTGAGGAAAGATTTGGCTGTGAGCAGGGCAGCAGTGCCCAACCTCAGGGCCAAGGATACGGGTGGAGCTGCAGGACGTGGACAGAAGCCTGAAGGGATTCCATCTTGAACCTGACTTAGCATGTGGGAGACTGAGGTGTACAGCCTGGCCCAAAGCCCTGCTCTGTGAAGGTGTGTGAATGGAAACATCTGGAAGAGGCCTGGCTTGGAGCAGTGTATTACTATCAGTGCCTGAGTAATGTTCACACTTTGTCATTGCTCACTTTTATGGGGGGGCTGGCTTCAAATGCGGTGTATTATGCAATGGTTTTGTCATGTATCAGTGATGATATTAACAGTCTAATGCTAAACAGGTTCCGAGGAAATGAGGAGGAAAAAAAATGACTTACTATATTTACCCTGAAACAAGATTCAATCTGCCACTGTATTTAATGCTATATTTTTCATTATCTCACAAGCATATGTTGGAACTGCTACAGATGATGAAGTTAGCTGCTGGGCAGAGCTATCATCAATGCTTTCCATCTTTATTTTAATAAGAGGAATGAGCAAATTGTTTGTGACCTTTGTCAAGGGCTTCCTGGAAGACAAGAAACCTAGCTGCAACAGAATCGCTAGCCTGGAGCCCTGCTGAATATTCAACGCTTGAGCCCTGCCTGAAACGTGCTGTAACAAAGCCATTGTGTCTGATGGAGCCATGTCTGCCACAAAGGAACTGGGAGCTAAAAGCGAAAGTTAAACCTTTCCTTTCTTCTCCTTCGCACTCCTGGAACAATGTGGCAATATGCTGTTTTGTTCAACCTCCTTGCAGGGCAGGAAGCTGAAAATGGTGTTTCCCTGACAGCTAGCTCATCACACATATGCTGCTGTGGGGAGAAAAAAAAGTGGGCTTTTGGTTTTTTTAGGAAATAAAAAGCTGACATATGTGCTATTGATATGTGTCACATGAGGGACATGTCCCCTATGGCTGGCAGCACTGAGGAGTAGGGAGATGCCGTTTTGAGGTACCTCACATGAAGAGAACCTTGCGTGACTCTAAGCACTTGACAGTATGGAGCAACCAAGAATGCCGAGGCAGGGGTAGTTACAGAATGCATTCCTGGCCTGGAGGGGGTTTCCTGCAGAATCCCGTTGCCCATGCCGGAGTACCAGAGCACCAAATGCCATCACCACCCTTCCACAAGAAAACCCCATCCCGAGGCGTTACTCCAGTCTGTAGGCAAACTGAAGCAGGGACGGCCAGTCCTGGGACTAGAATCACGTCTCAGCAGCAGTGGCGTTGACACTTTTACTTGTGCAGTTCTTAATAGTTTGTGGAGATGGAGATTGTACCAGATGCTGTCTGTTTTATGCAGGTATAGGCTTTGCAGGTGACCTCAGATAAAGCACTTCATTGTGGGTGCTTATTTAAGCTTCCAGGCACCATTTCATATATAGGGAGAAAGGAAAATGCTGTAGAAGTGATAATACACTCCTGTCTGTTATCTCCACCTCAGGTGACTGATTCAATGTTCCCACTCCCATAACATGGTGCAAGAAGGTGATCTGGGCACCAGGTTTGTAGTGGGGTGATTTTATTTTGGAATCGGCTGTTTATAGTTCTCTGAAATCTCAGTATAGATCTCTGAAATCTCTGATGCATTGACACTAGTGTTTTGCTCACTGTGGTATCCTCAAAACTTGGAGGGAAATTCCTTGTGGTCATCTAAGGAAGTTCAGTTATCAATGCAAGTTTCATCAAGCTTTTGTGGAGCCTGCAACACTTCAGCTTGCAAACATCATTCCAGAATTGGTATTTGGTTATCCTTGTATGGGTGTAATGGCTATACAATAGATGAGGAACCCACCCTTAACTCCCCTTGCAAAACGAAGGAGAGCAGTGACCTGGAATGGCAACGATCTAAAGCCACCTTTTGGTACCTTTGGCACCTTCTAAAGACTGCAGACCATTCATTGCACCTTTGACTTGCTGGTGCCGTTTATCAAGATTATTTTCACATTGGAGCCTTCTGAAAACTGGGTGTACAGTGATTCCTGGCATTAATGCTTCTGTGCAAAACCATCTGGTGGAAGCTTGGAGTGCTGAATGAAAGGTGTAAACCTGGATTAGTCTGGATATGGTTCTCTATTGCCTTTGGCTCATTCACATCTCACTGGATGTTTTCCAGGTTCCCTTGGAAGAGCCAAGATTGCCATCATACAGTGTAATGCCATATGTTAAGATTCATATGACATATTACCTAAAAGTCATAAATTATTACACTGTGTCTCTTTACGGGGCTGTGATTAGAAATGTTTATGTAAATGCACCTTCCCAAGAAAAATGGCACATGATGTTAAACAACAGTATACATGGCAGCTCTAATGAGGTACTTTGACTCAGTTAGGATGTTGCCTTGAAAACAATCTGATCTGAGTATAATGGGGAATTAATGTCCTTTTTAAAATGCACTGATCTTAGGTTTCTGCTGGCACTGACATTACTGGGGAAGAAGATGATTGAGAGACAAACCTGCAGAACACGCTGCTCTGAATGGGGAATACCTGGCTCTAGAGTCCAGTTTGTGGTCCTGGCATTGTGTCTGTGTCCCTTGACAGAAATCCCGTATGTACATACATATGTATAGTAGAGATGTCCTGTTCTCACACAGGACTGAGACAGGTTTCACTTGGGCTTTTAAGTTATAAAAGTGACAAAGTTGTCCCTCCCTTAAACTCCTATTTTTCTGGTGTAAGTCAGCTCATCTTGAGTTCTGCCAATGATGGAAAGGTGTAACATGCCCACTTAAGTTAGCTGTAGATTTGCTTAAGTGCTGCTTCAAACACAGGTACAGAAATCCATCCAGCAAAGAGAAATGGACTTTAAAAGCTGACCTAAGTGAGCTATGTGTCTGTGTATGTGGAAAAACAAACAATAACAACCAACCAAAAAAAACCCACGACCAAAAACCAAAAAGCCCAAACAAACAAAACAAACAAACAAAAAACCACCACCCCACCATAAAAAACTAATTGTGTGGCTTTCTTAAATATCCAAACAGAGAACATGGAACAATTTGGATGAGTAATTGGAGTAAAAATAAGCAGGAAGGATTTAATGCTAGGAAGAATGTGCTTTTTTTGTCTAACAACAATAGATTTTTCAAACAAGATGAAGGGATCCAATCATTCTAATTAGCACTGATTCACTTTCTCTCCCCGAGGGATTATATCTGAGCTCTGTGGTGGGTTCAACTGCACTTTGCTCTCTCCTGCCAGTGACTGGGACATCAGAGCAGACCAATGCAACACGAAATGGGACAGACCTGAATGGAGGTGGCGAATCGGTTTGGAATCAAAGCATTCAAGAAACGCGAGAAAGAGGAAACAACTGGCTTGTTTTGAAGCACATGTGAACTTGTGCAGGACTCACACAAGCTGTCAGAGTGCCTTGTACTCGTCTTTCACATGGGGTGTGTGTGACATGGCCCCTCAGAGGCACCTGCAGCCCACAGTGGCTATTCTGACCTCTCCTCAGTGTGCGATCCCTGTGAGATGTGCGGTGCTGCTGCACAAGCACTAGTGTGTTTTCAGACACATCTGTTGTACATGGCTGTGTCTGCCTGCTCTTGTCACCCCCACATCAGCACCACGGGCGGGTTCCAAGGCTCAGCGTTGCCACGGGATCAGCTCTCCCATGATTATGTGAGGGATCAGCATGATCGGCTGTCACTGATTTCACTGACATCTGTCCCCACAGCGAGACAAGCTGCAACATGAATTATTGAAGACATACACATGCAGATCTGTGTCATGATTACGCCAAACAATGCGCTTTGCCACCCTCCGGAGAGCCGTGCGGACAGCTGCTTTAACCCTTTCTGACAATCTGTTACCAGCTTCCCAGCACAGGAACTTTGCGGGGGTCTGGGACACTTGGGCAGCCTCAGTCCTTGCTCCCTGTGCTGACCTGCTAATGCAGAAATACTGTCTGGAGAACTTTCCCTGTCTGCAAGGTTTTGCAAAACAAGGCATTTAAATCTTGATAGGAGAGCTTGGTCTCTGTAACGGGCAGAGAACAGTAGACCTGATTCAGAAGAAGACCTGGTTAGTTTAACCCTTAGTGAAGGAGGGCTTAAAACCTCATCATTAAGCAGGACTGAGACTTGAAAAACTTTGGGGCTCCGAGTTCTTCGGTCAGTGCATGGCTGTCTGAGGAAGGGGGTTAGGAAGCAGTTTTAGAAAACAATAATGAACTTACTGACTTGAGTCGCTGGGTGGGTTCCAAACCTGTGCTACACTGCAGCCATTTACGTTTGCTTGGTTTAATAGTGTGTATGATTAAGACAATCTGATACCTCAGGTCCTTTGTCAAGGATAAACCAGCAGACATTAGAATCTCAAACTACCTATCCTGTGAAAAATGCTTTGCATCAAGCTGGCTTTTGTATTCCATAGTTGAGTGAACAACTTCTGAATCTGGGTAACTTTATGGTTAAGATGAAGCCATTTTCCATTTCAGTGCAACTTCAGCACAGATTTAAGTGAAGCAGACACATATAGGCCCCCTCTCCTGACCGTGGAGGTTGGAGAAGGGGGACCAATGTGGGATCCAAGTGCCTCTGCTTCGCTGACCTTCTGAGTGAGCTTTGTAATTCAAGGGCGATTTATGGCTGTGATTCCAACAGTTTTCATCACCATATGCAATGAACCTTTTCTTTGCTGGTTTTAGCTTACAGAAATGACCCATTTTGGTTTGGTGGGTTTTGCTGCCTACTCAGTGTGGTTATGGGTTATTCTGTATTGGTTTGTAATGACTGGACTTGTTTGTATATTTTTTTTTAATCTTGCTGTTTTCTGCTCCTATACAATAGATATTGAATCAGCAAAGACTTAATATGTCTCAAACACTGTCAAAAGAGAGGATGAGCTTCCCTAAAGGGCTTAGCAGGAGTCAGATGTGGCCTTCACCTTGTTGCACAAGTAATTATAATGGAGACCCTTGGTAGGGCCCTGCATCCACAGCCATGAATGTTTGGAGCTTTGGGGGAATGGATTATTTGCTCTAAATATACTCCAAGTAATTGTATAGCTCATATCCAGCAGGTCAGGATTACAAATTTCATTACAGATTTCAGAGATTGGAAGCCTTTATACAATTACCCTAAGTCCAACTAAGAGGTAAAATAATTTCTTTGAGATGGACTAGGAGGGGGATACTGATCTGATATGACTTTCCCTAGGCTTCAGTTTCATTAGGAAAATGAGAATCCTTTTTCATTTCATCTGGGTTTGATATAGCCTCAGACATATGGTATATCAGGTGTGATATATGCTTGGAGCCTTTTCCCCCACGTCTTAAAGCTGTATAGGTCAATATCCTTTGGGCCTCTGCTTGCTTATTTCTGAACAACTTCATGACTGCTGGCTAAGGGGGTCCCTTGTGAAAAGCTTTGTGAGGCTAGGGAAATGCTACAGCCAAGATGCAGGAGGATATCTCTACGTGAGTACATGGGACCACATTTTCAGAGTATGGCCTAGGAGGTGAGGGTTGATATAGCAAGGTGTTAAACACCGATGCCAACCCAGAAATAACTGGTTTTACCTACACACAGGTCAGTCAGTGTTTATGTTTGTGTATCCAGATATTTATTTTCTGCTTGGTAAAAAGAAAATACACTCACTATAAAGCTAATTGGACTCAGTGCTAAGATAGAAGACCCAGTAGGGTGGTAGAGACGAATAAATCGTGAGCTCTGTGGATTGGCTACAGGCTCTAAAGGTGTGAGCAGGAGGTAACTCTGGGTGCTCTGGGCAGGCATGTGACTCAAGTGGGGTACTGAGGTGCTCAAAGATGAACACGGGCCCTGGTGCTTTGTGGAATCAGGGCTCACGTAGGTGGGAATTGAGACGCGGAAGTACACACAGCACTTTCTCTGCTGCCATGGGCGTGAGCCAAATGGCACACAGGGTTTAAATATCAGAGAGACATTGCTGCTGCACCATGTCTTCTTATCCACATCTGTGGCCCTCATCTTCCCTTTCTGTGGCAGAGCAGAGGATGGTGACAATGAATTCCATAAGGTGAGTGAGCAGGATTGTATGTTTCCCATCAAAAGAGCAGCATCTGTTGTTGTTAGCACTTCTTGGAATCATGAGTGTCTTAAATCAAACTAACAGTACATTAAGGTTGCTTGAGGTATTAATACTCCATATTTCCATTTTCTTTTTTTTATAAAAGGACCTTGCCTTTAGTTTTCCAGGCTTCCCTATAGCTGGTGTTATTTTCCAAAGCAGCAACTTACTGCTGTTGTTTTCTCATTGCCTTGCCGGTGTCACGCGGATGTTTGTTTAAAAGCAGAGCTGCAGTGGAACAAAAGTTTGTGTGTGTGTGTGTGAGTGGACATACGGGGAACCTGTGGGTCAAATTCACTGTTCCTGGCTGCTGTAGTCAATTCAGCCTAAAACATGTTATTAGCCTTTGGCTTTGGGAAGCCATATGGCCAGCAAATCTGGCCAGAAGCAGACTGAATCCAATTCACAGAAAGCTGGTAAACCTGGATTTGTTGCTGATAGTGTCCAAATGTTGTCTTTAGTCAGCCAAGAAAATACTCACAGCCAAACTATTATGATAAAGTAAGACTGATTGTTGTGTTTTCACCTGACAAACACAGGTGATGGATGCAAGAAGTGACAGGAAACCACCAGCATCTCTGTCAGGCAATGCAAGTTCATAGCCGCTCATTCCAAAGTGCTGCTCGGGCTCTGGTACAGTATCAGTGTTATGCTGGTGAGGCTTTGGCTGCCATTATCTTCCTTCTGATACCTACCAGAGCACAGGAGAACAGGCTCAGACTTGGTGCTCAGTGCTCTGCCTGACCAAAGGAAGAGCAGAGGAGACTTGGGCGTCACCTCTGTTAATATTTATGGCAGTATTGCCCAGTGGGCTTCAAGTTCTGGGTTTAGTCTGGAACTGGATCGCAGTTGTTTTTCGGTTTTCTAATGAAGGGCATGTAACTGTTATTATGTATAAATCCAACATGTTTAGCTCCATAAGAGAGGGGTCTATTTTTATTATCTTTCCCTCGTAAGAGTTACTCGCTTAAGAAGCTTTCAAAATATTACCCAGTCACTGAAGGTTCTTTAAGAAAAATATGACTGCTCGTGTAAACAATTAATGGTTGTTAAGTGTGGCAGTGTATATTATGACAAACAACACATGCTACATTATGCCAGCTGGTGTAATGATGTGATAATGTCTGACTCATTAACTCTGGCACACAGTTTACGATGCCCTTCTATGACAGGATTAATTGATTCACACATACATTAAAACAAAAATAACTAAACTGAAATTCAGCTGGAAGCCTGGCTTCTCATTTGTCATCAACCCTGTTGGTGGCTGCAGCCAGTCCAGGCCCAGTGCAGAGCCAGCCGAGGTTTGTCCCCTGACCTCTGTTTTGGCCAGCTCCATGAGTGTCTTGTGAGATGGGAGGAGGTGATGAGAGCAGCCACCAGACTGAAGGGCCCCTGAAATGACTTTCAGGTAGTCTGGGACTGTTTGGATCAAGTAAGTGAGTTGAAAGGTGAAAATACCTCAGAATTGCAAAGCCCCTTTTGCCTGAGTAAAGCCACCAATGCATGGCCTGTTGTTTGCTGTCTGTACAGAGCCAAGAGCTAGTTAATATATTTCCGTCAGAGCACTGAGATAAGCTGTTATTGGGGAATCTTCCCTCAGACCAGAATTTGGACACAAGAAGAAAGTGCTGAGGGATGGCTCAAAGTTGTCCAGGCAGTAGAAAAATGGAACTGGAAATAATTCGATAAAAAAGAAACAAACCAAATTAGTTTAAAATGGAAATGAAAAAGCTTGTGGTGACGTGACCACTGGCTTACCTGCTTTGTGCTCTGTGCCAGGGAGGAGCCCGCAGTGTCTCTGCTGTTGACACTGAGCCATATTGTCCCCAGGCTTAGAAAAATAATGTAATCTACATCTTCTCATTTGATAGGGAAGGAAAGAACAAGTAAATTTTTCATATAAAGAAATCTTTTCAGTTGTCTTGCTGAGTGACAGTTTGTAGCAGAAGGAAAGTCTCAGGGCCTACCTGTGTGTTCAGAGCTGTTGGCAAAGGGACAGAAAGGAGGGAGAACAGCAGGGTAAGTACGGGAACTGTCTGTAAGCTTAAAAGAAGCTGCAGGTGGAATTGAAAGTTTATTTCAACTTGTGGCTTCTTCTGGCACTCCAGAATGCAAAGAAGCTGCTAAAGTAAAGTAATATGATCTGAGAAAAGAGACTACTCAAATGTTAAATAATGAAAAAGTTCTAAGGAGGACGTGGCATTGTCCAATAAGTAGACTTCACATCATTTAAGAAATTGAGGTGGCTGAATCTTAATGTTCAGCGTGTTCTTAATGTTCATGTTTTAAATAGGTTTTCCTCATTTATTGTATGATTTCCATAAGTGGATCATTCCTGCAGCATGGAGCAGAGTGTGAAGAAGCTCTCTTTGGGCAGAGAGATCTGTTAAAAGAGGAACGGCCCACTGCAAGTACCTGGAGTAGGTGCTTGAGCTTTGCTACTGGGAGCTGGGATGTGGATGAGACTGGGATGTGAGTCAGACCTGTCTGCCCCAGCTGCTGTGTTTCACTCTTGATAAACATATGCAGCAGTTACTGAAAGTCTCCGAAAGCTCAAAAATAGGTCCCTGGCTCCAGAGGAGTTTCCTGCCTCACGGGCTTCCTAGATAATAGAATTATACTGTGGCAAAGGGAAATCTAGAAGTGAGTCTAACAGACAATCTCTATTATAGGCATTTCTAAGCAAAAATGCTTCCTGAGTGAAACAGTGTCATGAAAAGCCTTTTGCTTCAACTGAATACTCACGGTTTTCCCCTAGTCCACTCTGGAAAGTAGATGTGTTTTGTATTTCATCCACCTTCCCTGCCTCCAGTTTCCTCTGAAAATATAATCTTTTGTTTGGGGCAGGTTTATATCCTGTGCTTTTTCCAGCTGGAATACTGGTGTGACAGTGTTCTTGGTACTGGACTGCTAGCCTTCGTCTAATAGGGCAACTTGTGTTCCTTAAAAATGTTTTCAGCCAGGTTTCTGACCCTATGGAGGTGGTTGGGAACATGGATCACTGAGATTGCATTTGAAATGAAGCCCTGCCTGGGGTTTGTTGGAATGGAGCTACCTCAGGCTTTGTCCAGGGTATTTGCACTGAGGCTTTGTGCATGGAGGAACTGTCAGAGCATCCTCTCTTTGTTTTGGGTTTGTGTTGGGTTTGTTGCCTACAACTGGGCAGTGTGCCAGTAGAAAGGATAATCATACTTGATTTATGACTGTGAAGATAAATGGAATAGTAATTATGAGCAATATTTTGGCTATTTGAATTACGTTGGACACTGAGTAGTTTCATGTGTCCTAACTTTCCCTGCCAGTGGCTGCTGATACTGGAAGGGGTTTTCAGGGGCTCCCGCCACATGCTCTGGCCTGAGCTCTAGGCAAGTCCACAGGGAGATGAAATCCCCGCTCAAACATGGAGTTGCTTCCCATGGCTTTGAGTCTTGCTTTACTGTCTTGGCAGTCATTTCCTCTTTGAAAGGCTCTCCTGTGAAAACGTGGCTCAGGTGTACCTCCCCATCTCACTGTGGGGAGAGCCCTGACTGGCCTCAGGGTGGGCTCATGTTGGGAATTTCTCCTGGCAAGGGGAGCACTGAGGCACTGTTAAGTTTCCAGCCTACACTTACTGAGCTGAGAGCTGGAACTGTGTGGCGTCACAGTCACCTGGTGGGGCATGGGGACCACTACAGGTGTATCTTATCCTTGTACTCAACACATGCTTCTGGAGACTTCACATTTCCTGCACTGAACTTCTCTATTGAGTTTTTTTTACCCAGTTATGGTAATAGTCTGATTTTACAACCCAGTTTAGATCAAGGCCTTACAGTGTTTAAGTGCAAACTGAAAACTGTTTCTGCCCTAAAGATCTTACAGTAAAGAAAACAGGTAAGGAGAAAAAGGGAGTATTTAATCTCAATTCCTGAGAGTCTGGCAGAGACAAAGATTTAAGATATTGTCTGTAATTGATACACCTTGAACTGGTATTTAAAAAAAAAAAAAATTAGGCGTTTGGCCAGAAAAACGCTGCATTAGTTTGTGTGAACCTTGGCTGTAAGGATTTGAGTGTGGGTTATTGTGAGATGTACCAATCTCAGTGGGCTGATAAATCAGGGGCTGTGCTTCTGTTCAGGGTTCAGATAACATAAGTGGTTGCATCAGGTTTTCAGCAGAAAGAAGAAAATATGATGACAAAAAATGTATTTTAAATATTGCCTAAGTGGGGGGTGGATGCCTGCACTCACTCTGTACAGATTGTATAGCATACCTGTACAGCATTGCTTGTAACAAAAGTGTGCATCTTGCCTCATGCAATCTGCTAATGGCTGAGGATGTTTTAATGGCCACCTTAAATAAAGTATCCCCCTGTGCTTGGAGCTTGTGCCCCTTGGGGCACCACAGTGTGCACAAAGAGCTCTGAGGGGGTTCCTAGCTACTGCCAAGAGAACAGTATTTCTGGGACTTGTGGTAATGGTGGAGAGGCTGAATTTCAGCTGAAGGCAGCGTCTGATGTTGATGGAAAGATAACAATCACCTCCAGAGGTATAATGGATCACATAATTAGCTGCACTCAGACTTAGCTTCCTCCTGATGTGAAGTTCGTACTTAAGGTAGAGTTACTTTCAGAGAGCCTGGCAGCCCTTGTCTTGGAATTGGTCAGAGGTTTCTCTGTTGTTTGTGTCCTGGATAAGAGTGTATAACTAATAAGAAATAGCCTGTGGAGCTGCTGGGACAGTAAGGACTGTAATGCATGCTAAATGCAGGGGCCAAGCACTGCAGGCAATTCCTCCAGGTCTCCTGTAAATCACCTGGTAAAGGTTTTACTGCAAACTGAAGTGGATACTTAAATATTCCTCAGGTTAAGTTTATTCATTTTGTTTTTATTAAAACAATTGCAACAAATGGTATGGCTGTAATTTCAGCAGGAGGTTCAAGTGGGTGACTGACCAAGTTGAAAGTGTATTTACTCCAGGCCTCAGCAGAGAGATTATTCATGGGGATCTTATTGGGCTGCATGATTGAAAAAAAAAACCAAAACAAAAAGCAGCAGCAACAAGTTTTCAACATCTAACACATATAGTGGCTGCATAATGTTGCATTTAGATGGATGATAGTTTAATTTAATGTTTAGTCTTATGCCTGGGTTTACTCAGAGAAACAATTGCTTACTCCCAGGGGATTATGGGTATTAATATCAAAGTGATAACACAAGCATCACAGCCATGCTCAAACAGAGAGCTGGAGGATTCAAAGCAGCCTGATCCTTACAGGAGCTGATTTGTTTGGTTGATTTCACTCCACTTTTCCTTCTTGAGAGACAAGAGAGGCTGGAACAGCTGCAGCAATCCCTGTGCCTGCAGGTGAGAGGGAGCTGGGCTCCTGCAGCAGTCCCTGGTGGGATGTGCATGAGACACCTTGTCCTTGAACTGCACCAAGGAGCTGCAGCTCTGTCTGTGCTCACATCCCCAGTCTGTGTTTCAGTGAGTCCTCCTGTCCTTTCCACCCTGCCCCTCGTGATCTTGCTTGCTCCAGCCCCCAACTCTGACTGCTTAAACACGGGAAGAGCAGCCTGGGAGAGTTTCCTAGGCAAAGCAAGATTCTGCCCCGCCTTGGATGTGTGTAGGCAACACACCAGTCATCAAATGATGGCTTGGTGTCTCAGAATGGGCACGTAAGTAGTTCTGCTTAGTGGCACTGCAGAGAAATTATTAATTAACCAATTTGGTAATAGAATATACAGAGGTCATATAGCTGCCTAAAGGAGAATCAGAGGGCTGTAATTTGCTGCTATCACTTGAATTATATTATGGAAGTGAGCTTCAAAAACCACAGGAAAGTAGAGTCAAAAAATATGGCTGTAATGGGCTTGGGTTGTTTTTTAGTTGCCTTTTTTTCTGATTTGCTAATGATTATTGTATGTCCATCCTTAAAGTCATTTGTGATGTGTCCCATGCTGAGAATTATGACAAGCAGCAAGAAATGAGAAATTAATTCGTTTTAAATGATGCTGCACATTATCAGGAGAGAAGCTGCATTTTCAGCCACCAAAATGATTCCTAATGACAAGCTTAATCCTCCATCAGACCCAGCTGCACAAGGTGCTGTATGTCGGCTGCTGGGTGCCAGGGTAAAGCACAGGGTGGATAGTCTGGCTCAGTTGTTTGAACCAGTAAGTAAACGTGGCACGAAGATGCTCTGAGTGACGGAGCACTTCTGCTGAGAACCCAGTTAAGAGGGAAGTGCAGAGATCAAGCTGTGTGATTAGCAAAGGTACACATCTCTGATGGGAGTTCCCGGGGCTGTAAAGGACGGAAGCTTACGCAAATTGGGCAGTGAGGAACACAAGCCCCACCAGTGATGGTTCCCAGCACTCCTGAAGGGCCTTTCATTAGGAGCTGGAGCCAGGCAGGAGCTCCAAACCTAATTTCCTGGCCATTAGGTGATTAAATGAATGAACAGGTACTGATATACAGACTTCCTTACAGAAGTGCTTGTGTTTCCCTATATAATTGAAGCCCACCTTGCTCTAAGTTTCTAGGCTGCATTTTTGACACAGTGTAATGTTTTTCTCTCCGTCTTATTCCACCAAAGAATTTCTCCACCCAGTTTTCACCTGCCTTGGGCTTTGGGCAATATAGGGGTGTCGCAGTGGAATTGTTTCAGCTGTCATGCTGATGGCATGATGGCAAGTTGCACGCTGCTGCTGGTGTAATGGGATTTACGAGTACAGATGTACAGGTTGATGGAACAGCGAGTCTGTTACAAAGTACAGTTTGCCTAGGTTTGGAGGTCAGTGGCTCAGAGGAGGAAGCTCTTTTCTAGGTTTGAGAAATACTGAGTCAAGGATGTCAAGCTATGGATAGAGCAGCTACAGCTACAAACTGCACTCACCACTGTGCACGTGTTGAGCAGAGCAGTTACCTGTTGGCAGGCTCCAGTGCAGCCTTATGTGCCTGGTGTTTTAATATCATTCTCACATGCTTTTGTCAATAATCCATTTGAACTCCAGACCTGTAACAACTTCCTGGTGCATCTCTGAGGGTTTTGCTGGAAGTGCTGATGCACGTAGAGAATTTCCCTCCATTTTTGCTTCTGAATGACATGGGAACATATTGAAGGAAGTGGTGATGTTTATTATGCAGGTTGTCCTTCCAGCTGTGTGCCTGGGCTGCCCCAAGGTGCTGTTGTTTGTACTTGCATGAGATGTTGGGTGCCTTGGATTGGTGTTTTCAGAAAGAATTGTTTTACACCTTGGCAGCTGTTGGGATAGTTGTTCCCAACTGGTCAGGGTCCAGGACTTTGCTGTGCCTAAAGCAGTCAAAGCACGATAGGTATGGGAGAAGCGGGCCATTGAAAGAGGTGTCTGAATACGGGCTGACCGAGTGTCCTGTGTGGGATGGAGCCTCCCCCTTGCGAGTCACTCTGCTGTGTGTGCTGAGCTCTGGAGAGGGGCTGCAAGGGCTCATCAGCCCAGGCTGTTTATTTGGTGTAGCCCACAGCTGGCTGTGGAGTGTGGGCTCGTGACTGACAAACCAATGAGTTCACCCTTCATCCTCTGAAAGTGATAGCGAGAATCTCCGCATCCCGTATTTTAATTTTTGTGTCCTTCTTTGTCATTTTCCTAAAGAAAATTACCGCGGCACTGATCTCAATGTTAATGTATTCCTGCTTACGTTTGACTTCTGAATATGTTATGGCTAATTATCATTACACAGGATGAGAGATCAGAGCCCTGACTGAGGTGCTCGATGTGGGAACAAAAGGAGGCCAATCCTGCGCCTTGGCATGAGGCCCAAAAATGGTGACTGAGCATCTTGAAACTGGTGGAGTCTGGGGAGGGGGGCTTACTGGCTTTTTTTTCTCTTAGTTTCATTTTATTATTTTTTATGAACTGGGGGAGGGGCCAGGATGGGGCTAAAATTTCCCCTTGAACATGATGTCAATATGTTGGCATGTCTCCTTTTATTAAGATGCCATCCAACTGATAACAAGTCCTGCTGTGTTTTACCAACATAAAAAATTAGACTGGAGACCAGGGAGCGGCAGGTGGCTTTTGGCACCAAGAAATAATCACACTTGATGTGGAAAGTAAAGTAAAAGGAGCCATCTGTTCACTGCAGGAGGACGTGAAAAATCACATTAACATATTGTCACTAACATCATGAAATACACAGTTAATAATAAATTTAGTTATCATGGCGAGCTGCACTGGGTGCTTCCTTAGAACAGGTATTGTGTGGAAGATGTGCTTGCTCACACCCCCTTGGTGAGCTCTGTCCTGGATGCTGTGGCAGCCTGAGCCCTCCTGTCTGTTGCTGCCGGTGTAAGTAGACGTGTGTCTCTGCCAGGAGCAGGGACGGTGTGTCAGAGCTCCTCTCCTGCCTCTGCCCTTTCATCTGCTCTGCCTGGATCCATCCCTGTCTTCTTACTGCCAGGCAAGCACACAAGATGGTTGAAAAGGAGGAACTAGAAATCTAATGGAAGGAAGGGAATGAAAAGCCTGGAAAACAAGAGGAGTCATGAGTCAGGTCTGTTTGCAATGAGTCCCGAAGTCCACTCCCAGGTCTGCTTCAGTCCTTGGGAAGCTGGTTTTGGATCACTAGGTTCATTGGGCATTTGGGGATGGGGCCCTGTGTTAGCTGACATTGCTGGGTGCGGCCTGTTCCCTCACTGTCACTGCCTCCGTTTCCCAGGGGTCCCAGGCTGTAAGCATTGATGGATTGGTCCTCACGGACCCCCATGAAGTGGGACTGAGGGGTGTGCTCAGTTACAAAAGATGAAGATTGAAGCCTGGAAAGGCAGGCAACACCCACACACAGGCGAGCTGGGGCAGAAACAAGCATTGAATATAATTAATGTCAATCAACCTGGCCGTATGGAAAAGAGATCTTGTCAAATGAACTTGATATCTTTTTTGATGAGATTATGAATCTGGCTGATAGACTTCTCTTGGTACCGAATGAGATTTTGATTAAGAAACTGAAATGATACGAAGTTATCACACATCACCAGATTAAAAACTTGCTAACTGCTAAGTCTTGAAATACAACTGTAGCCAGGTTCTCAGTGTGTTGAGCGTGTGTGATTGTACTGATACCCTGCAGGAGTAGCTTTAGTCCTGCACTGTTACACGTCGCAGTTTTCTGTTACTGGCATTGAAGAAAATACACTCTGGCTCTCAGTGAGGTCACAGAGGTGTCTGGGATGTTCTGTAGCAGGAGAGGCATTGCTAAAGGTGCTATTGCAGCTCTAGAACAGCACTAAGGAGTTAACAGCAAGTGGACTGAAGTGCTTCCATGCTGCTGAGGGCTTGTGACTGCTGTTTACAAGACTGTGCTTGGTCCTGGGGCCGCCTGTTCTGGCAGTCAAGTGGAGCTTAAGAGAATGTGAAGAAGACTGTGAAAAGATAGAGAAATTGGATTAGCTCTCTTCTGGGAAAGTGGCATGGTCACTCTGTTGAAACGAAGGAGGGAGAAAGCTGACGAGAGGTTGGAATAGTAGCCAGGGCCTCTGGGACTTGGGTAATAAAAAGCTCTTCGGTAAAGAGACATTTACCTGCAATAAAAAGACTGTGTGGTAAGAGACCGTGTCTGGAAGCTGCAATAATTTTCTGCTTGCAGGTGCAAGTTTCCTAGTAAAAGGGAGGCTCAGTTTTTCATGGCTTCAGATCTTGGTAGAAAAAGTAACCAATTTATGTTTTCAGCGAGGAAGCAAGACCTGAAAAGTAGACTTGAATATCCTTGTTTTACTCAGTAATCCATGTTGTGACCTTTCTTGAGAGGCCATTCTGCCTCTCTGAAACCCCTGAACAGAAACCTTTTCTTGTTGTGAAAGTGAGTTGCCTGAAGTAGAGTGAAATTATGGACTTGGCAGAATGTTTGGTCACTGACAGTGCATTTTACAAGTAAAATGTCACTTGAGGGGAAAAAGCCAATTCATTGACAGCCTTTGTGTGTTCTGACAGGCCTTTCTAGTTTAGTAGCTCCTTCGTTTTGTACCTGACGGACCTCTCCGGCTGTGGATGCTGAGGCAGATGGGCTCCACAGGCAGCCTGAGGGCACAGGAGGAGGGAGGGACCAGAACTATGGAGTGCCTGGAGCTTTTTGCCTTTCATCACAGCACTGAGGGGACCCACAGAGGCTGACAGCACTATGGGGGCTCCAGGAGGAGCTATTGGTTCCCAGGGATGGAGGGGACAGTCCCCTGTCAGGCCATACGGGCATTTTAGCGCAGGCATGGGGACTGGGAGAAGGTTGTGCCTGTACAACTATGAGCACATGTGCTTCATGATGGATTCCAGACTTCTCTTCCCTGGCTTGCTTGTTGCCTTTCCCTACTAGTCTTCTCCTTTCTGATGTACAGACATCTGTTTGCCGGCACAGGGATATACCACCTGTTCGCAGCAGGCAAGGAGTCAGCTCCTCCCAGCTGATGGCATCTTGCAAAGAGAAAAAAAAAAGAAAATAGGGACTTTGGGGCCCCTCTAATGACTGTTAGCTGCTGACTGCAGGGGTCAGGTTATTTGGAGCTTGAAGTGCCTCCAGAAGCCAGTGCTATTTGCAGAAAAGGGTTTGAAGGACTTTACAGTTTGGCAAGTTTTTGTACATATAATGTCCATGCACAGCTTGCAGTGTGCCACTGCCAGAGGTGTCCAGCCAGCTCCCTGGGATATGCCCCTTGGTGGGGTGCAGTGTTTTAAAGGACAAGAATTATTCCATTCCTTTTCCAAAACATTGACAGAGCCCAAACAAAGCCCTTTCAGGATGCCTCCTGCTATGGAATAGAAACGGCATTGCAAGGAAGGATTGCCATACATATCCCAGTGTGTTCATACACACTTGGATCCTTGGAGTAAGAGCAGTGTGCTATTGTGTGTTCTCATTTACATAACTAATTGGAGCACAGTCCTTATTATTTTGATGATGAGTCTGCATAATAGAAATGTACTTAAACCCCAGTAGGAGACTGGGGAGATAAACACCTTTGAGGTTCTGTCCTGTGCTTCCTTCAGTACTGCGGTGTGCTTGAAGTGGTGCTAAAGATTTCAGAACATCTGGCAGGAGCAGGTGGTGGTTTACCTTTCAATATGTTATTTAAATGACAATTTGGTTAAGCCTGCAAATAATAGTAGCAATAAAAACAGCCTCACATATATTCTTGGCTTAAAGGAGCTTTCTGAGCTGAGCTATTGAGCCCTTTCTCTTCTAGGCTCAGCCTGTGCCCACTCTCTCCTGCTCTCCCTGCAGTATTGAGCAGGTTTCCTGTGCAAGGTTTGTCTAAAATGAACCATCGGATTGCATCAAGGCTGTATGAAGGTGTGAGAGCAAAGACAGCTGGAGGTGTCAGCCAGGAGCCATTGTCATGTCTGAATATTCTGCTATCTCTTGTATCCCATCCCCAGAGAGAACATCTGGTGCCTCAGAGAGTGACTTAGGCTGAGTTAGTGTCTCCCTGTATCCAAGGTGTCAGTCACTAGCATGTATGATCCTTTGGAAGTGGTGATCTTTACCGTTGGCCTCTGATAAATGCTCTCGGAGCAGGAGCAGCACCTCCTTGTGTTTCTGTGCTCTGTGTTGGATCCTACCTGTTCCACAGACATTCCTTCATTTCACCCCATCAGCACTGTGACTGCTTAGCATGGGCAGCACTGAGTGGTAATGAGAGTCTGATGAGTACAAGAGGCCCTGCTTCCTTACTTTATTAATTGGCTAATGAAATTAGAGGTCTTATTTACAGATGGAAAGCTGACTGTAGCTGTAAACGTGCTGCTAGAGCATTGGGACCACGGGAGATAGAGGATGAGACAGAGAAAGGGATGAATAAAGATGCATTTTCTGTTGGAAGAGTCAGAGGTGTGGATGTAAACGTGTTTGACCCAGTAAGGTGATGGCTGCAATTTTCATTGTTCAAGAAATGATTTTCACTCTGTAATGGTACATGAGTGTAGATTGGTGGGATATTAATGGAGATAATACTTTCTCTTGTTTCAGGTTAGTGGCTTTGAAAACAGACTGGTTTGCAGAAGAGAGAGATCATTACAAAAAAAAAAAAAAAATCTGAGGATACAGCCACTGTTGTCCCCTTGGTGATGGCTGTGAGTGTAGGTGAGCCTGGGAAAGGGTTCTTCCATGGTCATGACAGTGGGACTGCACCCCATGGAGAGATGTAAGGAACTGGGTTTTGTCAAGTATTTACTTTTTGGCACTGCTTCATTACCTCCTCTCTATAATTTATGGTGCCATATAGAAGGAGGTTGATTGCTCCCCATCTCTATGAACATGCGGGTTTCATTTACCTGGAGCAGGCTTTTTGATGGGAATGGAATCAGACCCTACATTGTTGCCTCATTACAGTCCAATTAAAATGTGGTTTGAACCTAACACTAGGTTGATTATTGATTGTCTAGAAGGCCTTTTTCCTTCTGTACCTTTAACTAGGATTTCCCATTACAGCCTTGTCCAGAAGCACATAGGGGTGAGAGCTGTGCGCAGCACTGGGGGCTGTGCTGTGGGCAGGGGTCTGGACCTGCGCACAGAAGGGAGGTGTGGAAGGGAGCAAGTGCTCCCAAGCCCACCTTCCGCAGTAACGGGAGACTGGGCATGTCTCAGCTGGGAGTTCTCACCTTGCACCTTCAGCTGAAGGCTTTTGAGGTTGGAGTCGAGTGTGCCATGAGTTGGTTGCAAAACAACTCCTTTTTTATTTGTTTACATCTTTCTTAGTGTAGGAAACTGTTAGGAGGTGCAAGCTTACAGGGCCTCTCGAAGAAGACAGTTGTGTCTGCAGGGGTGCAGTGGGAATGGGATTGGAAATTTTTGGGCTTGCTTGTTTTCTGCTATTTAGAAATCTCTTTGGCATTTAATCATTGGTAAGAGAATTTGTGGAAAGGACTTCAGAGGAAGATGTTGTTAAGTGGAACTCCATGCAGTGAAATGTCTGCTTTAACCTGGCTGGTCCAGCACGATGTGGAGTATCTTGTAAAAGGTATTGCTTGGGGCCAAAGGCACCCCAGCTGGGGTTTGTTTTGAGAGGGAATGACTCGCTCTCACATATTGCGCAGTAGGAAACCTTCTGCCTTGCAGCTCCCCAGTGATTTATTGGAGGTGTTTAGCCAAGGACTTAAATGGGTTAGTAGACTAGCACCTTCAGGGAAGTTGGTCTTTATAATTTAACTTTGAGAGAGCAGGTTATAGTGCTCTCAAACAGTCGTGTCAAAGACCCAGCAAAAATTAATGGCTCAGAACTAATGGCAAGCTTTCCAGGATGCTGCTCTGATTTATTGAGTGGTGCTAAGCTCCAGCATCCTTGTGTGGAGAGCACTTGGTTTCCTGTAAGGGGGCTAATATTACCTCAAGCTGTTGTCAGTTGACTTGGTGAATTGCTGAGATGCTGCTCCGGGTGTAGGTAGCTGGTGGTGATTACTCCGAAGCATTCAAGGAGCAGAAACCCTGGGGAAAGGCTGATGAGCTGCCCAGGAGGATGATGTTCCAGCCGTGTAAACAAACTCCTGCCGTCTCCTGGCCATAATGAGGACCAGGCCCCAGTGACAGAGCCCACTTTGCTCTGTGCTGCTGCATCGGAGCTGAGCAATTTGCAGGGGAAAGTGATTGGAGGCAGGCCCTGGGATGCACGTAATCCACTAATCACCACTCGGAGATTCCTGGTGCTCGGGAACAGCAGGAGGGAATTGGCTTTTATGAGCTGAAGGAGATGCTGGCATATGTTGTTGAGAAGAGGGGGAGGAGGGACTGCTTAAATATTTATAGATTAAGGGTACATTGGGATCCCTTCTGTCTTGTGTGCCTGGTTTCCCTACTTCCTCCTGGGGATAGCAAGACACAGTCTCCTCAGCCTTACCTGTGGTTTAACTGGGAAGCATGCAGTCTTGAACTTCCTTCCAGCCCTTGTGCATGCACTGTTGGACTGGGTGGATGTCGAACCTTGTCACCACCCATCTCACTGGGCCGGCTCAGTCTTCCTTGGAAAATAGCACAGCTGAAAAAATTCAGGGAATGGCAGTCTGGATGCTTATGAAAAGTGAGGGTGAAAGAGAAATAAAAACCAGGTTCATGGCAGGCAGAGAGCAGCTTCCTACAGAAAGCCCTCTGTGACACCATCCTGTGTCTCTGCCCCAATCACCCCAGGCAGAGCCTGCAGAGAAGAGCTCCGAGGTTTCTTCCTACCCCTGATTTCAGTATAAAGGTTTGTCTTCCTGCAGACAGAAAAGGTGGCCTGTTCATTGGAAGGCTTCTCCTTCTGTGATGACTTCTCATGTGTGAGTTCCCTGACCCTTTCGTAGAAGAGGGTGTGTCTCATGTTGTGCACAGTCACAGAGGAGCAGGTGACATGCTGTCATGTGCAGAGCGCTCTGCTCAGTCCTACCTATGGGACCTGTGAGGGAGGCAGAAAAGGCTGGGGAAGAAGGAGCCCTCGGCTACCTCCTCCTGTTCAGTTGGAGCTGCCCAACGTGTGGACAGTAGTAGAGGAACACTGCTCCACATAGGAGCGGGAGGCTGAAGGAGACGTCTCTCTGCTGCCAGAGGGAGTTGTGAGGCAGTGAGAACAATGTCGGTGAGCAAGGTGCCTGGAGGAGCCCTTCCTGTGTGGACAAAAACTGTGGTACTGAATCCGAGGAGCTGTTGTGTGTTCCCTTGCTCCAGCCTGGTGAAAGCTGTAAGATTTTGGTTTGGGTTTTCCTGCTTTTGCTATGCTGTAGTAAATTAGTTTCTCTGCAAGACACGTGTATTTTTCTCAAGTGCTACTCTTTTTATCAGTGCTCTTGGAGGATTTTTGAGGGGGTACAAATACTGTGGCAGCCATTTCAGAGGTGCTGGCTACAAATAGAATCACTCAGAGCCACCTCACGTGTCGCTAGTGCAGGCAGACCTGAGCCCCATGTGCTCAGAGCCCAAGTGCAGAGGCCTGTCTGCTGCTCACCTTGTCTCCTACAGGTAGAATACAGAGAGGGGCTCAGAAATTCTGCCTGTCTGTTTTCAAAAGACCCCACAAAGCTGTGAATAAGCTGAAGCTGGTGTTTGCAGAGCAGGGTAACATGGTTTTATGTTTGTGCACATCCTCAAATCTCTTGTGTTATTCAGCTGGTACCATGTGCTGTTTGGCTCTTTTGCAGGAATTGGTGCATGTGAGTGTGTTCTTTCCTATCCAGGTTAACAACTCTTTTAAGACCTGATAAAACCTGTACTTATATAAATCACATATTAAATGGCTTAATATTGGATATTAAATTGCATAAATCAGTTCTAATTAGTTAAAGCTGTTGCTGTAATGAAGATCTGCCCCTCAAATCCAGCGTTGTGCACCAGTCCTTGACCATCCCTGTGCAGACAGCCTGAATGCTTCCAGGCAGCTCAGCTGATGGATTGAAGGGATGGCTGGAAACAGCAACCCAGACTGGGTGTTGGAAGTGTTCCAGAATGGTCCTGACAGCCAGACAGTGTGAGTATGACAGTGTGCAGCTCTGTGTGGCTCCATGATTGAGCTTAGGGTTGTTCTTGTAGTTGAGGCTTTGGTGACTCATCTGGAGGCACAGAGTTAGTGTGCCACAGGGACGTACCTTCCACTTTGGGAGTGTGAAAGAGCTGCTGCTGGGGTGATTGAGGACCTGCTAGAGCAGGTTAATGAGTGTTTCTGTCCAGCTGAAGCATAAACCCATAAGTGAATTTCAAGCCTGGTGCAGTTTTAATGCTTGTTCAAGGGGATTGTTTACAGCCCAGTCTCCAAGCTTGGGTTAAAGTTAATGCGTCTGTGATGTCCGTTCTGGCAAACTCTTGCCTGAGTTGCCTCACTGGCTGGCAGTCTGGAGCTGTTACCTGGAATCTAGAGATAGGTGCACCATTCAGTCATCCAGCCTCCCAAGTCACTGGCCTTTCACTGGGACTGTGTCGCTGTGGCTGTGCCAGTGGAAATACTGGAATCTTGTCTGGAACTAGTAGGCACTGCACTTCTTGTATTTAGCCAATGGTGTCACTGCTGCTCCACAAGATTGGTGTTTTCCTGTGGATTTGAGGAACAAGCAGTCGGTGGTGCTCAGCGTTCCAGAGGCTGGTCGAAGCCATGAACCGAGGGCACGTGGCTGCCGTGCTCCCCGAGAACAAGTCTGGGCAGGTGAGGGGAGCCCTGAAGATCTGGGAGGAGAGTGGGTACTTTGTTTTCACTTAAAGCTTTCAAGATGGCTGTGAGAGTGGATGTGGTGGATTTGCTGAAAATGGCTACTTATTACATCCCTGGGGTTGTTGGAGCTCCCAGCCACTGCCACACAGAAAGCAAAAATGAGCCCAAGAAAGCCCTCAGACTTTGTTCATGAACATTGGAGAGCCTCAGGCTTGTCCTGTCCCAGTTTCCCAGTGCTGGTTTCCTACCTAAGTGGAAGCTCTTGTTGTTCCGACTGTTTTTCATATCCAGGATGCTGTGTTGCTCCTGACAAAGAGCTGACAGTGTGTCGGTAGCATGTGTGCCGGCTTTGACGGAATTGCCAACACACGCAGTTCATATTTTTTATAAATGCCAGCTATGGGTCCAACAATAGGATGGCACCCTGCAGTGAGGTTGGAGTTGAGGGGAAAACACCAATCCACTCCTATTGTAGGGGGAGAAAGGGAAAATCCTGTAAACTAATTAGCTCATTTGGCTCAGATGTCATTTTTGATCAAGCCACTTAGTGCTGCTCTCAGTGGCAGATCAGATGTCTTCTGCATTAAATGCCATTCAGCAGGACCTGAAAGCGTCCAGGGCACCTGTCATCTGCTCTGTGGGGATGCTGGGGACACGATTAATGACAGCAGAGAAACTTCCCCAGATTTAGTTCAGCCACCAGAGTTGGGTTTGTTCTGTCAAAGGGCATTTCGGCACAGTCGACCAGATGTCAGCAAGCTTCAGGGTTTTGTCTTGTGCCTGCTTACTGGGAATTCCCAGGGAACAACTTTTGTCTGAGAGACAAAACTCATGGAAGAGCCTGAGGGTACAGGCTTACCTGTGCCGGTGGACCTTGGACTCTTCCTTACACATCCCCAGGAGCCAAGAAACAGCTACGTCATTGTGGGGAAAGGAGGCTGCATGATGCAGGACAGGAATTGAATCCCTAAAACTACGGTTTCTGTGCTGCAGTGAATATTAAAAGGGACTGATAAACAAGGAGGATGTGCTTTGAACAATGGATAAATAAAATCCTCACCAGTGACTTAGAGAGCACTCAGGGTGTTTGGTGTGATTCAAGCGTTTTGACATTTGACTTGGAATGATATGGTGTAAAACCATGTGGTTCAATTTTTGCTTTTTCTTCATCTTTATACTGAGGAACCCTTTCTTCTTCCAGGATTTTTTCACTGTTAACAGTGAAAAGGGTTAAGAGAATAGGCAAAAATAAAGGATCGAGTGAGAGGCATTATTTGGACTCTGGTCTTAGATGATTTATTTTCATTTTGGTAGTTCTTAGGGATGGCAGGTAGGTTGGCATGTGTGCTCAAAAGAGCACGTGAGCCATGGGGATTTGCTGGTCACTCTGCCAGGAATCAGTAGGTGTTTTATTGTGGTAGAGGAGCAATTTGGAAAGAATAGCACAGAGGTGAATTTCTCAGAAGGATGCTGAGGAGACAACTTCAGAAGGATGCAGACAGATGTAGTGCTTACCTAACCACTGTTGTGTGCTTGTACCAGTGCTTCTGAGATAGCTGCAGATGGAAGAGCCCTGGAATGATGACATCCCGCTGAAGGCAGGAGAATCCCTGCAGAAATTGGTCAAAATCTGAGAAGCTCCTCTTGTTCCCTACTTGAGTGGCCTTAAACTTTCCCAAAGGTTTTTCAGAGAAGTTAGAAACGGAATACAGGATTTCCCTCTTTAAAGGTCATAGTGTGTGTAAAACAGCCTCACATCAAAGCATCCATGTGCAGTTGGTGCTGGGCTGTGACAGCAAGCATGGCGGATCGTGCAAGGGAACAGAGGGCCAGGTTCTTCAGTGGTGTAAATTTGGCATCTTTCCGGTTATGCCAGGGGTGCAATGCTTGCTTACACCAACTGAAAATATGATCCATATGATCTTCATGAGAGAGAAGTATCATAAGCCTGGTGTTTTCCATTGTATTGCACTTTGTCATGGTTTCACAGCGATGAAAATTGTTACAGGATCAAAGTGGGGGTTCATAGGGATGGATACACACCCACAAGTGCAGAGCACTGGAGAGAGAAGCCCATCCATTTTTCACAGAGGTAGCTGCATATTGGTGGGTCCAGGCTGAAGCACAAGTTCATAGCTTTGTGTATTCCCTGTCTATCTTTGGGTAATTACAGTAACAGCATCTTGCATACCAAAGATAATCTGTACTGGAAGCAGTGTCTGCATGAGTGGTTAAGGATAAATATGACAAGAATGTCGTTGCTTGAGTGACAAACTCAGTGAGCTTTGTTTGACAGTGTCGTGTCAGATCCCACACTAGGATAAATTATGTGTAACTTGTGTCTTCATAAACATATGGTACATGTAGTGGAGAAGGTGATTTTCTGACACGTCTACCTGTGGTGTGCTTTAGTAATGTGTGGTGGAAGTACTGGAAATCTACTTACTTGTGCTCTCTGCAGACTCTGCAAAAGATAAGATAAATACCACTTCTCTAACCCTTTTAATTCAGATTTTGGATTCAGAAGGAGGAACACGACTGTTTTCTGGCTATGCAGTTCTTCCCTGTACCTGAGGCTGGCCTGATACTCCCTGATGAAATTCCTCGTGTTGTTTCTGCTAAGATTACTGTAACTGGCTGAGCACTGGTCAGCAGAGGGTGGGGGTGCATTATAGCGGGCGGGGACTTGGATTTAACTTGATCGTTAGAGCTGCAGGGTGCTAGGCTGTAAGTTGGGAACACGTCCCTTCCTGGCACTAAGGGCCAGGTGAGCTGATGTCAGCATGGCTCATGTGCAGCTGTGGTGGTGGATGGCACTCGGAGAGGTGACTGGGAAACAGCTGGCAGCAGGCAGCAGCTCCTGAACTCACCGGGAATAACTGTGCTGGTGGTCAGGGTGTCTGAGAAGGGCTTTTTGAACAGGGTGCAGTTGGCAACCTCTGGCATCTGTAGGACTGGACAGGCAGGATCTGCTACCAGACACCAAGATCTGACCTTTGGCAGCTACTGGGCAGTGTTTTCTTTTTTAAAAAATAGAGAGGGAGGTTTGCATCTCAGTATTTGAGCGGTCGAGCATAATACACTGAGAAAGGTGTCAGGATGCATTCATCTAATACAACAGGATGCTGTAGGCAACACTTTGAAATCTGTTGAAAAGCAGGTGACAGCCACCCATGTAAAGAGTCTCACTTCCCTGAAGTGTGTTATGCTGGGCTGTTGCTATTAATTTCACAGGCTCTGCCTGTGAGTGGGGAGTGAATGAGTGATGCAATGCTGCTCCCCAGAGCCACCTTGGCCTCAGAGGTTCCTGGGCTAGTTAAACATGTTCCATGTAATCCACTTAATTCCATGTGTGAGCTTGTCAGGAGAACTGCCAGCAGAAGCAGACCCATGATGTGCTCAGAAGTGTGTGTGGAGAGCAAACTGCGTGGTGGATTACCATGGTGTGTTACTGTTCTTTGGAGTTCAGAGGCAGCTTTAATTCCAATCAGTGATCAGAGCAGTTGCTGCTGGATCTTAATATAAATCAAGTCAGGTGTGGCAGGAAGCATCCAGCTGGGATGATGAGCTGTAGGACAGCAGAACGCCTGAGGTAGTACAGGGCTGGCAGTCTCACCCCTCGGGCCTGGCTGGGGTTCCATGGTAGAATTCACATTGCAACTGTCCACACTTGGCACCATTTCTACTGTTGTTTGGTGTTCTATCTCCCTGTCACAGTGACAGGGATGTGAAGTACAGGTGGAAGTAGCAGGATTGCTCAGGTGCTGATCATGTTCAGCACTGCACATAGGTCAGGCACGTGCACACGCATTGCTCCTTGCTGCCTGGGTTTTAGCAGAATGATAGCACATCTGTTCCCAAGAACTGTGTTGAAGGAAGGGATGTTTTGTGGTGTGTCAGCCTCTCCTGTACAAGCCAAGCGTAGTGACTGCTACTCAACAGGCTTCAGAGGGGGCTGGTTTAGGACTTGGAGAGGCCAAACAAAGCTCAGCTCCTCATTCACATTCGATTCCCATCACTGTTGAGTTGCAATTTTGAATTCCTTTATGCAAACTCCAGAAGCAGTAACAAGAGAAGTCACTAAGAAGGAAGTTGTGTGTTTTCAGCACCAGCTTCTTGTCTGATTGTTGGTATAACCTTTGTGCTTTGTCCTGTCTTACTGTTGAGTTTGTAGGGATCCAGGGACTTCATTTACTGCATTTGCGAAGCCTCTCTGCTAGAAGTGAGGTGTTCTCAATTTGTGGTGGCTCGTCTAGTGAACCTCCACAGTTAAACGGTATTATTCCTGCAGAGAGAGAATTGGCTTTGTAGCCTGGAATGTGTCAGAGGTGTCTGAAACCCGACTGTAAACTGTTCAGATAGCAGAAAGTAGCCAGAGATGCTTGTCAGGTTTCTGAACTGCCTCAGTATTACTGCATGTTGAGCCAGTTTGTCTGTTCCAAAGGGAGAAGAAATTGCTGAGGTGGTTGCTGAGATGGTTGAGCCATGTGCCCTGCCTCCAGCTACTTTCCTTCCATGCTCTGGATGCTCAGTGGCAAGGTTCCCACCCTGTTGCTCTTGAAATCTGAGTACGAGTGAGCAGTATTAGAAAAGCTGATGCCTCGCTGGAGCACACGTGGAAACCTGGAACAATGAGTGGGTTGGAAATTCTGTCACTTGGTACTGTTTGTAATCAAGCTAATGAAATGAACCCAAATCACTGCATTTGAGGCCAGGCTGGGATGTGTCCATCCCTCATGGTGTGTGTGCCAAGCACCATCCTTCGTATGCTCCAGGCCTGGAATGCAGCTGTCACTCTTCAGTGTGAAGAACAGGAAATTTAATTTGTTGGGTGGAAAGAGTTAAATGAACTTTAACTGAAAAGCTCTATCTCTCCCTCTCAGGGTAGAAAATAGCCAAGGGCAACAGCGGATGACTAATGTGTAGAATATTGCAATTAGTATAGCAAGGTACTTACAGGGATCAAATTAAAAAATTCATTAACGTACGCACTTAATTAAGAAACACTTTTCAGTTTACATGATAAATTATGACACCTATTAAATCTTCTAGTACAAGCTGTAATGGCTTCTTTGCTCCTGGGCAGAGAACTATTGCCTTTGAGAGCCCCCGAGCTCCCCCAAAGACCACGGCACTGGTTCCTCGGGTGTCACAAACAACACTGGTCCCTGGGAGGTCCAGGCCGAGCTTTGCTGGAACTCACTGAAAGTCAAGGAACCAGGCTGGGGATGAGAGATGCAGGATGAATGATTGGATGAACAAGGGATGACCTTGAGAGTAAAGAAAGCACCAAGAGAGCTAAGTGCTGGGGAGGGTCCTAGTGAGGCAGCAGGACCCGGTGAGGAGCTGACCCCTGGACATGTCCCTGTGTGACTGGGCTGGAGTCTGCCCAGCCTGACTGGTGGTGTCAGGAGTATGGGAGAGTTTCCTAAGGCAGGACCCTCAGCTGCAGCTGCTTCTTCCTGCTTTGGGGTTTCTTTGTGTTTTTTTGGGGCACTGTGACACTTGGGTGGGAACTGGACTGTTTGTTCTGCTGCACTGGGAATGTGATGGATCAAAGGGGCATTTAGGGAACTTTTTAACATTCTGAAATAGAGCAAACCTGCAGTTCCCAAAGCGCCTGTTACTGTGGTTTGGGGGGGGGGGGGGGGGATCCAACTAATGGAAACCTGTATTTTGGCTTTATTGTTATACAGCTTTGAAGTAAATCCAGAGTGCCAGTTCAATGCAGACTGTTTGAGAACACTCCAACCTTTAGGAGAAGGGCATTTCCCACTTCATTTTCATAAACCTTCTGGGCTTTTACTTTTGATTAGTCTTTGCTTTGGTCATCCTAGTTTTCTCTGTAGCATTGGCCAGAGGTGAGTATGGGGTTAGCAATGTGGGCTGACCTAAGGTACACCAGAGGGATGTCCCACCAGGGATGTGGGGAACTCCTCCAGAGTTGTCAGGTGATGGTCTGTCCTAGCAGAGAGGTCTTTCATGCTTCTCTTAGTTATTCCAAAACCTGCCAGGTAGATGTAGTTGCTCCCTGTAGTTGTTATTCAATTTATTTGGTTTTAGTTTCACTTGGCCTGTGATTTGCTCTTGTTTTCGGCTCTGTACAGTAACTGGCGAGGAACACTTGTGCAGCCAGGTGAGCATGAAACCATGGCCCAGATGTGGAATTACACACATGCTGTGATCCTTTGGAAAATCATTTTGGATTCCTGAGCAAAACCTGCAAGAGCTTAAGCTGCCTTCAGTCTTCTTCTCTGAACACCACACCTCAAGAGTGCTTGGTGTCTAGCATATCTCTTGCATTTCAAGCACCTCAAGTGCCCATGTTACAGTTTCAGACTCAAGTGCTTTCAGAAATTGTGTTTCCTTTTCAGTTTCTAAAATTAAACTCTTGAAAATCAGGCTCTGCTTATTCTCCAGAATGCTTCTGTCAGCCTGAACCTGTGTCATGCTGCTAGGCCCTTTCTGGGAGCGGAAAGCATCTTTCTCTCAGACTGATGTGGATTTTTTCATAAATGAGTTTGAGTTTTGAATAAGGTTGATGAAATGCTCTCAGGTTAATAACCAGAGCAATTCTAAGTAGTCTAAAGATTTACTGTTCATTAACAAATGTTTGAGTAAACCTGAAATGAGAACAAGGCAGGAGAAGCAGGAATGATGGCTTAATTGTTACAGGCACATAAATAGAGTTCAAAATGGAGGTGTTTCTCCAGCCCCCAGTGTCTTGGCTTTGTTGTGGAGCTGGACAGGGTGGATACAGTTGGGACATACTTCATGTGTGCAGCTGTTCGAGTGGAGACGTGAGACTTGGATGCTCTTTGTGTTGGTTGTTTTCTTGCTGGTTGAGTTTTGGTTGTTCTTCTAAGCTCTTGGCAAGCTGTGGGCTGGTAGTAGGTTTTCCCCTTGCATTTTCTGTCTGGCGTTCCCAGATATGAACCCTGACCTGGAATACATTTGGGGAGCCATGGGGCTGTTGCAAGTCAGTGGCAGGGGGACAAGGCTCTGCTGTCCTCGGGAGCAGTTCTGTACTCTCCCTGCACCCCTCCTGCCCAGGCAGGATCAGGATTCTGTTGAGCACTTGCACAGATGTCTGCCCTTTCCCTTAATTATACGGATTGCAGTAATCTCTAGCATCTACAGTATTTTATCAACAATGACAGGCCTGCATAAATAAATAAAAATCTTACTTTATGCAGTGAAATATCTTGTTGCTTTTTAATAAATCAATAACCGGAGGTGACATGAGAAAAGCATCTTGAAAACAATGTCTGAGGTGATGTGGAAGGCATTAGATTATCTGAAGTAGTGATTTTCTTTGTGGATTGTTTGATTTGAAATGAGTTCCCTGCTGAGTTCTCCAGAACAGCCTAGAACGGCTGCTAATCACTTGGTTTGTCAGCATTTACAGCTTTAGATCTTTCGTGAAGTGCACGAGGTGTCTTTCATGTTCAAGAACTAGCACTAAAAATCACTACCAAATAAATATTCTGGTCCCATTTCAGCTGACTACACATTTCTGTTTATGACAGAGGGGAAGGGTTGTTCTGAGCTGGGAAGAAACAGCTCAGATTTCTGACTGCAGTTTTGCACTCCTCCGGGGTTTCTTTCACGGAGTGCCAGCACTCCTGTGCACACTACCTGTGATCCTGTGTGAGAGCTGTGGTACAAAGTACAGGTGTGAGTCCTTTACTGGTGACCAGGTGATGCTCTGCCCAGAAGCCAGGGCTCTCTGATAGCACCTGGAGCTGTCAGGCTGAGAGGGCAGACCCCAAATAGTAAAAGGAAGACTTTGGCAGTATCGCACCGTGGTTTGTTCTGACATCTCTCTCTCTTGTTGTGTCCCTCAGAGAAGGTACAGCACGAATGCTGCTGTGGGGACACATGCGCCTGATCCAGTTGAGCTCAGCCTTACCCCGTGTGTGTGGCACAGCACGTGCTCGGTCCTGTGCCCGTGGTGGTACTTCCGAGGGGCTCGTAGGGCTGCTGTCCAGTCCTGTGCAGTGGGAACTTGCTCTCAGGTGTGCTCTGCTTGGGGCGAGGGCTCTGTTGGAAGGGTTCTGGGGTACCCCGGGATGCTGAGCCCAAGGGGGGCTTGTCAAAGAGCTCACTGCTCTGTTTGGAATAGCAGCTTCAGCCATTAGGAATCTTCCTGGAGTACAGGGACATGTGAAGTCTGCATGTGATGGCCTGCAGGGATCATTCAGTAGAGAATGATGGGAATTTCTTCAACACTCAGTGTGCACAGACGCACAAACTGAGTGTGTGGTGCCTTGGTTGTATTGGTGTGACATTTTTCTGTCCTCTCCTCCACTGAAAGTGCAGGGTTTGGTGTGGATCTGAGCAGCTCCTGCCAAAGGGAGCACTGAGGACTTGAGAGCTCCTGCAGCAATGTGGGGCTTAGGCCAGGGCGCTGTCCCCTTCCCAGCCATGATAATTCACACATGACCGTGTCCCCTGCTCGCTGAAACAGGCCTTGGAAATGTGCCCAGAGCCCCGATCCAGAGGGGCACTTGAGGCTGCTGAGCTCCATTCCCACGGATGGTTGTGACTCCCTTGCCTGATGGGAATGGCTGTGAATGTGCTGCTGGTGCCGTGCACAGTCCTGCCCTCCGCACTGTCACGTGCCACACCAGAGACCATTCACCACAAACACCAGGAATCGGTTCTTGCTTGTCTCTGTTGCTCTCAGCTCCCTCTAACCTTCACTGGATTTCTCCGTGTCTTTCCTCTCTGGTTTGTTTCCTTCATCTCATATGCACTCGTGTGGAATACTGATGAGGAAATATTTGGTCTAAAGCCAGCTAGTCAATTTTGGTTAATTAATTGGAATGGTGATTGGCAAAACCCCAGCCCAAATTTTTGTAGGTAATTTATAGCCTAGGTAATCGTTTACTCGTGGATAATTATCTCTACCTGTAGGTAGCAGAAGGTAATGGTTATGGAGATCCAGATGCATCCCTAACAAACGCAGGTTGAGGAAATTGCAAGCACTCAGTCTGAGTTATCTGTTTAATTAGTAGAGCTGTGCACTAACTCCATCCTTCTTGGATTTCTGCACCTCAGGCCAGGTGAGCAGAAGTAAGGGGGAAATGATTTACGCTTCCTGGGAAGTCAGCATTGCTGTCTGGCTTTGTGTGTTAGCTAGCACAGATGCATTGACTCCTGGGATGTCCTAATTTACTTCACATCAGGCAGCAATAAATCCTTGCAGTTCTGCAGAGTGCATGAGGCAGTGGATGAAGGGTGATGGGAGAGAGCAGAGTGCTTTGGGTTGTAATCTCTCACGGGGTGCAGCTCATGTTCTTGGCTAATCCAGATGTGGATGTGGGGCAGCCTTTGGCTAGGTGCCTGTCTCTTGGAAAGGGATGAGCTCATCTAGCAGGGGCATGCGGCACCTGCTCAAGAGCTCCCTAGTGCTAGAGTGCCAGCCTGTGCGGATGTTTCCGCAGTGCTCGTGGGCTAGCCAACAGCATCCCTTGGTGTGCAGTACTCTTGGGCGTGGCTTCCAGTGTCAGGTTCTGCTCTGCGAGTGACTTCCTCCTACCACAGATGTAGGAGGATTATTTTGGAGGGTCATGCCAAGTTGAAATCACTCTCTACAGGACAAGGGGATATCTTTTGTCTCCAGTGACAGTGCTGTGTCCCCTCTTGCAGACAAGGGACAGGCATGTGTCATCTCTTGTTTTGGCACTACTGGAAAATTCCTTTAGGTGTGTTCAAGTGTTTGCACTCCCCCTCTGCTACAAACATACCAGAGTTTGGAACAAAAGAGCAGCATATCCCAGTGCATGTTCAGTACTTTAAAAGTGACAGCTACACAAGAAGAAGACCAATCAACTGCTGGGATTCCAGGCAGCTGTTCCCTTCCACTGTGAATGGGCTGGACTTGTTTCTTTGTTTGCCTGAAGCTGCGTGTTGTGCCTGTGGAATCTGCTGAAGTTCCTGTTCCTTGCTTCAGTGTGAAGTGTAATAAACCAAAGCAGAACCCCAGTACCATCCTGCTGCAGCAATGGGCTGAAGGTTTGTTTTTTCCCTTGTAAAATCCTTTGAGTACATGGTGTCATTCCCAGAAGGGAGCAGACTGGATGGTGACATGCCTTGGAATAAGAAGCAGGTCTCCATGCTGTCAGTCTAATTTTGCATTAGTGACAGTATGATTTTCAGCTCTGCCCCTCAGGAAGAGAGCAGAGGCTTCTCCAAAAAGAGGAGAGAAAACCCTTCCATTTTGCCTAGCAACAGAGCAATATCTCAGTTCCGAAAACCAGATTCTACAAGTCCTGCTGGGTTTTTAGCATGCTGGCTTTTCAGTTTGGCTGCCTTGCTGAGGGGGGTGAAGGGGAGCCCAGGGGCTGCGTGCTCAGGTTGGGGTGAGGGCTGGTACTGCCCCCTGAGATGTCACACCTGCCAGGTCTCCTTCGGTGCTCAGGGAATGTCACCCACCGGCCCATCCAGGCCTGGTGCAAGGTGGGGGGCTTTGTCAGCAGTGACCTGGTAGTGCTGCTGGGTACCCAGAGCCCTTGGGATCACACACAGAGTACCACAAAGTCTGCTCAAACAGATTTACATCCAGGGTTTGGCACAGCCAATGGGATTTCTATGGATTTATACCAGGCACCAAGTTGGGTCTATAGGAAAGCTGCTGGTTTGAGGGGATTGCATATGGCCCAGGAGAGCAAGGAGAACAGGAAACATATGCTTGGCACCCACAGGTACTGCAGAAGCAAGTGAATGTGAATTGCTATAGCGTAGTTTACATAATCTGGTCAGTAATATGCACAGATGGAGACTGAACATATCGCATGAATCAGGAGATGCTGAGTGCCGTAAGGGATGGCACAGCAGCAAACTGGAACTTAGAGGGTAAATTGAGAAATTATTTTCTATTTACTACAGCAGGGGGGAAAAAACCCAATAGAATTAGAAGGTGTTTGCTGTGGACAGCAGTGCTGGCCACTGATGTGCGTGAAATGGGTCATGTTGGGAAATGCTATAAAACCAGTACTGTGCCCAGTCTGCAGAATTCCCTTTACACTGCCTCTGGACTTAAGTGGTTGGGGGGGTTCAATTGACAGAAATGGTGCTTGCAGATATGTTTGGATGGATGGGAATTCTTCTGTACCTCTATCTCCCGGTCAGTTTTGGTAAACTTGGAGTTAGAGCAGAGCCCTTTCCTTGGTATTGCTGATCCCAAATTTGCTTTGCTCAGCTTAAAGGTGTTTCTTGTCAGGGTTGGCCTGTGATGTCACCTGAATGAAAGGCAAACGTGTGTGTTAAGGCTTGGACTAGGGCTGTGATAAAAACATTTTTCCCACACTTGTTCTGGACAACTGTGCTTTTGCCAGCAGAGCAGTCAGATCCCCAGTGGATAAGCAGAGGGTGCCTCTGGGGCACAGAGTCTTTAACTTGAGCAGCGTTTTGCTGCCTGCTCTGTTAGTGATTCACAGTAGTGTGAATGACAAGGATCAGCTCCAGCCTGGTGGGTGGAAAGGACTGTTGGGCACCAGCACAGGAACCACTGGTATGTTTCTAGTGCATGGAGGGTCAGAAGTCCATCAGAAATTGAAGTAGGAGACTTTGTGTGTGCAATTCCTTGCTAGCATCTCAGCAGAGATGGGAGTTGGCACATATAGAGTCTTTGCTTGGATCTTTTGTTTTTATATACTTTGCCAAAATTTAGTTTGGCTATTTTCATTTTATGTAAGTGTGAAAAATGTTATCTGTTTAAGTTGCTTCTTTGCACTTGTATGAATAAAAAATGGCTTTAATTAAATTAGGGAAGAGCTTTGACAAGTGATTTGTCTATAATACGTACTTATGGTTTGTGGCATTTCAAAGAATAAATAACCAAGATGTTGAGGCTTAAACATTGGCTGCTACACATGTTCTGTCATTCCTTCATGGAGAGAGAAGTGCTTTGAGTGTGGATTTAGGTCTCCGTCCTACAGATCCTGCATGTTAGGTCTCCTCTCTCCTTCAGAGATAGGGAAGGTGCCTGTCAGTGACATGGGGAGGGAATTGAATTGGAAGCAGCCCAAAGGCAAGGCTAAGCAAGGCTCAGATTGCAGCTCTGTGGACCTGTCCTCAGAGACCTGTGTCCTCTGTCACAGGAGAACCAGCGACAGCAGGAAGTTCAGTGAATTCCTGTGCAAATAAAGCCAAATAACCTTCAGAAAGTTGGAAGAGTTGAGACTTTGGAGAGACTTTGCCACAGTCCCAATGGCACATCAGATGCAGGGAGATGGGAAAGTAGGTGATTGGATGCGGTGGGGGAGGGGAGGAGGAGATTCAGAAAAAGAGTTGATGGGTTAACAATGCCCAGCTCAAAAAGGAGAGCTTCTGAAGAAAACTGCGTTCCAGGATTATTGCTGGTGATGGGATTTTTGCTTTGCCTTCTTTAGCATTGGCTTTACTTGGAAAAGACAGGAGAGACAGGAGAATGGAAGGATCAGGTCGCCTCTCACCCTGTTTTAGTGGCTGCGTTGACATGGTGGGCATTGGCTGCCTTGTAGCTTAGTGTGTCTGTTGCCGTCCCTGCTCCAGAAGTCCCAGCTCTGGGCACAGAGGAGCTGAGCCAGGGTGACCGGTCCAGCAGAGCGTGGCTGTGGGGCCTGCCAAGAGCCTCTGCCCCGGGCTGTGCATGGAGCTGCTCTGGCAGCCCTGGGCCCCGGGTCTTTGTGGTCTCTGTCAGCTGCAGCTCTGCCGGGGCACAGCCCACCTTTTTATTTATTTGTAGTTTTTCTCCCTGACTCTTTGACACCCACCACCTCCCTGCCAGCCTGGTGTGGCTGATCAAGCTGTTCAAACAACTGGAAGACATCAGAAGTTAAACACTCATTATTTTAATTTGATGCTAATCATGTGTTAATGAGACTAATCCTTGCAATGATTCAGGTAATTTGCTTAATGGCTGCCCAGAGTACAGATTACAGCAATCAGTCACATCTGATAAGATGTCTGTTGTGGAGGAGCCTGTCAGGTGAATGAGGTGGGAAAAGACTAAGGAGCAAGATTTGATCCGGTGTAAGTCAGAAGCCTTCTTGTTGGGAAGGGCACGGGAAGGGGAAAGTGCCTCTGCACAGCCAGGTTTGTGGCAACCAGGGAAAAGTACCTCAAATCTCTGTGCTTCAGGGCTGTTCCATCGGGAATCTGGTCCTCTCCTGCCTGGACAAGGAGTCACACTGTCATCTGCATTGGACATTGTGTTCTTGAGGTCATTTGGGTCATGCCAGAGCCTTCGGGTGTAAGAGACACTTGTCTGATCCCATGGGGTAGTCCTCTACCATAATTGCAAGCCTGTGTCTTGGTTATTGTCTTTGTGACGGATCACTTCAGCTGGGAATCTCCATGGCTTCTGTTGGCAGTGAAGCTGAGGTGGCTCTGGAAAGCTGCTCATAGCCACCCTGTGTTCCAGCAGGTCTTGGATGGACAAAGTGAGGTTCAACAGAAATACAATACTTATCCAGGATGTAAAAACAGCATGTAATTTAGAGTGAGCCAAGCCTGGATTTAAATGTGAGGATGCAGGTACCCAGTACTGCTGCTGGTGAGATGATGTTTGGGTGCTTGTCAGCACAGCCCCTGTACCTGTCCCTGCAGGTACATAATCCTTACCCTCTACTTGCCAGGCCTCAGCACCTGCCTCTTCAGAGCTGCGCTGGCTCAAACCCCCCAGAAAACACAACTGGAGGCAATCTCTCGTGTGGGAGATGTGCAGCCCCTCTGAACTAGGGGTTGGGGTTGGCTCTGTCCCCCCCAGCAGCAGGATATTGTGTGATTCTAAAATAAAGAATATGATAGCTTTGAAAAACCTGGGTTGAAAAAAGCCACTAATCATGTTCCTGTCTGCAGACTCAGGAATGGGAAAATGTCTTTGGCTTGTCTTCATGATGCGTGGCAGAAATTACTGTTTATTCAGTGGTATTTGGATTCCGCCATTTGTGGCAAAATATGCTGGGATTTAATCAATTTGCATCTCTGCTTAAGGCCCAAATTGTTACAGGTTTTAGGGGGATGACATTGTCCTAAAGCACTCATTTAATGATTTAGAGCAAACAGATGGTTTTATTTTTTCCCATTAGAACCTTTCAGCTTTTCTAGTTACATAGAGATATAATTATTATCTCTCCCTTTGATTAAAATGCACAGTATTAATGCTGTACTCTGTCGGGTTCCAATTGCATTAGTTCTCTGTGGGTTTATTAAGTGCTGTTGAGTTGACATCGTGTCCAACATGCTGTGCTACACGAGTCTCTGGGAATCAGCAGACTGGGAATGCCAGGCACTTGGCATCCTGGCAGGTCTGCCAATGTGCAAGCGCACATTTAGGGTGTTAGAGCAGGAGGCTGGGCTGGGGTGAGCTGGGCTGGCTGCAGGCAGGGAGGGTTTGTCCTGTGCAGGGGGTTTGGTAGCTGGCAATGACTGTTAGTGGTGGCTGCTGTGACACAGGCACATGTAACCTGGTTTGGAAGGTTGCAGGAGGTCCCATCCTTTTGAAGCAGGGCACACAATGGCAAAATGCTGAGCACATGGAATTTGGGATAGAAATTAGGCAGGAATTTGTTACAGCCTTGATTTTTTTTTTTTTTTTTTAACTGATTGCTGAACAGAAATGTTAATTCTGTGTCATAGTGGGTGGAAATCTTTTTAACAGCTCAGAGGGTTTGGCTTAGGAATGCTGTCCAGGAACATCAGCACTGGGACACATGCAAAAAAAGCCCATATGGTTTATTTACAGTGTGTGATGAGTGAGTGGCAGTCTGTTTGTATGTTTTATGTCTCGTGCAGGGTAGTTTTATATGTTGGTCACTCAGTGATCACTTGACCTGTCATTTTTCAGTTATTTGTGAGCACTTTAGGTTTATCAATTTCTTTCCCAGGCTATAAGTTACCTTTTTTGAGAGCATAATTTGTTTGTAATATATGTTTTAACAGCATGATTTGTTTTGTGTTTGTAATTAATTTTGAGCTTTGAGACTAAAATTGCATGAGAAATGGTTATGGAGAGAGCTATTACCTCAAATATTGCTGCTAAGGACTTGTAATATACTGGGACAGTGTCTCTTTTATTACTGACTTGATTTTAGTGGTCTTGGAAGTGGGATTTAGGGACAGTAGTGACAGAGGAAACAGGGTAGTGTGACATTGCTACTCGTGGTTACTGAGAAGAAATTTGAGGAGCAAACCAGTTTTCCTTCAGAAACTGAAGGATGTTGCTGTGGTGCAATGGTTTTCCTTCCTGAAAAGTAGCTGAAAGTTCCACCGTGTTCCTCTGGCACAGCAGGAAGGATTTAGGGAATCCTACCATCTAGCTTCTTGGCCCAGTAATTCCAACTTAATTCTGAATAGCAAAGGAGCTGCTCTGCCAGACAATGTTTTCTAACACGTTGTTCTTCGAGCATTGAGCAAAGCCCCTGGAACAACATGGTCAGTGCAGGAAATGGGCATTGCTTCCAGTAAAATAAAGTTCTATCTCTTGTCTTCTTCTTAAAGACAAACAGCTTTCCCTGAGATGACTGAAAGTTTCTGTTTCCTGGAAAGACAAGGATTTTTTTTTTTTTTTTTTTTTTGTAACCAGTACAATCCAACAAGCCCAAGGAAATGCTGAAAATGACAGTTTCAAACATTTGCTGGACATGCCCAGAAATATGTCATTTCTCAATGACAATCCTTGAGGCTAAAAGCCATTTTTACAAGGGGGTAATTCTGTGGTGGGGATGACTTGAGGGAGGCTCATAAATGGGAGTCTTTGTGAAGGACTTTATGAAGAGGGTGAAAGATGGCAAATTTGAATTTCAAGTTAAGTACTTAAAAATGTGGCAGTTGTTTTTGGCTTGAAAAAACAAAAACCTTTTCCAGGTAGAACTGGGATGGAAAGCTTTGCTTCACATGGTGTTTTTACCAAGTTCTGCACACTAAGTGGCATTTTCAAACAAAAATGGACATTGTTAACAAAGGCATATCTGGAGGCAGTGTCTGTGCTGTGAAGTTAATATCTGTAAGAGAAAGTTGAAGACAGGCAGCTTGATTAAAAGCATTCATAGATACATATTTTGGGTTTAACATTCTCAGCAGTGCTGTAGGTGGACGTGTGGCTTAAAGAGCCAGAGGATCTGGTGTGTTCTTTCTGTGCGTTGATGCATGTTTCTGCTGCTACCAGATGAAGGTAATGTGAATTGCAGAACTTCTCTTTAAGAAGACTTTAGATTTTTATTTAAATTTACCTTTTGTTTGAAAGTGCCCTCATTTGCTGGGATAATTTCCCAGGGCTGGTGGGAGTGCATGGAAGTGGGAATTGCAGATTATGTTATGATTTGTCCTCTACTTCTGACAAATTTTCCACTAACTTGTGTTTGGAAAAGCACACATTTGGAATGTTTGTGTAATATAGACTATTATCCCTCTAATTCCTTGTCCATCTGTAGGACAAACGTTTAGGCTGTGTGCAAACTATACCAAGTCTATATCATCCATAATGTATGACTGTATATGAGAATGTGCCACCAATGTCAAATTTTATTTTATTAAATATAAGCTGCTCTCCCATCTGCGCATTGGAGACCCCATATATTGTTTGCCAAAAAAAAAAAAAAAAAAAAGGCACCATTTCCAAGCATTCAATAATTTCACGTGGAACGATATGGAATGCCTCAGTTTCTTTTCCCCCTTACATAGATAGAACTTCTTGAGATTTGATTCCTCATTGCTGGTTGTACCTTGCTGTGTAAGAGCAGTGCCCTGATAGCTGAGCAGCTGCATGGGCTCAGCCCAGTTCACCTGCCAGAGCCACCTCTGGCTGGGTCTGTGGCTGCTGTTGACACTGCCGGCTGCAGAGGTGCAGGTCAGGGTCTGTCCTCCCTCCCAGCCTTCTCCCACCATGATCCAGCACTCCAGCCATGACAAGGCCTTCAAATGAGCAAGGAGACAAATGTTTGCTGTAGCTCTTTATGCTCTGGCAGATGAGCTGCTGGGACCTTTAGTTGGCACCTCTCTGTGGTTCCAAAGGAGCCAACCTCGTTATGGCTGCCTTTTCCCCTTTTTTCCCATTGCAGGGATCTCGCACTGTATGTGTGTGTGAGAGCCTGAGTGTCTGTGTGGCTCATGATATCCTGCAACAGAGATTGACAGGAACCAGAAGCCAGGTTCATCAAAGGCACAGATTTCTGATCCAGAATTGCAGTGACTGATCTGTGCCAACACAGACCTAGACTGGCCAGATAGACTGAACAGGAGGAAAATGCAATGCCAAAAAGGAAGAAGCTGAAACCTAATTAATCAGAAACAAATAAGTCATCCTAATGGCAGCACAGAAGTGGTACCAGTTTAATTGGAGAGTGCCCTATGTTCCGTGAGGATGACACTGTGCAGCAATTCCACTGCCAGTTACTGCCGTCACAAGTGCTGAGTAGTGAGAACAGAGTGAGTTAGTGCCTCAAATGGGCTGGATTCTGCTTGTTTCAGTTCATGCTCCTAGGGACTGGAAGTTCAAATCCTCCTTATGGATTTTGGCCTCCATTTTTCTGGGTGTGACATCCAGACCATGGGGCCTCTCAGTCCATCAGTCCTCTGCACGGTTTAGAATAAAGGGAGTGGGATTCAGGGAAATGAGATGGATGTGATGGCGTGATAATGTGGTGTGTTCACCAGGCAAACAGGATGGGAGCTGGCTGCTGTCTGAGGCACACCTCGGAAATTTGGGGCATGACAGGAACTGAAAACAGGTGCTTTTTCACCACAGAAGGGGAGGAGGTGTGTGAAGCCTGAGAACAAGTTACCAAAGGTCCCAGTGAAGAGGAGATGAGGGGGATGAGGGGAAGAATTATTGTCCGGGGGATTAGTCCCACCCAGGACTTGGAGAATATTAACCAAGAGGAACACAACGCAGAAGTGGCACAGCTGCTGTTTCAGCGGAGTCAGGCCAGTAGAGTTAGATTGTTTGGCATGAGGAGCAGAGCCAGGCTGGGACAGCGTAGCGGGGCTCCTTCGCTGTTCCTCTGGATTTGCCATAAGCCCTTTGTTACTTCCTTGGAGAAATTCACTTAAAAGGGACAGAGCCTTTCTGAAAGAGTGCAGATGTCATGGCCTGTGAGGGCAATAGCCAAGCCCATGGCTACCAGGTATCCATTTACTGCAAGTGCATGAGCAGTTGCATGTTCTGGTTATCCTGAGGGACTCTGACAGTGTGTCAGATGACTGGAGACAGGTGCCATGTCCTGCTTGGGAGCAGCAGATAATGAGACAGCACTGCCTGGGAGAGCATGGACTTGAAATGGTCATGGTAGGAAACATAGGAAAGGGCAGTCAGAGGTGCTGGATAAAGGTAAAGAAGACTGGTGTCCTGCTGCTGTGTCTGGAATGCTGGCTTTCTCTGGATGAAATTTGGCACTCAGTTTTCTACAGCTATTAGACCCCACAGTTTTAGAAAACCCAACCCTTAAGAGCAAATGTTTGATGAGAGAGAAAAATCACTTCTGTTTCCTTGGTTACAGAAGAACATGAATAAATTATATGGGGGGAAAAAACCTCAGTACATTTTGAGTGGTCATTTGTGACAACTGGTCCTGTGAGTGTTTGCACTAGGGAGGAAGAAGCAAGAGCTCCTCCTCTCTGGAATGGCCCCTGTGTGTGGTGTGAAAGGCTGGACAGCTCACCTCTGTGCGCAGTCAGGCTGGCTGGGCCACTGCTGGGGCAGGGAAGGTGAGAGACCCCCACTGCTGGCAGTGGGCTCAAGGAGGAGAAGAGGGTCTGGGACCCCATGTCACACCTCAGCTCTAGTCAAGTGAACCTTGTGTGTCAGGTTCAAATTTCAAGATTAGGTGTGCAGCCTTATTTAGAGATTGCCTGATTTCCTGCTAACTGGGTTTGCAGGGCCTGTGTGTGACTTGGGTATTTCCATATGGAACTGTTTTACCAAGATGAGGTGTGAATTTAAAGTTCCCTCTAGGAACATTATTTTCTGGACTACGTTATTTTCACTGAAAAATACTTTCTTTGCAATCTAGTTGATGTCACTTTAGAAATTGTTTGAATGACGCAATCAAGCTATTCTTAGTGTAGAATAAGGGATCCTTCTTGATAGCTGTGCCCCTTTAATGATCTGTATTTATTATGGACGTGCGCTGGGGACCTTCATTCAATTCAGCAGGAATATGGATGTCTGGGTACCGAACTTGCCCTGGAAATGGGTCTTGGAATCTGTTAGCTTTGAATTTTCCTAAGCCCTAGTCCTGTCTCCATTCTAAAGGAGCTATTCTCCTACAAACCTGGGTCTGATTTCCTGCCGGATTGCCTTCAGAGGTTTGTGGGCAGAAGCTCTTGGTGATGCTACTTCGCTTGTACAGAATGCTTTTCATCCCAGAGGAGAGTTTACCTGTGTGTACAGCTCCTACTCTGGAGGCTGGGATGAAGGTTATCCTTTTCAAGATGGTGATCTCAGGTGTGGCATGTGTAGAGGATTGCTTTAACCTTGTTCATGACTGCATCCCATGAACAGTCTCAGAGTGTTTGGAGGATTCTCTAAATGGGATACCTTAGAGCTCCTGCAGTAAGGAGTCCAGCAGGCCCAAGGGCCCCCAGGCAGCAGGAGCAAAGGCTGTGAGAGAGTTCACTTTTCAGTGCGTTCCGGATGGTGAACGAGGGGTCACTGTTCTGAGAATGGAATCGGCAAGGATTCCTTCCAGAAACAGAGGCAGTTCTTCAGTGCGGCGCCACAGCGAACCCAAGCATGCTGTCCTACAGCAGTGGCCTCGGAGTCCTCTCCAAGTAAGGAATGGCCAGGGAGAGTGGGATGGACTGCAGTGGCCAAAGCCTGTCCTGTGGGGATCCTCTGCCACGGGGACGAGGAGCTTCTTGGAGCCCTTGGGCAGGCAGTAGAACTCGCATAGCTGTAGGCTGGGCATGGCAGATTCCAGCGTCAGGGCCAGCTGTTCCTGACCCAACTGTCTGTGCAGGTCCGGCAGCGTCCCTTGCTCACGCTGCGCTGTGCTCAGCAGCTGCAGAAAACGGGGCGGCTGGGAGGATCCCTGCCTCTAGTTCTGCCGTTTACAATTCTCAGATAGGAAAAGTTAACACACTTTGGAAGAGTTTTTTTCTTTTTTCTGGCACTTACAAGTTCAGCACGCTTTTGTGCATTCCAAGCAGTCCTGCCCAGATCGACCACCTGTTCCCTAATTCTGGGTATAGGCAGGCTATAGTTCTTTTCCATATGGGCAGTGTAATTCCATTAAGTAGCAATCCAGCACTCTTTTTTTAACATTAAACCTCGAGAGTTAATCATCCATCTGTGTGTAATCATTGATTCCATTAAGCCTTATGGCCTTGTCAGATTATCAAACATTTTAAACAGCACTTTTTTCTTTTTTCCTTACTCGACAGCAAAAGCATTTGTTGGGGGCACGAATCAAGTGAAGTTTTCAAGCCATACCCCAATCCTGGAGACATTTACATTTCCCAAATCTTCTCCCTGTTCCCAGACAATAGAGCTGGCCTGCTTGGGGTCATTTGTGTCACACGCTGAGTCATTCAGGTGTTCCTTGACAGGCAATGCCAAGATGTTTACTTAATGCTGACAACTCCCCCACACCCCCGAAAAACCAATAATGCAACACAAAACACCCAAACAACCCCCACCCAAGCTTTTTTTCCTGATTATTCAACACTCAGGGCTTACTCACATTGCCTTGAATTTGGGGGAATTATGGTACTTGTGCTGCAGACGGAACAGCCCTTCAGACTGATGGATGCATATGACCCTTATTTTTGTCAGAACAGGGCAACCTGTTGTGCGACGGCACGTAGAGTTTTTAGTATGAAAACAGAACCAAAAGCTGTTTCTCCCACGCAGGATTTGAAAAATAAGGACATGATATTCCTGGAATTAACCGTGTTCTCAAGTGATTTCCTAAATGTGACAGTATAACTTTGCATAAGCATGTAATTACAGCCTGGTTATTGTCCAGAAATTCCTGAAATCAGAGCTTAGTGATGAGCCTGTTGGATGAAGAGGAAGGAGATGCTTCAGAACTGCTTACAAAATCCTGAGCCAAGAGAGGGTGGTGGGTCACTATGGCAGGTAACAGGTGAGGGGTTAATGGCAGGAGGCACAGCGTTTTCCTTTCAGACTTTTCCTTCCTTACATATTCATTTTCCTTAACTGCATTTGGTGTCACCTCTGAGCCAGGAATGCAGTTGCCCCAACCGAGGCACCAGTGGCTCTGTTGTGCCTGGCTGGAAAAGCAGAGGGCTTCTGTATCGCTGGAGACACATCTTCTGCAGTTGAAAAGCCTTCTCAAGTCTTTAATAAAAGCTGCTGAAACAGAGTGAAAGCTAATGGTAGAAGTCATGCTGGTAATTTTGGGGTTTGGGCCTGTCTTACATTTGCCCTGAACTTAGGTCAGATAATTTATCCTATGAAAAGTACATATTTCTGCTGGGTTTTTGATGATGCTGTTGACTCAAAATCTTTTTAAATGAAGAATCTGATGACTTGAGAGGTGAAGAGAAGAAATGACCAGAGAAGTGGTGAGGTTTTGATTTTGAAATATTCCATGAATTTCAGAATCTGTGAAATGCTGGCAAAGAATCCAAATACCATGTCTGATTCCAGCCAAACCAATGTGATTACTACTGAACCTGATTTAAAACCCAACAAAAATAGCAGGCCGGGGGGGGCTGGTTTTTTAGTTCCTTGTTAATTGCATTAATTTCTTTTTTTCGGAAAAATATTAGAGTGATAATTAGGCCACACATCATGTGTGGTTGGATAAATAGTAGTTACATGTTGAGAAAGGGGGCAGAAAATTGTATCTAATGAAAGGAACTGGTGCCAAATAGTATAGAGATTTGCGTTTGTCTTGGATACATGCCGCGCATTCACCTCGGCTGAAGGAGGATGTCGCACGGAGCACAACGCGTCCACACAGCTCTGACAGAGGCTGGGGACCGTTCCACTGGCAAACAGGTCATCAGCTTATCTCTGGGTAGCTCAAAGGCTGTTCTGCAAGCAATATCTTTGGGAATGTTTGAGTAGAGGCATCAATTCCTGTAGTCTATACAAAGCTTAGGTCTGCTGTTCTCAGCCAGGGGCTGCAGTCAGTCATCTTAGGGCACAAGGCCACGGGGTTGGGATGAGGGCTAGCTGACTTAGGGAACAAACAAGAATATATGGGACAAAAGCCCGGTGTTCCTGCCGTGACCTGTGTGGTTTTGGTGGGGCTTTTGTGTGCTCTGGAGGTTGTGTCCAGCCTGGCTCCCAGTGCCACCAATGGCAATACGGCCAGTAGCATGAGATAAATCACTGAGCCATGTGTGCAGGTGTCTGGAAACTCCGCGTATTGTGAATTCTGCGTGGAATTTCTCGTCCTGGTGCATCACTGAACTGGGGCAACATGATGCAATGCCTGGTAGGATGAAATGGGGGGCATTGGGGTGTGCCAGACAGTCCCACAGAGTTCAGTGTGATGACTTTTGACCTAGTGGGAAGCTCGATTCTTTGGCTTCAAGGATAACGTAGGCAGCAGCTTGATACATTCGAAGTCCGAAATTGTAAAAATGAGGAAGTGTTGGCTGTTGCAGTTAAGAAAACTGATAATTACATCAGTGAGCTGTCTGGCTAAGGGACTTACTAAAAATGTCTTGAGCCCTCAATTGCAAAATTGCTGATTTTTTTCCCCTCAAATTTCAAAAGTACAAGAGGGGAAGCAAGTTGAATTGCTGCCTGTGTCCTTGTGTGTCTCTTGAGCAGATAGAAGGTACTTGAAAAGAATTTTTAGTGGGTTTTCCTTTGCTTTGAATCATGCCATAAATGTTAGGTGTTATGGTGATAGAGTAAATTCCACACACGGCACATGTGTTGTAGGAAAAGCTGTCCAAGTTGTTTATACCCAAAATCTGCACTGGGCCCTTCTATACGTGTTGTAGAGCCAGGGTTTCCTTGTGCCAGCTCGAGTGAGGGCAGAGCCACCCGGTCCTGTTTGGAGCAATTAGAAAAGTTGCCTTTCTCCAATCAAAGAGAGGTATTAGCAAAATAAATGGGAGTAATTAAATCTAATTTAGTCGTGTAAATGAGTTTAATTAAAAGAAATCTACCCTTTAATAACTTGAGGGGGAAAGGCGCTCCGCAAGGAGTTTGGAGTTTGGTTAAGCTAACGAGACACAATAGCTGAGCTGATGAGTCCATGCTGTTGTTACCTGCCATGTGCTCGGGGTGCCTAGGCCTTGGGGTGGGCACCCCGGGAGTGGCGGCCCTTCCTTTGGCCTTGGAGTTCCACCTACTGACATTTGTCATACTTGAGGAATTTGCAGAGAAAATCCTCCAATGATTTTGGGCAAGAATTGGCACATGGGTTGAGGTATGGCATTTTGGGAAAAGAACCCTTTGCTACTCCCCTGTGTTGCATCCTACAAGACCTTTCTGTGTGAAGCTGTATTAATTCCTTAAATACCTAATCATTGGCTATAAGCTTTTGCTTCTTATCAATGAATCCAAAATGTAGAGAAGCAGTGTGGGGAATGATGACAGGGGAGCTCCCACTTTTCCAGGAGTGGATGTCTGAGCCCTGTGGCTCCATCCTGGTAGCCTGACCTCATTTTTCTGTCGCTTGGAGGGTGGTGCTGCCAAGGGGTATCATTTGAGGCCCTTCCTGACAGGGGAGTCAGGTGTGGCCCTGGGGTGTTATGGGGCAGGACAGTGGCACGGAGATGAGGATGGCCATGGGGGGAAGAGTTCTGCTCCCAGCAAGGTGTCATCTTCCTCCTCCTTGAAAGCAGCTGTCCATCCCCTGCAAGGTGTTTCTGAGAGTATCACTTGGAGCTTTGACCTTTAGTCCATGTGGTGAATTGGAAGAAATTTTATTTGTTGTATCACTGTGCAGTGCAGCACTGCCGGTAGGACTGTGGAGGAGTTGTTTGTTCCTCTCATTATAACAAGGGGACTGACAAAGAGGACTGGAACTTTGTGCTTTCCACTTCGGAAGTGCCAAGGTGTGTTACATCATCGGGGTGGGCTGGGGCTGATAAATGCAGGAAAAATGCTGGATACTAAATGCCGTGGAGGCTGCTCAGAAGGCGGGTGGCCCTCTTCTCCCTTCAGGGATTCCTGAGTATTACAGAGTGCACGCAGAGTGGCAGTCCAGGGCCTTGCAGCTTTGGGAGCTGGGCCTCTTGTCTGGCCAGAACACAGCAGCCTGCCACATCCACTTCTTCTGGAAACAGATAATTCTAGTGAATCATTCCTTCAGAGTCATCGGTGCTGTCCATGTGTGTCTGCAGGAACTGTGATTAAAAGGCCAGAGGCAAGTTAGAAAAATGAATCAAAACAGCAGCTGAATGGAGCTGAGCAGAGGTAGAGAGGAGGGGCAGGGACCTGTTTCAGCTCCCTGCCCACAGCTGGTCCCAGTTCACTAAGATTCACTAAGATTGTTAAAATCATCTGGGTTTATGTTCTTGCCCTGTCCGAAGCGCAATGCTCACTGCATGGAGCTGTCTGTGCCAGGGAATGCCAGTGACTGGGTCGAGTGTTCCTCAGGGATGCGAACAGGTGTGCTGGAAGGGCTGCATCCAACAGGCTCCTCGGAAAAACCATGAGAGCTGCGGCTCCCGTTGGCATAGCTGGGAAGTTCTTCCATTCCAGATGCTTGTAGATTTTTGTGTTTATTTTTCTGACTTAATTTACACTAGGTGGGACATGTTTGGCCATTAGTTTCTGTTACCCCTTGCCTGTTGAGGAACCCTGGCTAAATGATGTTCTTGTGGATTTATGCAGAATACTTGTCTTGTGCTTAGTGTCACCACGTTAGCCTGGTAATGTGTGCTGTGTGGAGGGATTTTATATGTAGATCAGTTGTATAGCTAAAAATAATTTCAGTAAGCCCAACTGTATGTATCAACTATAGCCTTTAGGTGATTTTTTAAAATTTATGTTTTTCCTTTGAATCTAGCTTTTTGACAACAGTTGGTAACTGCAGCATCCTATCGTATGTTTTCTCTTTCATGGTCTTTTGATTTTCTGAAAGTAATCTCATAAAACACTTCATTTCTTCTTCAATAATAGTGAGCATTCTGCAGCTGGAATTTCAAGTGCTGGTTCAGATCAGCATATACATTTTGATGGGATGAAGCAGCTTCCAAAGAGTTAGCGTATGATTTTAATAACCAGTGCTTGGGTTCAGCTCCACTCCTGATGCTGTCTGCCAAATTTCCTTTCCCTTACAGGCAAATCCTTGCCCAGGTGGACACATCCACCATCTAAATCCCTTCCCAGCCAGCTGCAGAGACTCTCTTTAAAGCAAAAAAATTAAATACATGAAAATCTAAAAGTCTGATTTGGGTTGAGCAAGAGGGAGAGTGGTTGCTGTTGGAGGTGCTCACCAACAAAAATCACTGAATTTGGGTTCCTCCCTTCCTTCCCTTCTCTTTGTCTTGGATCAAAGCAGGTTTTTTTTTAGGAATTGCTGTTCTGAAGACTAAATTAAATCCAAACAGCTTCTTTAATGATGCCCTGCACTGGTTATTTGCTTTGACTTGGCTGAAATTAAAACTTTTTTTATCTGCAAATTATTTGCTTCTTCAGGGTTTTGTCCAAGCTGGTTCATCAGCACAGCAAGAGCAGTTTGAGCTGTCAGGGCTCCACTGGATTTACTCAGGTTTACCAGCCTGAAAGAAATGCAGCCAAGCCATCAAAGTAAAATTAAAAGAAAAACTTGAGAACCAAGGTACTGGAATCAGTTGCTAGAAGCAGTTGTCTGAAGGCTAAGCCATGGGACGCAGCAGGGTTTTGGAGGCACTGTGCTGCATGGTGATGGTGTTACTGATCTCAGCCTCTTCTGGCTGGCTGAATTGGTGCTGGAAATGCAGGGGCTGTGCTCTGCAGCACCCAGGGAGCTGCTGGAACGGGGCTTTGCCAAAAGTACCTGGAAACTGAGTGGAAATGTGCATGGACATTCCTCACGCTTGCATCCATCTTGAGCTCTTTTGCTCCTGGCCACAAGGCCAAACCCTCAGCAGTGCAGCCCAGGGAGCAGGGCATGCACAGGCTCTCCAGGTGGTGTCTGCTGCAGGGCTTAGCACTGACATTGATATCATTTCTCTCAAGTATCCTCCATCCTGGGCAGAAGGGCCTGCTGCAGGGCTGCCCCCCGGCCTTGCTGGACACTGTAGGTATGGGAGCTGCCCTGGGATGCTCCAAGAACAGCCACCGCTGTGGATACAGAGATAGATGGGCACCAGCCTCAGCTCTGCCAGTTCTGAGAGCTGCCTTCTTCCTCCCAGCAGTCAAGTGCTTCTCTCAGGCACCACGTTTCTGTAAAGGCAGACTTGGATAGTGATGGCAGCAGCCACAGAAGGCTATAAAATGAGACTAAAGCAGGAAATACTATTTCTGTAATTGCTGGGGGGAAAAAGTCAAATTGCTGATATTTACACCTGCTGTAAAAGGGATTAAATCCTGTAATGAACTGCACTACTCTGGATTGACACCAGAGAGCAAAATTTATCCTGCTAACTGGGTGTCCCTCAGATTCCATCAGACTGCGCTGGCTGGCTGATGATATAGGGCTCTGAGCTCTGCTGCTGTTCCTCAGCCTGTTCATTGCCTGCCTGACACTGAGGCTGCGGGAGCCCTGTGGGGTCCCTGCCCGGGGCCGGGGCTGTGCAGGGTGGGCTGGGGGCGGCTGGCATGGGCAGGCAGGGACCCTCCTGTGTGCTCCCAGGACATGTGGGCACATCCAGAACATCTTTGGGGATGCCGGGGTTTGGAAGTAAGCCCTGGTTCCCCTCTTGCCACTCCCCAAGGCATTGGTGGAGCAGTGTGCTGGAGTGGGTGATGCATAGTTGAGCACGGCTGTATCCGAGTGTGTTTGGGGTGCAAAACATCCCTGTGTACGAACAGGGCTTGTGTGTTAATGTGCTTTTCCTTCATGCAGACCTGGTTCCATTAGGAAGGGAGGCCTTCTGTAATATAATAGACATGATTAACTTTAATTGCACTTCTTTGTTGGGAAAATAGACATGTAATTAAAAACCTGACATGCGTTGTACTTTTTTTCTCCAACAATTTACTTGCTGGCATGTCTTCAATCAGATATTCCGCAAGGCCCTCACCACTTACTCGGGCACGTCTCCACAAGCCCAGCTCCTGTCTTTCCAAAACCCCAACGTCTGATGCCCAGACTGAACTGGCTAGTTAGCACATCCCTCCTTTCCCAGGAGAAAAAGAGCTGTGGGTCTTAAAATGCTGCTCATTTGTGGGATAATTTGCAATATTGATTTACTGGAAAATGAGATGCTGTTTACCTTCTCGCTACTGAGGAACATGCCCGGCTCTTGCTCAGTGTGTCCTGTCCACAGGAGGTGAGGCCTGGTTCAGGCCAGGCTTCAGTTGTACCAGTTAAATCATAATTCTGGTTTGGCTGGAGTTGAACACCCTTTTCCAGAGTCGCTTCTGTGTATGCTGAGAAAATCCTTCGGGGTGTCTTAGTACCATTCTTATTTCCCAGAGAAAAAAGGGAAAGTTCAGATAGCCCCAGCCAGGCATGGCTGATTTTAGTCTTCTGGCAGAGTCCTTTCCCTTTGGGAATTCCTGTCTTTTTTTCCTGCTCAGTAACTCAGGACAGTGCTGAGTTACTGAACTGGAATGTTGTACCCTGGCTCCATGCCGTGGGTGAAGTGGACTGTCGTGGAGTGATGTGGGTTGCTTTTCCTGGCAGCACAAGGACATATGTGAAAACCTGAGATGGTCTCACCTACCAAGCACCTCTGGGTGGGTACAGAGCACTACTCAGCCTTACAGGAGCAGATGAAGAGACACCTAGCACCCGAGTTGTACGGCATGATTAAATACTTTGGCTGTGGTCCAGGGTTGTAAATATCTGCCAGGGACACTACACACATGGGGCAAACTCCAGCAGAGATCCCCCAGGAGAGCTTGGGAAACATGTCAGCCTCCGTGTTCCTTTAACTGGACTGTACTGGGCTCTCTGCAAAATTCCTGCTGTCCTGGAAGACACTGTTGCTGTGCTGATGATTTGTGCTCAGCTGTTCCCAGCCTCTGGGAATCTGGGGTTTTATGGACCCCTCATTCTATTTGTTCTGTTTATCTCTGCCACACTTTATTTTGTCCATCTTTCCATGGTCTGTGTTGTTTTCTGGTTCTTTTATTGTCATTATTCAAAACATGAATAGAAGTGAATATCCTCTAAGTTATGAATGTAATCAATTTTGAGTCTTTAATTGTAATTTTTTTTCCATAAAATTCTTTTAATTTAGTCTAATATAATGGCACATCAAGCAGTAATGGGTACATTAAATTGAATCATGATGTTCATATACACATTTTATGACACAATCAAATATCCCAATGCATTAATTCATGTCAATCAGTTAATAAAATCAAATAGGAAACATTTCTCTAGTGCTGTTAACTGTGTTTCTCCCATTTGGAGGGTGACAAGATGGTGAGGGCCTCTATATCTTGCCTAGTTCATGTTTTCTTGGCTGTGTTGGAGTTGATATATTTACTTACTTGATGAGGACAAAGCGTGTCAGTTCCCGTGGCCCCCCCACCAAAATCCAGTAATGGGGAGCACAAGGCCCCACCTTTCCCTCATCCTACCCCGGTTCTGTTGGTACAGTCCTGTCCCCAGAGACTCCCCTAAATAAGAAGGGAATATTAGCTGTGAACTTGGGGGATAACTTCTCTTTAAAGATGTCTTCCCTTCTGATGTTGGCCTTCAAGGACAAAGAGCTGCAGGGAGTTTACTGCACACTGTTGTGAGGAAGGAGAAAAGGAAATTTCCTTCCTTAGCAGTTGGCATTGGAGCAGTTCTTTGGGCTTCTCATCTGCTGCACTTCCAGGGTGGGTGCCAGCCGGACTCCAGGGGGTGCTGAACCTGCAGTAGGTCTGTTTCCCTTCTTCACTTCTCAACACAAGTTTGCTTTCTAGTATGTTATGTTCTTTTGCCTTGCTGATAGCCTGCTGGCCGGTGTTTTACCTTCGGTGTACAGTGCTGGATGGAAAATGGATCTTTTGTGCAGCAGTTACCTGGTGTGCATCAAAATGGACTGTAACAGAAGCAGTGAGATACAAACTTTATGGGCTCTCCACATTCCAGGCTGGGGCAGTAGAATGTAGGTGGTAGCTGCTCTTCCTTCTAGTGTTGATAAGCAGCTGAGTAGCTGAATTGTGTCTGGATACCCCAGCAAGTCTTCCAGAACTGACATTCCCAACTCACACATGGGTAGGGTTTGTTAGAGCTGTTTCCTCTATTATGCTTTAAAAAGTTTATTTCTTTGTTTTTTATTTTCCATTGTTTTGTGCCTACTTGCAGGGCTCCTAAGTATCATGTCTGATCTCAGAGAGCCATGACATAGCAACCAAAAGGCGGGATTTCTGGCTGGTAGGGAAAGGGTCTGGCTGTGATTTTATGATTTTATCAAAAATTCAGTCTCCCCATTATGGGGCTTCAAGCAAAGGCTGGAGATGTGCACAGCAGGTAACCTGAACACTGATAGCTGAGTGTTCACCAGGGAAGTTAAGTCTCAGAAGTCAGGGGTGGGGTTATAAGGATACATTTAACTCGGTGACATCGGTTGAAGAGAACTTTCCCTTGGTTGGCCGTTCATTGCCTTCCGGCTCCTTGTTCCCTCATAATCCTGTATGTCACAGACACCATTTGTGTTGGGAAGGAAATGAGGGAAGAAAGCAGTGGTGTCTGTATCCTGTCTGTCCATGGTGGTTAACAGCAGAGTGTCAGGGCACCTCTCAAATGCGCTGGGCAGAAGCTGTGCCAGAGGGCTGGAACAGCTGCTTTCGGGCATGGTCCTTGTAACCCTAAGGCTTGTGCCGAGTGCCCATACCCTCTGTGGGATTAAAACCTGGTCAGGCTCACTGGCAAGGATTTGTGAAGAGGACATTAAATTGCTTGCTGCCTGTTTCTGCCTGACTTGTCACTGGAGCCTGGCTCAAGGTGTGCTGAGCTTGGGTTCCTGCTCTTCACTACCTCTGATGTTAGTAAGGAGTAGCCACTGTGTAAATGCGAATGAGAGTGGAATTGGGTGATGAAAATAAGCAAAGTCTGAGACTTAGCAAGGACAAGGAACGTTTAAGACAGCTGTGATCGTTCAAGGTGTGAAATACCTGTAAGCATGCAGCATTTGGACACCCATTTTTCTGCTGAGTGGGTTGAAATCCTCCAAGCCCTCATGTTTTGATATCATCTGATACTATGGTTGGTTTGAGTACAATGAGGGATGACAGCATCATGCATCTGGATCCATATGAGTGTGTGTGAGCAGGGAAGGGAAGTCCTGGCAGGAGTGAGGGGGTTCTCTGATGATGCCACCATGTGCCCAGTACTTCCCAGAGAGTATTTGCTTTTTTTCCCCTTCCCTCCCTATAACACTATATGAGAGAAGGATTTTTAGGAGTGCTGATATACAGCGCAGGTGGAAGTAAGTTTAAGCTCAAACACTGACCCATGACGGTCACCCCTCTCTGTGCTGTGCCTGTTGGGGTGAGGGTGCTTTCACAGCAGGATAAAATTCCTTCTAAGTAAATAGTTTTGACACTTCCTTCCCTGTGTAGTGCCTATGAGGAATGGTACCAGTGGCATCTTGGCAGGCACAGCTCTGTAAGGCGGTTTCATGGCCCTGTGGTGTCCCTAGAGTCATGTTGGCTGTGGGAAGGGATCAGCACCTCTGGTTTGTCACCTCGAAAGTGTCCGTAGGATGATGGCTCAGCGCCTTACCCAGGTCCACTCTGTCTGATGCAGGAGATGTTTTGTCAGCAGAAACAGAGCACAGTTCATGGCCTGTTGGGGTTTTATTCCATGCACCACAGTATTTGTTTGCAGGATTGTCACAAACCCAACAAATCTGTTGCAGGAGCCCGCTGTCAGAGGGCATTTCAGAACTGACTGTTTCTGTACAGCTGGAGCTGTGCTCCATGTTCCACACTACCTCTGTGCTGGAGTGGTGTGGGGGAGCCTTTGAGAAGGGCACAGATACCCTTCACTAGAGAACCAAACTGGTTTCATCATCAGGAGAGGGACTTGAAGCCTGGGAGGAAGAGTGGCAGGTGGAAGGGGCTGAGGGACAGGCCTGGCCTGTGCAGTGGTGCAGCTGGGTGGGATTTTAGAGGAGAATACAGCCAAGAGCAGGCAGTGGAAGCCCTCCGAGCTGAAGCTGCAGGGAGAAATTTGGCTGAGGGAATGAAGTTCCTTGTTTTATTTGTCCAGGTAACATTGCAGGTGTGTAAGTGCTGGTCCAAGATGTTGGGTAAACCCTGAGACTGAGCAAAGTCAGGCTGTTCTGAAAGCAGGTGCTGCTGGTGCTGCCTTGGTTGAAAACTCATGAAGAGGGGGGGGGAGGAAACAGAATTGGTTCATAAAAGGTCTCTGTTCCTCCATCCCCATTGCAACATCCTTGCCTGTGCAGGGTGGAGGCAGGATGGATCCCAGGGGTGCTGGAGGGAGGAATGCAGAAAGGGAACAAGTGTCTGAGTGGGACAGGAGGACTGGGAGGTCCCTGCTCTCAGAAGTCTCTTTCCAGAGCTCAGACAGATGCCACTGGGTTTGTGCTGCATGCATTTTGGAGTCGAATTCCCAGCCAAGGCTCCCCTTGGCAATGGAGCGGACGGTTGTGGAGGCAGGAATAGCAATCCTCCCACATCTATGGAGCAGATAAACAGCTGCCATGGGGGCTGGGCAGAGCTTTTTGCCTCAGGCTTGGACCCGTCAGGCGTTTTGTGGGAGCGTGCCAGCATCCACATTTGATAAGGCAGTGGGTTGAGGTGCTTTCCTTTCCTGGCTGTCCCTCCCCACTGCCCCTGGACTTAAAATATTTAGGGAGCCTCATTGCCCTCCCTGGGCAGGATGAAAAGGCAGAGATGCGTTTGTTGGCAGTGACGGTGCCAGGAACCAGACGTGCAAGAACCAGACTCTGCAGGCCCATCCCCTCACATTCCAGGGGCTACATTCAGGGGTCTCAGTCTGACCGCAGCCCCATGGCATCTGGAGTGGCTGGGAGCAGAGCACAGCACCTGTGCATCTCTGGCTCTGACAGCCCTGTCAGCCCTTCTCTGGGTGTGCAAGGGGAGCCCTTTTAAAGGAAGGCCTTGCCTGAGATGAAAAGTGCTTCAAAAAGCACATCCATTTCTGCCTCTAACCCAAATTCACATCCTGGGGGGTGGCTGCAGCAGGGCCCATCTTCTCTCCCCTTCTGTGGTCTCCAAGAGCAGCATTTTCTTCCTCCTGCTTTCACCTCTGGCAGTGGGGATTGTGAGTAGGCACGACACACAGCTCTGGTGGCTCTGGCTTTGGCAGCCAAGGACCGGAACTCTCCTTCTCTTGGTGTCTGCCTCAGAGCATTGCAGAGGCTTTGAACTGATGGAAAAAAGAATATTGTGATTAACAGGTGTTTACTGTGTGCCATTTTTCTACCTTCTGGCTCACCTTAAGATGGTGAAGACCAAACCGAAAATGTTTCAGAGACAATCCCTTCTTTCTTTCTAGGCATGGCATTATAGTTGTCATTCATGCAGTGGTAGAAAAGCTAGTATCAAGGCTGCAAGATCACTGAGGCACAACCTCCAGGGCCATTATTCCTCTTTAGACTGAAGCTGAGGTTCTTCTTGTCTCAGCTCAAACCTAAACTTCTTGGCACGATTAGTCTATGTTCTTTATTTTTGTTAAAATCTGGGGGTTACCTGGAAAGAAGCCAACCCAAGGCACGGTGAAGGCGCTCTGGATCCAAATCTTCTGTGTTTGCATTGAAATGCCTTTAGGACAAAACCAGATATTTTCTAAGCAGCATCTCTGAAAATAGTAGAGGAAAAAATTGAAATGATCTGCCCTTAAAAGGAAGAGATGAGGTGAAGAGTTCCAGACTAACTGGTTTCTCTAAGGTTTTTCCATTCTGTCTTTGGATTCCCATGAGAGTGGGATTCCTTGGCACCAAAGTTAGGGAGCATTTCCCTTACAGTATCCATCATGGTGTGTGTGTGGAATGCTGAGGAAGGAGGGGCATCTCCAAAGATATCACTAATGAAAATGTTCGTTCTAAGTGAGAGAAAGGGTTCTAATCAGTCTGCCTCATTTTAGATTATTAATGTAATTGAAAACACAGTCTACCTAAATCATGCAAATTATATGCAGGGTGAGGATTTTTTTTCTGCTATCATAATGATAATCTAAATAAAATGTGGGTTGTAAGTGGAGTTGTGAAAGACTGGATCTGAGATTAATATGAAATGCAAAGATTAAAAAAAGATACGCATAGTGTAGAGCTGCAACTCTGCTTTTATGACATTTGAAACCCTGATTTATGACCATTGTAACCAGGTTTTTAACTGTATGGAAAATGGAATGAGGTTAAACTTCTTCCTATTAGCATTAGAGTTACAATCACAACACATTACAATGGACTAATAAATGTTACTTTTTGAGTAATGAAATTGCCATCAAGGCCCCGTTAAGTGGAATGAGGCTGTAATTAGAGTTGGGCTGTGCAGGGATGGGCAGAGGTTGCCAGAGCCCCCACAGCATCCCAGACACCATGGGCAGTCCTGGCTCTGGTGTCTACCTGCAGAGTGCTCTCATAACACCTGAGAACAACCAGATCTGCTGCTGAGTCCCTTGGAGCCAGAGCAGCCTGGAATCATTATTCCAAGTTGTCTAGGATCTTTTGGGAAGTAGATATGGATTGTGTGTCAAGAGGCCCAGGACAGAGCTTAGAAATATGTCTGTGCGAGAGGCAGAAATTTTGGGATGTCACCGTGTTGGGTTGGATTTCAGATTTTAGTTCTGTAGGGAAAGGTGCTGGAATTGTCAAAGCCAGAGTGGGGATCAGGTGTCCTGCAGTGACTGGAAGTCCCCTAAAATACCTACAGCTTAACCAGAAATAGCTCCCACTCCATTCCTGAGCAGCTCCAGCACAAGGCAGCATCACTGTAAGCTCCCTGCATTTTGCCACTGTGTCCTGTGACTGGAGCTGTGAGGGACACGGGAGGTCTCCAGGACCCCAGGGAGGGAGTGCTGCAGGTACCCACAGCACCTGTAATTCCATTACAGCCTCAGGAAGGAAAACATTAGCAAGTATCCATGTAAGAGGATCTGTTCTGTGGCTGTTCAGGGACACAGCTATCAATTCCCAAGCATGTCCATGCATGGGAAGTGATCTGAAATGATGGGGTGTGAAAAGGGAACCTTTGTCCTGGGAACAGCGGAGACCTGGCACTGTCTGACAGCTGGGTCCCACTTGGTGAACGTCTTGCTTCCTGTCTCTTCCCTCATCCTGACCAGAGCTCTGGCCCACACCATGCTGGGTTGCTCAGGTGAGAGGGGACAAGGAAAGGCTGTTTGTGTTTTGGTGTAAGTCGTCCCTGGATTTTTTCCTGATTTCTCATGGCTGGATGTAGTGGAATCAGACCATTAGATGGTGGTGGCCTGTTGTGTTCAGCCAGCACTTGAACAGGTAAAAAATAAATTAGATGTCAATTACAATTTTCAGAGGTAGTTACACGAATTCTGATAAATTTTCTCAGTCTTTGTTCCGGGTTGTCCCAGAGTGGGTGCACAGCTTGGTAGCGGGCAGGAATGACTTACCTTGGAAAAGGGCTCTGCCGAGCTGTGGCCAGCAGAGCCAGGGTTGCCTGGGGGCTGCAGGGAGCCTGACTGCAGTAAGCCCAGGCAGCCAAGGCATTTGGGGGTGCGAGAGGCAGAGTTGTGATCACAAACCATACAGTCACTGCTCTCAGGCTTATTAGCAGCATGATGTGCCTGGACTGTCATCCTGCCCTTTACCATGGGCCCTGGTTGCTAACCCCTTGCGTTCCGACAGTACTTTCCATCCAGGCAAGCACAAACCATCCCCAGCTCCAGCACAAATCCACTGCCATGGTAACGCAGCAAGTCCCAGTTCCTCGGGAAGATGCGGACTCTTATCTTGTGTGCTTAAATGGGACTGTGCTCAAAAAAGAGCACTGACAAACTTTATGGGAAGCATCAAATGGTATTTAGTAGTCCAGGCCACTGAGATTTCAGCATGTGAAATAGAGACTTAATGGGAATAAGGTACTTAGCTGGGTGAAAAGGGAAATACTCTGGTAAATAAGGGGTTTAAGGCCCTGAAAACTTACCTGCCCTTGCTGGCAGCTGTGCTGGTATGGTGGAGGATGCTGTCTGGTTTTTCTCACTGAGACTCACCTTATCTGCAGCTGTGGTTTAAGACATGAACAAGGGTATTCCAAATTCATTTCTTCAGGAACATTTTTTTGTGTGCACTGGCTATTGTTCTTTGGACTAATGTCATGGCTCCTTTTATGGAGGGAGGCTGGTGGCTGCTTCCACATGGCTTCTCTCCTTTTAAAAACATTTGCACTACAAGGTGTTTGAAGGCCATGCATAAAATGCAGCCCAAATTACCTTCACATACAGATCAGCCTGGCTGCATTGATGTCAGTGCTGCTGGTCCAGCCTGCTGTCACTGCAACCTCACAGTGGAGCTGCAGCTTAGTTTGCAGAAAAGCATTGCCCCCAGGACTTCATTGTATTCCTAATTCTTTCCCCCAAGAGCCCTGTGGGGAGGAGGGGCCATGGGAGCATGTGGAGAATGAAGAGTAGCATCTAGCATCCCCATCTCCTTAGAGGTCTTTCCAGGAAAATAAACATCTAACCCTGAGTTACAGGGAGGAGCAGCACATCACTGTCCCTGTGTTAAGTGTCCCAGGGGTTTCACTATCCCCCATTTAAAAACAGAGATTCTAAACTTCATCTCAGCTTGACTCCCTTTGTTTCCCACACTGGCTCCCATTACAGTTGGAAGAGCTGAAATGAATTCTAGTGCAAAGAATTACTCCTGCCATGGTGGTTGGACTTCATCCTGCAGTTCCTCCTTGCTGCATGGCCTCCTGTCCTGTGTCACCCTCAGCTGTAATGTCATGCTGCTGGCATTCATGGATGCAACTGAGGGTCACAGACCTGGGGGACTCTGGCTCCATCAGAGGCAGAGGGCTTTGGGCTTCTGTCTCTCTTGAATTTTTTTCCCAGATGTTGGGGTCCCCGAGGGTTGTGTAACACTCATCAGGACTGAACTTCTAACTTGTTAGAATAAAAGGTAGTGGTTTCATCCACTGCTTCTGTTTGGTCCTCATCTCTGCATCCCTTCCGTGGGTTTTTCTGAATGAATGTCTTTTACAGGCATGTCAGAAATGAGCATTTTGTGGATAATAATTTTGATATCTCCACCAGAGTAATGGTACCCTGTTCCCATTCCTATGGACAGCCCCTAAATGGTGGTTTGTTTGGTTTTTTCAGAAATGCTATTAATTTACTTTGCAGTTGCCCTTCTAGATAAGCATCAGGATGCTAAATTAGATCTGACCATACAGAGATTTTCTTTAACCCTTTTGCTCTGTTTTCTCCACAAACACAAGCCAATGCAGTTGGTGCCCTGCATTCATGTGGGGTTGGCTGTTTTACAGGAAACAAGGCAGGTATCTTACGGAAACCAGAGCCTCTTCTCCCTGCCTTTGTGTGTTACCGGACACATAATCCACACGCCTGACAAAATTCTGCTCCTGTTTGGTTGCAAACACAGTCACTTCCTGTCCAGAACCTGGTGGTACCAAGGGTCAAAAGGAGATGGTTCCCTGTATCTGTATTTCCCCTATGCAGATGCAGAAGCAAATGTCTGGACCAGGACGGCACTTGGTGCCCCTTCTCCTTGTAGACCAGACTCGCCCTGGCAATGCAGGCTGGTCAGGACGGCGTGGCACTTGCTGCACAGAGGCAGGAGGAGCAGGCTTTGTTTGCTCCGGGGGCTCTCCTGGGCTTCTCCTGGCTCTCTCCGTGGCACGCTCGCTGCCTCCCCGGCTCTGCTGCCGCTCTCGCTGGAGGTCACTGCTGGCCACTGAGCCCAGCTCTCTGTCACTTCTACTCTCCAGGCAGAGCCTGATGTGCTGCTCACAAGGAGCAGCCTCTCCTGACAGCCAAGCTCCGTGTGCTGCTCCCTTTGGACAGGTGATTGATTCCTCTGTAATATTCTTAAATGGGAGCTGTACTGGGATCCAGGGCTGTCTCCGGATCAGAGAGACAAGGTCTTTAGCAGTAATTGGGCCACCCTGTGTCAGGTGAACTGCCCTGCTTATGGGCCAAATGCAGATGTCACTTGGTGTCACTGTTGGAGGGGACAAGCACAGCTGTGAGAGCGCCACTGGTTTGTGGCACAGGTTCCAGCCCTGTGCCTGGGAGAGCAGATCATGCCAGCAGTGCTGAAATCATCGCTTGTGACACCGGTGGTCACGGATCATCAGGGCTTACAGGCAGCAATGCAGGCATTTTTTTGTCGTATGTTAAAATCCAGCTGTGCTCTGAAAGGTGCAGCACCTCCCAGACTCCCATCTCCGGTGGCTTTGCCTGTGGAGGAGCATGGCAGGTGCTCTGGTGGCAGCCCCAGCCTGGCTCTCGCATGGCCGTGCTGCAGTTTAAGGTACAGCAGCTTTTTAATGGTATTTATCCTTTTAATAAACGTTCCACTAAGTGACAAGTGACAACAAGAGGACACTGTGAGGTGGAGGCAGGGTTGACACTGGGAGAGGTGCTGGTTTTTGGGAATGGTGGCTTTGCAGAGTTTTGGGGTTGGGTTTGCACAAGGACACGTCCCTGCAGCCCTGTGCTGCAGCCCCACGGGATGTGCTGCCATAGAAACCTTCCCAGATGTCTGCATCCAAGACACCTGAGCTGGCTGTCACCCCGGCTGGCTGAATTTGGGTGTATCTGTGTGTACATAAGTTTAGTTATATCTGCATGTATGCAGAGTGACATAAATCTATTACATGATCTCATATACCAGTCTGGAAGAGTAAACTTTTCTGGCTTCTCTGGTGGGTGCTGCTGATCACTGTAGAATCTTACTACAGTCAGTCTAGGCTGAAATCCTGGGACTGAGGAACTTTGTTCCCCCTGAGCCTAGGATAGTCCCAAAATCCTGCTTTGTCTTTCTTACCTCAAAGTCTTCAGTCCCAGAAGTAAAACAAACACGTGACTCATGGAAATAGAGGGCTCTGACCTTGGCATGGGCTTCGGTGTGGTGATGTAACCAAAGCAGTGGTTTGTCAGGGCGTGATGATAACTATTTGTACAGAGGCTTTAAAAATTATTTGTAGTTAGGTCCCAGGAGCTGTCCTCCCCTGATTCATCCAGTCAAAAAATTAATCTTCTTGGTTTCAGCTTCCCAGGATTGCACTCAGTGATCCTCACCTGCTCCCGCCCTACCCCTCTTCCTTGTCGTTTGCCCACTGCCTCATCCCCTTATCCTTTTTTATCTACACTGCCCTCTCTTCTCTGTATGCATCCACCAAGGTCTCTCAGGGCTTGCCTGCTGCACACACTCAGATGTATGCTGGACCTGTTTACTCCCATTATTCCTTTGCCAGTTGTGGTGATTTATTCAGCTCCTCTCAGGGCTGATGGGCTGAACCTCCGTCAGTTCAGGGGTGTGACATGGATAGTACAAATGACACTAATGAGGGGAAGTCCTCATCAGCTGGAGCTCTAATGCTCCCTGGTCACTTGTTCCTTGGGCTGTAGGCAAGGCCTGTAAATAAAATACACCTTGGAGCCAGGTTCTGCCCTGCCATGGCCGGCATTCCAAGTGCTGCCCTCTGAGGCCTGGGAGCACTCTCACAACCACACCGCCAGGCGGGCAGCAGGCACACGTGCTGCTCCGGGCATTCCTGGCACCCTCCCCGGGCCCTGGCTGCCCTTCCCAGCAGCAGCAGGCTCCGGAGCACCCAAGTAATCCTCTTGAGCCGACAGACACCTGATCAGCGGGTCCAGGGGGGTTTTATGCAGGCTTATATCCGATGAATTCTCCCAGTTTTACTTTAATTGCTGTTGGCAACATGTGGTCTCTGATAAAAAACATATTTTCTGTCGAGATTGCATTCATCAGTTGGGCTAATTTTTCCTGGCCCTCCACCCATCAGAGCTTCTTTGGAAAGGGAAACAGCAGCTTGTGGGTTAGCGAATGCCAGGCAACTGAACAAAAAGAGAGAGAGGGAGAGGGGGAAAAGCAGCTCCGCGCCTGCTGCAGAGCATTTGCATGGAAAGCCCTGGAAAGGTTCCTGTTCCCCAGAGGCCTGCCGATCTGGTGCACACTCGGGTGGCGGGATAGGGAGCGTGCAGCCCATGGGCCCCGTGGCCAGTGCGGACCCACGCTCAGAGCCCGGGAGGCCCATCGGGAGCCGCTGCGCAGACAGCTTGCGCGCCTGACACGCTGCCAGCAGCAGAAGCTCGTCGGGTATTTCTGTCTTGGCAGATGCACGTTCTGTTGTAAAGGTCTGTTCAGCTCGTGCCTGCCTCGTTCCCAGGTAATGCTCAGCACAGACGTGCAGCAGGATTTTCATAGCTTGTACTATGGGGCTTCTCCTTGACACCAGGAAAAAAAGGGGAACTGGTGTATGATGCAACTCTGGGTGGATTGCTGTCAGGATGTGGTTTCCCAAATGTGCTGATTCCAGCTCTCCATGCCAGCAGCTCCCAGGCTTTCATGGGAATGCTGTGGGTGACCCTGTGTCTTCATGTGATTAAAAAATAAGACAAGAGGAAGAATGTTTGGTGGGCAGGTACCCTGCCACTTGCTGAGAATTGCTGTGTTGGCTTAAGCCACCCCCTGGGTTCTTGGGAACTCGCTCCAGAGGTAGCAGAAGTGGGAAGAAAAAAAGAAGTTCAATAAAATGGATTAGCATTAGTTTTGAAGCAAAGCTGAAATGTTTGCAGGGTTTGCATGCTGGTCTCCATATGTCTCTTTTCAATTGCATGTGCTGGAAGAAAAAATGGCAACGCGTAAAGGGATTTGTTAAAGTGGAGAAAGGGAAGCGCCATGTGCTCCGAGGCTGTGGGAGAGAGCAGGGACTGCCCAGCCCTTCCCTCAAAGGAAAAGGCATGTCATTCCAAAGTCCCTAACTTGAGAGTAATGGCTGTTGGTTTCATGTGAAGCAGCATTCCTGTGCTTTCACCTTCCCGAGGAATGGAGGAGCAGAGTATTGTAGCTGTCTGCTCCCCAGCCCCACACGCCACCCAGACTGTTCAGCAAGGAGCTGGGAGACAAATAGCAGCCTGCTCCCTTCACTGGACGGCTCCCACAGCACTGCCTGCCTCTTTTTCCAATGTTTTTCATTCCTAGATGCAGACTGACTCAGCCTTGTGCTAATAAAAGCCCCTTTCTGCCCAAATGCAGGCTTCCATCGTGTGCAGGGGATGGCAGCGCTCCCGCTGACTCCAGGGAGGGCAGGCCTGGGCCATCTGTCCCTGCCGCTCCCAGAGCCACGCACACACCACATCCCGCATATCCCTCCCACAAACCGGAGCCGCTCCGTACAGCAGTGCCTGCATTTCCTGAATGGATTTATAATCCATCCAATACGGTATATTCAGAATGTGTTACAAAAAGGACAGATTTACAGGAGACAATCTGCCTTCGTGATGATTGCATATTGTGGCATTTCTAGTCCATATGGATCAGTAAGACTTGGATAGCAGGCATTTGACCTTCAAAATCATGCAATTGTGAAACCAGACTTCCATTTTTTACAGCTGGGAAAGTCACAGTGTGGCTTTTTCATCTGATTTGGGAGGCATTGATTAAAATACAGTTTGACTTCAGAAATTACTGAGATTTTCATACTGCCTTTTTGCAAAGCCGTGGCTCCAGATCTTTCTCCCTCCTTCCTCACCCCTCCTGGCTAAGCCTGACTCATTAACGCCTGTGACTCAATTGATCATTTCAGAGAGAAGTTGCTAATTTAGAGCCACAGGCTAACTATAAACAAGATTTTAAACCTTTTTGCTCCCGCCATAGTTAATCTGTGATAATAACTCCTGAGAGCCTCTGAAAAGGTCTGAGTGTGGCTTTCTGTCAGCAGCATTAGGGAACTGTACATTTTCTCACTGAGAAACCTTGGCCGTGCCAGATCCAATCAGGGTGTTAGGTGCAGCATTAACCTCCTGGTTTGCAGAAGAGCTCTCTGGGTTGCAGGGAGGTTCTGCTGGGGCTTGAGGGTGGTTTGGTCTGGGCTTGCAGCGCTTTTGTTGCCTTCGTGGTTTGCTGAGCTGGGCTGGGAAGGAAGGGCTCTTGGTTCTGCCCAGTTTATGCCCCACATGCCCAGCCTGGGCAGTGCTGCTGTGTTTGCCTGCTTTCACCACCCCTGCACCTGGAAGCTGTCTTGCCGGTGGTGTATTCTCACAAGAAATTCTACCCAAACTCCTTCACTGTAGTCATTAGGTTTGGCCAGTTCCTCCTTTGTCAAGTTAAAAAATACAAACCCAAGACAGCTTATCTTTCACATTATTTTGGCTAGAGCCTGAAGACACAATTTACTTGTACCACATGCTTCCACAGAATTGTCTCATGCACTCCAGAAGGAACGCGTTCAGGCTGAGATGAGGAGAATCTATCCTGGCACAGGACAAGGGGAGAACCGGAAATGCCCAAAACATGTGTGGCTTTAGTTTGTCTGATTTTGCAGTGATTCTGTGGGTTTGGATTGGTAATTCTGTGAGTTTCCTTTTTGATTTTTTTTTCCCCTGTTCCTCCCTAGTCTTAATCTATCTGCAGAACTTGATGCCAACTATATATGCTTCACACCCTTGTGCAGGGACAGCCATGGAGGGCTGGTTCTGCAACCCAGGAGAGTGTGTCCATGGATAGGGAAAGAGGGAAAGGTTTTATGTGGTCTAGTGTAGTGTTTTTTAAAAACAAATTTCTGTTTCTTCAGTTTTAAAATTAACTCATGGACAGAAGTTTCTGAAGTTTCAGTAATTTAGTGGCCATATGCCACAGAACTGTTTCCTGCTGTGAAATCTGTCATGGACAAAGAATTGAAAACAGAAGGAAAACCTACACTAATATCACCAGCTCTGTGGAGAAGAAAGAAGGATCTTAGGCTCTGGACACTGGCAGTCCAAAGCAGTAATTAAGGGCCAATGTCTGCCTTTATCAGTAAAGGAGCACTTGAAGGAAATGCCTTTCTCCAGCAGAAGTAGAGGGTCCAGATACTGCTGTCAGCTGGTTGTTCCCCACAAACAGAACCACTGTAGTTCAGGGTACACTCTGCAGAAAGGGCAGCAGTACCCAAGGCACGTGTACTTCCCTGGCCTGACCAGGTCTGGGGGTCTTGGCTGCTCCTCGAGATCCCTGACACAGTCTTGGTAAATTAAAAGGAAGAGATTCCCCCAAGACTGTGCAGACTTTATCCCAGCACTCATTTACCTGGATTTACCTTGCTTTTCCTTTGGGTATAAATTATTCTGACAAAAGTAGCTGGAGAAGGTTGTGGTTGATGGGTTTTCTTTTTTTTTTTTTTTTTTCTCTTTCTGTAAAATCTCCTTTTTAGACAAATCAACCAGGAGTATGACTGGACAAAAAATAGAAAATGATAGGATCATTTTCCTTTGCATTTGCTTAGTTCTGTCATGTTTTGAATGGCACAATCTATTTTTTGTCATGGATTGAATCAAACGGTTGTTTTTCCCTTAGTTCTGTCTGTGAGCTGGCAAGTGCCACCATGCAGTGCTCTCTGCTCCTCCCTCCAGGACTTCGGTCTGGCACTGCCAGGGGGGACCAGTTTGCCTGGCACCAGAGCCTGGGAAGCCTTTGCCCAGCTCATCAGCACCAGCCCCGGGTAGAACAGGGAGCTGGCAGCTCCTGGTCCTCTGCACTGAGCTGCAAATGGGGGCTAAAGCCGGCATAGGCCCCCTGTGCTCCTGCAGAGGGGCAGCTGGGCAGGGAGTGTTTTTCTTCCCATTCCTGCAGCACAGACACATGGGTTCGACATTCAGCTCATCATTGTGAGAGAGCAAGTAAATCAGGTTTTACAGGGAATATTCCATCCTCAGCCACTTGCTCTCGTGGTGTCTGTTGTTATCAGCTACTGCTGACTGGTAAAGCAGCAGACCTTAAAGATAATGATATTTGCTGGAACGTGTTTGTCAGGCAGCCAGCTTTCCTCTTACAGTGGCTTTTATTCTCCCTAAAGCTCTACTTGTGCTTAACTCCTGCGGCTCCTGCTCTCCCCGAGCTGTTCCCAGTCCCATAGCCCCTGCATCAGTGTCAGCACGACAAACCTGGCAAACCTGGGCAGGGCTGGAGGAGTCCTGCAAACAACTGTTCCAAAAGCTGAGGCCAAGTGGACATGCCAAGTGCTGTGTCTCTTAGTCATAGGAGTTGCTGGTTCTTGTGTTTATTCAATACACAGATATCAGCTTTTAGGGGAAGAAGTGTTTGGATACCGGATGAAATTTAGTGAAACCGTGCAAGCAGAAACTTGACTTCATTCTCCCCCTGTGCCTGCCACACAGAGATACATCTATTTTGGGTCTCTCAACAGGCTGTGGGTCAGTGACAGCTGTTTTGTGCCTCCCAGCAGGCTGCGGGTCAACTGCCACCATTTTGGGTCTCTCAACAGGCCAGTCACCGCCATTTTGTTCCTCTCAGCTGGCCGTGGGTCAGTTGCCACCATTTTGTGTCTCTCAGCCGGCCGTGGGTCAGCGACGGCTATTTTGTGTCTCTCAGCTGGCCGTGGGTCAGCGACGGCCATTTTGTGGCTCTCAGCCAGCCGTGGGTCAGCGACGGCCATTTTGTGTCTCTCAGCCGGCCATGGGTCAGCGACGGCCATTTTGTGGCTCTCAGCAGGCCGTGGGTCAGCGACGGCCATTTTGTGGCTCTCAGCAGGCCATGGGTCAGTTTCCACCATTTTTGGCTCTCAGCAGGCTGTGGGTCAGCAACAGCCATTTTGTGGCTGTCAGCAGGCCGTGGGTCAGCTCCTGCCATTTTGTGGTTCTCAGCAGGCCGTGGGTCAGCGAGGGCCATTTTGGGTCTCTCAGCAGGCCGTGGGTCAGTTGCCACCATTTTGTGTCTCTCAGCCGGCCGTGGGTCAGCGACGGCCATTTTGTGGCTCTCAGCTGGCCGTGGGTCAGCGACGGCCATTTTGTGTCTCTCAGCAGGCCGTGGGTCAGCGACGGCCATTTTGTGTCTCTCAGCCGGCCGTGGGTCAGCGACGGCCATTTTGTGGCTCTCAGCTGGCCGTGGGTCAGCGACGGCCATTTTGTGTCTCTCAGCAGGCCGTGGGTCAGCGACGGCCATTTTGTGTCTCTCAGCCGGCCATGGGTCAGCGACGGCCATTTTGTGGCTCTCAGCAGGCCGTGGGTCAGCGACGGCCATTTTTGTGGCTCTCAGCAGGCCGTGGGTCAGCGACGGCCATTGTGGGGCTCTCAGCAGGCTGTAGGTCAGTTCCCACCGTTTTGGGGCAGGCCATGGGTCAGCCACTGAGGGAGAGGAGATGTGGGAAGAGGGTGTGAAGATGTCAGCAGTGGATCAGGGTGGAGTGTGATGTAGATCTCAAGCTCCAAACAGTGACAGATAATGCAGACTGAGCACCTCTGAAATACTGAGCAGAATCAGGTAGGTTTCTTGTTTCTTATCACATCAGGCTGGCTGCCTGTCCCCTTTTCCAGGGCACACATATCACACTTTTTAAGCTGTCCTGTATATCTGTTATCAGGAGAGCTGCTCTCTGTCAGGGCAGCAGTGAGATCAGTCTAGCTCTTAAACTGGAATTTTGGCTTTTGTTTCCTCTGAAAACCTGCTGTGTCTCTCTCCCAGTTCTCCTCAGGCATCCAAGCATTGTACTAAGTAGAGTGGAAAAGGAATTCTCTGAGAAGAGTTCCCTGGGCTGCGATTCTCTGGAGGAGCGTTGTTAGCACTGTTTTCCACACTGGTACCAGCATGCATGCAGTTGGCATCCCTCATGCTGGTGGGGAACATTTAGAGGCAGGATTGGTCTTGGGGAGAGAAACTGAGCTGCTGCTGTGGAAACAGAGTAACCTTTGTGTTAGTGTAGTGTCTGGACCATACTGGGGGGAAAAAAACAGTAATTTTCTTCAATGCTTAACTCCCTTTTGCTGGGCAAAATCTACCTTGGCAGATTCTGACTTCTGGCTTCAGAAGTGTGTGTACATTTTGGGTGGTTGAGTTTCTATGGAAATTCAGTGCACCCATCAGGTTCTGAAATGGCTCCACGTGCAGTCTGGATTTGAGAAAAAATGTTAGCTTGTCTTTTTTTTTTTTTATGCCACCTTTTGATAGAATTGGCCCGTTCTCTTTGTAAATTGTGGAAGAGCAGTTTCCTAAGCAAGCAGACTCCAGAAGTCTTTGCTCGCCACACAGATAGATACATTTACAGGCATTGTGCAAGTCACTGCGGGAGAAGCTGCAGGACTTCAGGGTTGGAAATGGGGGCACTTCCATGTGTTCATGTGTGTTTCTGAACAGCTCCAGAGGAGTTCTCAGTTCTGGTGGGTCAATAATCTGCATTTTTAGAAGAACCTTAATAAATATTTACATTATCTGCCTTTTAACAAGTCCTTAATTGTGTATTTACGTGACAGATCATAGCAGCACTAAAGAAACCGTTATTGTCTGCTGTGTAGCTCTTAATAGATTTCCGAAGGGATATTTTCCTGCTTTAGATCAGTGTTCGTGCATCTGAAAGTGAAGGGACTGGAAGTGGGGCTCTCAGTACAGGCAAGAACACTGCACCAGAACTGGGCAGGGAAGGGCTCAGCCTCCTCTCTCTGGCTGTGTGAAGCTGTTGTACATGCAGAGGGGTTGTCTTGAACCAGCCCCTGCTGCTGGGTTGGGTTTGGGATGCTCTGGGCTGTTCTGCTGGAGCCTGGGCAGGGCCAGGGCTGTGTCACTGTGGGTTAAAGCCCATCCTGCGAGGACCCCCCTTCCCAGGCCTCGTTCCCTGTTCTCCTGCCTATTACCTTCTAAGCATTGTAATAACTCGGGTAAACTGCCGGGACAACAACGCCGTCTGGAGATCCTGCATCTGCCTGCCTTAATCAGTTTCCTCTCTTGAACAGGAATTTAAATAATGAGTCAATTAACGTTCTCAAATGCCAATGAGATGCAGAAGAGATGGGTGGAGGTGAGAGCAGTGTGAGCTGTTCCAGGACTGGATTTTATGAGGAGTCACACACTGAGCACCCAAGTGATTATTTGTCCCACACAAATGTGCCCACCTGGCACTGCTCCTGATCCCTGTGCCTGGCTCACTGGAAAAGGCCCGTTTTCCAGAGGGCTGTAAACCTTTCTGCACAGGGCAGCACAGTATGAGACTTGTCACACACCTACTGGCAGCCAGGTGGTCTTTCCATAGGGCATGGTAGCTTTGTTTTTTAAAGGGGGCCTTAAAAATGCAAAAGAAAGCCCAGCCTCTGTATCCTCAATTCTGCTTCTGCCCTTGCTGAGGATCACTTAATTCATCCCTGCAACCTGCACAGATTATTTTGGCAAGTGCCTAATCTTTTCTTTGTTGCTTTGACTTGACCTGTGCTCAGGCAACACTTCATCTCTTCTTATCACACTTTGCTCATTCTAAACAGTAGTAATAACTAACAGTAAATCAGCACCGTAACTTGTGGGCTTTCCTTTTATTTCACAAATTAAATGTAGGCTGGTAGGGCTGAGAAGTAATGTGATATATTAAAATGTCTGGAAGGAAAAGAATAGTCCCTAAATTTAAGTATTAACATTTCAGTTCCTCTGGGTTTTCTTTTTTCCACAAAAATAATTTTGGTTGCTTTTAGTCCTGCAGAGGGTTTATGTAATTTGTAATCCTACCTCCGGCAGAACCAGATAGGTAGTGTGGAAAACACGTTTCCTGTGCTCCTCTGACTTGCTGTTTTGTGCACTTCATTGCTGTAGCAGTGCCTGATGGGCTGAGTAATGTCCTTAATGTCCCGAATGCCAGAGCTGTGCCAGCTATAAACACTATTGGAGCGCTCCATGGCTGGGGGGATTTGCCATCCCAAAAGAAGAGAGGATGGCTGTTCCCCCTGCCTTCCGGGGGAGCCTCCGGTGCTGGATGAGTCTGTGCTCATCCTCCTTTGTGACAGGAGCAGGAGCTCTATGAGCATCTGGCACACAGGGGTGAGCCACATTTTGGTCAGTAATTCCTGTTGACCCCCAAAAGGAGTCTGCTGGTGGGGTGCTGGTAAATCTGAAATCTCCTTCACCCCTGTAATCTGTGCATAGAGACTGTGACTAAAGGCTGTTCTAGGATGCATAGAGGTAAAGGCCAGGGGTTGGAGCTGTGTGTCGTGGCTGCTCCATCAGGTCCCGGCAAACCTCCCCTTCAATTATTCCTCTGTTGGTGACTTGGAGAAGCCCAGTGCAGTGTTACTCCACCTGCCAGCAGCAGCAGAGCATCCCAGTAAATAAAGATCATAGCCTGGTTGAGAAATGAAGTTGGACCTCAGTCAGATCTAATCAGGGTTAGCTCACCTAGAAACTTACCTGTTAGCGTGTTCAGGACTCAGGTACCTTCCCTCCTCCTGGTGAATTGTGAGCGAGGGTGTGAGGCTCTGACGGGGGTCTTGGATGGGGATTTGCTGCTGTGTGGAGGTGGGGTGGGGTCAGTCCCTTCAGAGCAGTCCCTCCCTGGATCTGTGGGAGAAACACAGACACACCAGGGCCTCCAGCACTTGGCCCCAGGTTTATTGGTATCCAATGGCTTGTGAAAGCACAGACCTTTCTAGCTTCTTCCCTAGTAACAACCTGTATGTGGAACACATTATCCCTGTCTGTCAGGAGCCCTGCCTAATTGCAATGGGAAATGTAATGTTATCCTTTAACTTCCCATTTATGAAGCAATTTGCAGTGGAAATGGGGACTGTGTTACGGCCTTTCAGACAGGAGCCGCAGTGCTGGAAAACGCACGCAATTTAACAACTGACACATCCAGTTGTGAGGCAGAGGAGCACTGGTTAAATATTCCCTCATTTGCTTGTCCTGTGTGTGGAATATGCTGCTGGTTGTTACTGCAGCCTTTGAACTCGTGGGGCAGGTGAAAGCCCAGGGTGCCACAGCAGCTCTGCCAGGCAGCCTAGATACAGCAGAGAGAGGTAAATTGCTCCTGCTTGGATATTTGCGTTTGGTCTGAAACATGTTCAAAGCATGCAGGGTTTGTTTCTAGGGTAGAATAGAATAGAAATAACTGATGAAGGCCGGAGGAGCCAAGTGTGCGCATGGGTTGGTCAGGCTGCCCCAATGCAGTAAGCTGGGCTGTGTGCTCCGCTCTGGGAACATGGAGCTCCTCTAGGATTTCCAGTACCACTTCCTGAGCAGAAAATGACAGATTTCTGCAGATAGGCAAAGCAGGGTGCTTACTTCGGTTCTGGTTAGCAGAGACGGGCTGGCCAGCCTGGGAGTCCTGAGAGCATCTGCAGGGTAGATAGTCTGCTAAAATTTGTGCCTTTGCACTTTTTCCACACACATTTTCCATCCTGCTCAGTATTTCCCATTAAAGGAATTGACCATTATAGGAGTTGGACATCACTGTGAAGCTGCCAGTGACCGAATATGGACACATGATGCTTTTCCCTCACCTGTCTGCTTCACCCTCACGGTGGCTCAGCTTTCACTGCCTTGCCTGCTTATCTCAATCATTTGAGAATGATTTGAGGCTTTCAGAAATGCACTTTCCATAGGCAGTAGCCAGAGGTGTTATTTCTACCAGGATAGATTTTCTGTCTGTTTTTCCCTTGTGTCTCCATATGTCATTCCGAGGCAGAGTGAGTGATACACTGTGCTGTAGCTCGGTGGATTAGTCACTGACCTTTTGCTGGGGGATTCTCTCTGATGTAGCCTGAGTTCACAGTGGAAGTGCAGCCACTTCCATGCCCGCCAGTGAGTGCAGGAGCTGGCAGACTCCTGACGAGTTTCCGTGTACCCTTCTGGGGATCTCTGCTCTTTATCCATGGCCTTGGGTCCATTTTTTTAGTAAGTGTTGGTGTTGCTGAGGCAGGGTGAGTGCAGGAGGCTGTTGCTGGGATCGCAGGGAGCAGTGTTGGGAGAGGAGGGGCTGGTTTCGTTATAAGTTACTGAGCCGTGCTGCTCTGCTTCGGTCATTGGCACTACACCGTCAGTGCCAGCCCGGAGCACTGGGCTGCATGTGACAAGGTAATTCTCTGCAGCTTCAAGTCCTGCTAGCCAGGGGATGTGAGTCTCTCGAGGAGGAAGGGGTGCACTTCAGCACTGTCAGATGCAATCAGAATAACCTGCCTTACCGTGCAGCTTTTCTTGCCTTCATTCAGAGGCTAAAGACAAACCCTTGGAAGAAGCAAACATGAAAGCCATGTTCTTGAGTGCAGGCTTTGGGGCTGTTGCTGTGCTTATGTGGCTTTTCCATTGTTTTGTCACTGCAAAGGAAAGTGTGGAAGAATCCACCTGCTTACCTGAAGCCAGCTGAAAAAGTTGGCACAGGTTCCATGTGGGATTTGAAGAGGAGAAAGGAGGGCTGTAGTGGAGAACTTGTTGCCAGAAGGTGGGCATCCATCACTAAACTAAACTCATGTGCTGCGGAGCGTCTCTGTTGCTGCGCAGAACAGGCCAGTGCTGGGCTTCACTCCCACAGCTGTAGGGCAAGAGGCATAGTATTTGTGTAAACCTGATGGGCGAGTGCAGACATGGAGAGTGGGATGGGACTGGCTTGGGCTGCTGCCTTTGTGGAATGTCACTGTAGTCCTGGGAACCAGAAGAAAACCCAGCAGCATCTGCAGGAGTCTTGAGGAGCAGCTCTGTTTCCTGTTGAAATACAGCATAATCTGGACATAAACTTCCTGGCCTTTTCTTCAGGATGGTTTGGGAATGATGTGTTCCTGTGTTCCTGTCCAATACATTGTTAACTAGCCGTATATATCCACAGTGACATGTGAAAAAGCTTTTTGTGAATTGAAAATACACCTCTCACTGACTGGCTAAGTCACAGGCGTTTTGCAAATATCTCCCAAAATAATTTCTGAGCATCTCTTCCAAAAGGAAGTTGAGCATGGGATTTTCTCCCTTTGAGGAGGAACTGCTGGCAGTGTGATTTATGGACTGTTCTTCCTGGAGTCTGGGGATCAGGAACACACATGAGAGGTGGAAGGACGGGAGCAGAGGGCAGGCCTGACCACCATCAGATGCATTAATTGAGGGCAGTCTGTCATGTCACTAATGATGGCAGTGGCACCTCATTATGCTGCTGTAACACCTGTGGCTGGTGCTGAGGGAGGACATGCTCTTTGGTGTGTCAGTGTAACCTCTGTGCCACAGCGCTCTCAGGGTACCTCACTTACCTGACAACATGGGATTTTCCCCTGAGTACTGGTCCTTCACTGATTTGGGTTGGGTTTTTTGTTACCATTGTGGCTTAGACAACTGTAGGCATTAAAGGGCAATTAAAATTAAAGGCAGGTTCAGCTAGCTGAAGAGGCCTTTGGGAAACTGGGACAAGCAAGAAGAAGCTGGGAGTCCCTGTCAGCTGGCAGCAGCACAGACTGCAGAGCCAGGGGTGAGTTCCTGCACCGGCAGAAGAGGTTGCATAGCATCAGGAACCTGAGTCCTGTGTCCACCTATGCCCATGGGCTCACAAGTCTCAGGGGCTGCTATGCCTTTGGAAAACCTGCATAGAAGATCCTGGTGCTGGGGGAAAACAGGGCAGCTGGCTTAGCTGCAAGATAGTTATGATGGCAAGTGTATCTCAGGTAAGCTGCTGGGGACTGGAAGTGTCTTTTCTGCATGGCTTGGGGTACCATATGCCATTCAGTAAGGGCACAGTTGGTGTGCTGGTGACCCACATGCAAGGTGGAGGGTATGGAATGAAGAGGTGACGGTGATTGGGGTCCTGGCTCTCCATGTCCTTGTGTTATCTGCCCTCTTGGTGAGACATTCTATCTGCAGTAGTATTAAAGGTACAGATATGCCCATGTCTCTTGCTCTTTCTGCGCCCCTTGCTGTTTGCCTTATTCAGGAGTTAGTTTTTAAACAGGACAGAAACAGATACTCCTTTTCCTATTTAAAGAGGACTTCTGGTTAATGGTGCTTTATGGTAATTAATAGTAAATTAATAGTGTTTACCTCAGCAGGCTCGAGTTCCTTTTACTACCTGACATTATTTTGGTAGGAGAGCTTAGGTCAGTGACAGGTGAAGAGTGGCTGCCTTAAAGGGAATGGTTTAGAAACCCCTCAGATGCCAAAATGGTGGATACGTGAGAAGCTGGCCAAGAGCCAGAGCAGCCTGATGCATCCCTGGCTGGTGAGCTCCAGCTCTTGTGTGTTGTTCCATATTCCTCTCATGGCTGGTGAGCTCCAGCTCTGTGTCCAACCCTGTCCCCTGGCTGGTGTCACAAGTTGCTGTTGGACTGAGCTCCATCACTGCTGTGCTCAGCTTTGGGCTCCAGGGATGTGCTGATGGTCTGGCTGGGTTCAATTTTAGCGTTAGGCTGAAACCCAAGGGAACAGCCTGGCTCATGCCCTATTTGCTGCGTTTCCTTTTCTCTGCAGATATCTGTGTGGGCACGTTTCATGTTGTTTGTCTGCTCCACGCCCCTGAGCTGAGACCTGGGCTCTCCATCTTCCCCCCGAAATCAGCCCAGATTTACAGGGGAGCTCTCCCAGGCTGAGCTGGAGCTTTTGAGGCTTTACTGTCCCTTTTGGCTGCTTGTCTCCTGTGTGATATGTGGAGGGGCATATAAAGACTGGAGATTAAAAAAGGAAAAAAGTTATCGTTTCTGTGTGGGAATAAATCCAGAGGCAAATGCTGGTGGTGTTTAGGAGGAGGGCAGGGCCAGGTGGGCCACAGGAGCCACAGCGCTGAGGGGAGCAGGTCTGCCCTCCCGGCCCCGGGAATGCAGCATTAATGGACCATAAGTGCTCCTGCAATGGCACTGGATCCGTGGCAGCTGTTTGTTCAATGTTTCATGCTTTTAGCCACATCTGCTCCAAATGAGTGTTAATATTGCAGTGGCATCCACTAAGGATGGGTTCTGTCAGCTCTGCTGAGCGTCAGGCTGACCCCGGTGACAAAGAAAGAGCAGTTCAGCCCACAGTGCTCCCTCTCCCACCACCCCCCGTATCCGTCTCGCCTGGCTCTGCTCCATCAGAACGCCTTTCCTCCCCACCAAGGGGGGAAAAGAAAAGGGAAAACTAAGGCAGTGATTCTCAAGGAGAAAGATTGCGTTTATTCCTAGCACCCTGTCCAGCAATGTCAGATAACAGTTTATTCATCCCCTGGCCCCTGTATGACATTGAAGCATATCAACAGTGACAAAAGTATATTGAATAATTATCTTGAAATTAATACATTATCCCAAACTTAAATAAATGTCATCTGATCAATATATCTTGGAATGGAAAGGGAAGAGAATGTGAAGGGCATCGCTTCATTATTCATTAATTTTAGAGTAATGTAGGCAGATGAAATGGTTATTTCAGAGCACTGCTATTATACTCACTGGCATTTTAAATAACTCCCAAGATTTAACAGTATATATTCCCTTGTCGAAGCAGCTTACACTCGTTAACACTGTGGGTTCCAGATTCCTCTGCTTGACAGTGCCGGAAAAGACCAGAAATACTGTTCCGACCCAATTCTTTTTGTTTAGTTGTTTTTGTTTTTTTTTCCTTTACCCTTCCTGTTTCTTCCATGGTGTAAAAGATCCAGTTCCACCCTCACCAGTACGGCACACACTGGGATCAGTCCAGCTGAAACATCTGGGCATGAATGTTGAATTCCTGGGAATGAGAAGTGACCCCATTTCATCCATATGTATGGCTCTGGCTCAAAACCAAGCTGCTGGCTGCAGATTTCCCTGCGAGGAGAAAATGGAAGCAGTCTTGTGCCTCCTGGAATCAAGATCAGTTGTTTGGACTCTGGCTGGCTTTCCCCAGGAGCAGGCAAGGTAACATACTCCCATGTGGCCTCACATGGGTCAGACGGGGCTCGTGCTCACCCACAGACATGGCTAGGGACCTGGCTCTGGCCTTTTCATCTTTCAGGGGCCACTGCAAAGCTGCAGAGACCAGCAGGAGCCAGTCCAGAGCGCACATCTATAGGATTATAACAAAACCAAGAAACCACATTGGCAGCTGCTGTAAAACTGCTGGACAGAGTTGAGTTGATCACCTGAGGGATGCCTCAGCTGAGAATCCAACCTGGTGGAGCACAGTGTCTGTGCCGCCATGTGCAGGACATATCCAGGACATGCTTTTGGTTGGAAATTGTGGGTAATCGGGCACGGCAGGGCTTGGTTGACAGGGCCTTACTGATGTGAGAGGAGAGGCCACAGGCAGCCCCAAGTCTGTGCTTGACTCGGGCGTCTGTGTGTCACAGCTCTGCCAACCCCAGTCCCATGTGGGATTCTCCTGGCCACAAAGGCCAGAACTGATCTTAGATCAGTGTGACAAAAACCCCAGATGTGCTGATGCCTCCTTCCTGCATTGGTGCTGCTTTCACACTTGCCATGAACGTTCTCCCCTGCTGTGCCCCTTCCTCCCACCCCACACATGCTGCAGTGCCAGGTGCGCACAGGTTGCGTGAAGCTTGAGATTTGAATCTTGGCCCACCTCTGCCTCACACGAATAAATGTTCTCTCCTGCGGTGCCTAGCAATGAGCATGGCACTTCATGACACCTAAGGAGGTCTGCAGTGCCAAATGAACAGGCAGCCCTGCTCAGAGATTCTGGGAATGGATTATCTGTACCCAGCTCAGAGGTACTGGAAATGCATTATCCAGTCTCTCTGGCTCACAGCTTGGAGTGGGGCTGCAAGAAAAATACTCTGTCAGTAATTTACTTGATAACTTTAACCTTTCAATCTATTTAGAATAAATCTTCACAAGTGTCCCAGGTGTCACGCACCCAGTTATCATTTTGAAGTTACTCAGAGAACTTTACTGTGTTTCTCCTTCCCTCTGTGGAAGGAATCTGTGGCTGATTCTATGCAAATTTCCAGGCAAATTCACAACTCAATATGCGGGAAATTCCAGCTGTTGCTTGGTTTAGGAGAGTCGCCTCTGTGGTTGGTGGTTTATGTCCTCCATGCAGGTCTGTGGAGGGGAATCACCTGGTTCATCCTCCAGCAGAAGCAGCCTTTTTGTTTTTTTCCGTATGGCTTCAGTTGATCTTTGATTTGGCCAAAATAAATACTTTCTCTGCCAGGAAATACTAACTCTATTTTTATCTAGGAAAATATTAAAACAGGGTGTAAAGTTGAGAGGTGCCATAGTGTGTGTGCATGTTCTTGTGCAGGTGTATGTGTACCTGCAGAGCATTCCAGGGACCTGCACACTGTACTTAGAAGTCCTGAGGCATGTTCCTGTGTGTGGAAGGAGAGAAAATTATTTGTTTCTGTGGGGGAACAGAGTGAGGGGAGAAAGGAAACAATTGCAATGACACAACAAAATGGGCCTGAGGTGCTGATAAATTGGGGCCTTTTTGGAAACACTGAGGCATACATGGAGCGCCTGTGTCATCGAGGCGTGCTAGGCCCAAGAGTACACGCAGCCAATTTGAGTGTGTTTCAGGACAGAATATCCAGGGACAAATAGAGTGAAGAGCGGAGCAGATGAGGCCCAAGAGCAGGATGTGTCCTCTGCGTGACTCACAGCTCAGCCAATGCCATGGTGTGTGTGGAGCAGCAGGCGAGCACCCAGAGCCCTGCTTCCCAAAGCCCTTGCTTTGTCTGGCCTTGCCTGGGAGCTGCAGTCACTACTGGAACATCTGTGTTTATTTTGCATGACAAACTTGTTCCTGGGCTCTGACAAAATGTGTGCTGGTCTGGGACTGGGGTTTGAGCTCCTCGGCAGGGCTGTGCCATAGTGCGCGGCTGGCCCTGCGCTGCTCTATAATGCATATTACATGACTTCATCCATAGTTAATGACAAGCGTGCTATATTTTTAATCTTTATAGCTTTATTGTGTGCAAGTGGTTTTAATAATTGGTGCTGCAGGATGGTTACTTCCCAGAATTACCCTGCAAAATTGCTGTGTTTTCAGCCTTCAGTTGCGCAGGTTGTAAATTATAAACTTGGGTAGTAATAAACTTGGCTCTCTCTTACTGCTTTGTAGAGATGCCAACCTGTAACAACAGCAAAAAGATACATGCTGGCAAAAACTCCTTCCTGAAGCTATCCCCATCCTGTGTGCATGGCCTGTGGGGGTAAGGAGGCCCGCTGGTAACCCCTGCTTATGCTTCATGTGACCATGAGCAGGAAAATAACTGCAATGAGAAAGGGATGGTGGTAAGGAGCAAAGGGGCTTGGGGGCTCCCTGAACCTCCCCACCTCCTCCAAGACATTCCTCCGTGTCCTACCCACGTGGAGCATGAGCACTTCTGCCAGAGTTGTGATAAACAAGGCATGTGGTATCTAAATGCCTCTCTTGGTGTCCTGAGCCTGCACATCCCTGAACTGGGGCTCTGGAACCGGGCTGCACACAGCTGGTGCTGGGACTGGAGCCTCATCACCTGTGGAGTCTCTGCTCATCCCTTCCGAGCACTGGGCTTAGGGTGCTGCCCACCAGCACAGCACTGTGAAGCCTGGGGCAAGCAAAACATTTTTATTTAAGAAAGGAAAGAACTCAAAACTGAGTGAAGGTGTCCTGGAGGCTTCCTGCTTCAGCTGGCTTGTTCTGTTTGGCATTTCTCAGTTCTTTGTTGCTGGGCGTGTCCCTAGCAGGGCGATGACAGTGCCTCCCTTTCCCCTGTGCATTGGGGTCATGAAGGCTGCGTCCCTGTCTCTTGCGCCACCGCAGCTCCCGGTTTCCACTCCAGAGAGCCAGGGACCCGGGTGCTGGGGCAGTCCCCCAGGCCCCGTGCTCAGACTGTCCCTGGCATCCCAAGGAACGCTGTGAGCACAGCAAACACACAGTGTCTCTCCGGAGGGGCAGCGCTGGGATGGCCTCAGGTAACAGCAGCTCCTTTGATCAGGCTTGTTGCCTTCAGCCTCCAGCTGCCGGCAGCGTTCTGCTGCTTCTGAAACCCTGTTCACCCGTGGGCAATATCCACCAGCTGCAGTCCTTGGAGCCAGGCAGGGGATGTGAAACGTGCTGTTGGAGTGCCTGCAGGAGTTACTGCAATAGCTGATGATCAGCCTGCAGGAAGCTGGGAGTCTGGGGGAGGGTGTCAAGGGCCAGGCAGCACTTCGAGCAGAGCCTGCAGAGCCGAGCCCCCCTCAGCTGGGGACAGCAGGATCGAGTCCTACCAGCCAACTCTGCTTTAAAACAACACAAAGACCTCCCTTGAATTACTGAGTTTCTTTTATTTTGGCTTGGGATGAAACTCTGTGTCATTGTCAGCGACATTTTTAAGCCTTACATGGACACAATTAAGTATTAATAGATGTAGCAAGACCTAAAGAGACAATTCATAACAAATAAATTACATGATGATTGAAGCTTCTTTCCTTCACCCAGAAACACATAATGTTCTTAATAAAAACATGTAAATTTAAGGCCCCAGGTAATAATGGATGCAAACATTTTTCATTAGCTCTCCTGAGCTTTGAGATGGCAAAATTTGCTTTTCACCCCTTGCTCTGTGTGGAGCTGGTCAACCTCTAATTGTTGGGAAGTGGCTGGCTTTGTAGATGGCTGTGCATTTCTGGGGTACCTCTCCTCTGTGGGTGCAAGTGAATTGGGGAATCTTTATTTTTTGACCAAGGTGCTGCAACACATGTTTAACTTGTGTCTTTGGGGCTCAGGCATGTGTTGAATGAAAGACTTTTGATCATGAAATGTTTAAGCACTTTCCTGTGGCTTGGCTAACCCTGCACCATCCTTTTGCAGGCATTGCAGTGCCTCGTGGCCCAGCTGTCTCCTCTGGATCTCCGGTGACCCGGCACAGCCACCTCGTGACCTGTCAGGTGACAACCATGAGGCACAGCAGGAGGTGAAAGCTAAGGTAGGAGATATTCCAGTCTTCTTTATACATTAAACATATTGAAAAACAGATTAACACCAAAGCACACAAACACACATTAACACTTGACTTGAAGCGCACAAACAGATGCAAACACTGTGATTCCAAAAGCATTCCGGGATATCCCCCTTTCTTCTGATGGCTGGAACAGAGCAGCAATCCTGTGTGAGCAGCATTGGACTGAAGAAATTAAGGTAAGAGGGAGGGGATTAAAAAAAAATAAAGCAGCTTTTTTCTGCGTGCGTGCCTTTGCTGTCTCCTTTTGGATGCTGTGATTTCCATTTTAGTTTGTGTCTGTTGCCAATTATGCAGAGCACTGGTTCATTGTGAGCACTTGTTGAATGTGTTTAATTTCTTACTGATGGTGTCTAGTTTGTTTCAGTTAACATATTTGTGGGAGAAGGTTTCATTCAGATGTGTGTTCAAGACCACCTGATTTGATAGAGAGTTTGAGCAGGGTTTAATCTGCCTTGTGGAACACAGTGGGGGGTGCCTGTGCAGAAAGAGCTGCTCCACTGAAGGCTTTGAGGGAGTTCTCCTCACTAGTTAGTCATCCTGTCTGAAACAAATAAGATTATCACTACTTTTCGTTGAAATTTAAAATCCTAATGTGGCTGTGGTTGATGGAGGGAGAGCAAGTTCAACACTCCTTGTTTCCCGTGTTCAAGTGTTCACTTTCACTCAAGGTGTTGTGTGTTTGAAAATCAGTGTTTAATGCTGTGTGTGCCTCACTCCCAAGACCAGCTGCAGTGCCTGTTTTAACCAATGCACAGTGGTCCTGGACCTCTTAGTGACATGAGGGGCTTGGACCCCACACCCTGTAGGCTTCTGATAGTCCTTCTGACAGTCCGTGTATGTGAGGTGTCTGGGAGAGTACACCTTGGGAAATGCCTCTTGGGAAAGGCCTGCTGCTGTTACAGAGGTGCTGAATCACAGGGGAATTGTGCAGGTAAGGCTTGAGGTACCCCAATGCTGGGCAGGTGTGGGGTAGGGGCACAGCCTGAGCACGGGCTGTTGGGCAGCTGAGTGTGCTGAGCTCACGGCAGGGCCGTGGCACGTGCTGGGCTGCCTAAAACAGGTGTCATGTCTCATTTACTTTTTGCAAAAATATAAAGAGACAGAACTGTACAAGGTTCCTCCTAAAGGGGGCTGTATCAGCTTACCCCAAAACCAGCTTTGAGGTGAATCTCATCTTAAATATGGGGACACCACAAAGCACTGTCCTTAGAAAGCACACTTTTCCTCTGACAGAATGCAAATTAGTTAATAGTTTCCAGCAACCAAAAATGTACTAAAGCATGATTTGAGCAGGAAGGAAGCCACCAGCAGCGCTGCCACCTCTTTGACAGCTCTTCTAATCACCATAGCTTTATCAAGAAGTGTTAAGTTGTATTTTTTTATTGATATTTAAGAATAAATTCTTACAACATCATCTCTATAAAAGGTTCATCACAGACCAAATACCACTCTAACCTTTTAAGCTTCTACAGTAAAAACTGTCGTCTTTATTTATCTAAGTTTGGGAGAGATACAAATGTAATCATAACCCCCAAGGCAAAATTTTATGGCAGTTTTCAGAACTCCTCTCTATAAAAACTACTCAAAGCTACCAACATAAAAGCTCCCAGTAAAATTTGCTTTAGATCCTAGTCATAAAACATGAATTTTTTTTCCGTGGTCCTGGAGCTACAGGTGTCCAAATAGCAGTGCTGATCGCTGCTGGATCCCCTGGCAGTGCCGGGCTCCATGTACCTGCTGGGTCAGGTGGGCAAGGAGGGGCTGCTGCACCCTGAACTGTGCCTTGGCTCATCGCAGCACAGCCCGTGGGTGCCTGTGGGCACCTGGTGCTGTGCCTGGTGGCAATCATGGGCACAGGAGATGTGCTTAGACCATGGCTGAAGCAGTTCCAGGAGTGGGGATGATCTTTGGGTATGCAAAGAACTGTACAATAAAAACAGGCTGAAGAAGAACATTGCAGGCAGTAATATAGAACACAGGACTCTTTCTTCTGTTACTTGGCTGTTTAAATGTTGGCAATCTGCACTTGCTTGCAAGACCAGTGGCCTTCCAGGTCTTACTTTGGTGACATAGGAATCCATGCACCAGAAGTTGCTTTAATTAAAGATTCCTTACTTTTATTTCCATGTACAGTGTTAGCAGCAAATAGAAAACCCTTTATTTACATTTAGCTGAGAAACATAATCAGGACCTGCATGCCATGAGGTTGGGCTGGGCTGGGCTGAGCTGGAGGGAGCCAGGCTGGGCTGGGGGCACCCAGGCTGGCCGTGTTCTTGAAATGCAGTGCAGGAATAAATCTCTGCAGGCTTTAGGGGATTCCTGGCAACTAAAGGCTCATGCTTTATCAGCCCAGATTAATTTGCATTTACTGTGCAAGGTGGATTTAACCCCGATACCTCACTCTGGATGGTTTCTGTTCAGAGACCTGAACCTGTTCTTCTGATTGAAATTAGGAGTAAAGCAAACACAGCAAAAAGCTGCTGCTGGTAAAGGAGAGCAGAGGCAATTCCCAGATCTGAAATAAAAAGCACAGCCGCCTTCTTCGGGGTACACACCTCAAAGCATCGTAGGAATGTCATGATAAGTAAGAACAACTTAATGTAAAACTGTGCTTGGATGCAAGTATTTTTCTGGGGCAAAAATACTAGTATGTTGATTCCTAAAGCCCCTTTCCTCAGGGACTGCAGGAGGCTGGAGGTGGCCTAGAAAGCCTGTACGTGGTGGCCCACATCTTATGTTTGCAGGCCTTGGCCTTGCTTGTCATTCCAAGCATCTGCCACATGCTCCAACTCTTCTATAGCTGAGAAACATTAAGTGGTTGCTGGTCTCAGCTGATGGTCCTTTTGAGGAGGGTGGGGAGCCCACAGCCCCATCCTTTGGGAAGTTTCCTGCACACGATGCTTCCCAAGGGCTTTTTCCTCCTGACTTTGTGTGCTCTTCTGCAGAGATATCCTTGGGAGCTCTAGGACTGCCAGGAAGGGGCAGTCAGAGAAATCAGGTAGATCCAATAGTTGCATAATGCGCGTAATAAAAGTTATGATTCATGACAGGGCTTTTCTGTTTATCTTAAAGTAGACTTTAATTACAAATCTGCTTTCCCAGTTGTGTGTGATGTCAGGAACTGGCTCTGGGAGCATTCCCAAGCCAGCTGTTAGATCTGTGTTCCTATCTCCCTGTCTGTGCTCCATTGGAGAGGCTGCTGGGTACTTCCTTTCTGCTGGGTCTGTGATTATTGGTTAACTCTACTTTGTGGGCACTGTCTGACACGGGGAACTTCTCCCCAGTGCCCATCTTGAGTTACCACTTAGCTTAAAGCTGTTGGGTCTTTCCTGTGTCCCAGCTAAAAAAATGCTGTATTAAGGGTGTGTTGGTGAGAAAGGGTCAGATAAAGGATGTTTCTTCTTGTCTGAAGGACTGACAAAATGATACCTTCTCTGGCTGCATGGGCAAAACTACACAGCAGCCACTAGCTCTTCCTTGCCTCCCTTCTTCCTGACAGTCCTGAGGGAGCCCGAAGCACAGCGTATCCCCTGAGTCCTAAATGGCCTTCAACAGCCATGTCTTGATGAAGCCAAGTTAAAAATCTGTACTAAATTAATGACACTGTTCTTTGTAGTGGCAACCATCCATACACTCCCTCTTATGGCACCTTTTAATTATTGTTACTAAGGATAGAGGTTTTGGGTCACTGCTTTTGGAAAGGATCAAACCGAGAAACTTGTTTCTCCTAGAAACAGGCATTCCAAGCTCTGGAGGCACAGGCTCAGAGGGCACAGGAGATACAGGGGTCTTTGGCCGGTGCAGTTTGGGGACTCAGGGCTGTGTTGACTCTGTGTTTTGTTGATAAAGAGAGCCATTCATTCCCTGTGCCTTAGTACCTATTCCCTCTCATGAGCTCCAAAGACATTTTATTTTCTTTCTGTTTTGGCGTGGGATCAGAGGGTAGCTCTCTGCCTGTGATCTAAGTAAAATAGTCATGATTTGAGGTGGTGCTGTTTGCATTATTCATTGCTCCTGGCAAAACAAATGTTGATCTTAAAACATGACCGTTAGTATTTTGATGAAGTAATGAAGCCACCTGGATTTTAGACAGAGCCAGGCTGCTGGGTTGAGGAGCCTGGTAGCTCACAGACCCAGGCGAGGAGGCCCAGTGATGGCAGGTGAGAGTCCACGGTGGCATTCCCAGCCTGGAAGGTGGAAGTGCAGGTGGATTGTCACCATTCTCTATGTCCTGTTCAGCTGCTGCTCAAGGGAGAGTGGCAAGGTCCCAGCCCCAGGTGCTCCTGGGCAGAAACAGGCCTTTAATGGTTTTGGTTTCTCTTGTGAAAGTAAGTGTATATGTAGCAGAGTATGAAGTGGTTGACTCTAGTGGGCATTTATCCTCACAAGATTAGGGAGAGGGAGGAAGAAGCAGTTGGCAGTCTGCTTGCACTGAGATGGAGGTTTCTGTGTGAGACTTCTGCAGCTATTGATGGCCTGAGCTCCCCGTATCTCTGCCTTACACGGGGCTGTCAGGCAGCTTTTGTGAAGGCTTGACAGCATCATCAATACTGGCATTAGAGCTCCTTGTGCAACTTATGAGAGGACAGGATGGGTGTGATGGATATGGAGCCATGTGGGAAATTGGGTAAGGTCATTGCCATTTTTTTCCTGGCTTTCACAGAGGCCATGTTTGCTTCCCTGAGTTCTCATACAGGGACATGAATTGATTGGTGCTGCTGTGAGTCAGTTGGCAGGATGAGTCAGGAACCTCCAGGGGCTCTGCCGGATGGATGGATCGGGGTGAGTCCAAACAGAGCTCTGGGACTGTTGGGATGCAGGGAACTCCTCCAAAGGCCATATCTTTGGGATAGACACTCTGTGCCCTTGTTCTCTGTGAGGTGGAATGGTCTGACAAATTGTAGTGCCCACACAGGGCACTGCAGAAACTGGACTGTTCTGCCTGTTCTCTGATCTCCAGTTTCATTTTCTTTTGCTGCTGCTGTCTCTGGCTGTGGGAACAGAAAATGATCCTTCCCCAGGTGTCTCCCAGTTGGCACCTGGAACTCAGGCAGTTCATGCAGATCCTTATACTGCCCTCAGAGCCTGGCTGGAGCCCGAGGAGAGGGGCTGTGTGGCTGCTGGTTGAGGGGCTGCACCAGTCCACTTGTGGGGCAGCAAGAGTGGGGAGAGCAACGATATTGCAACTCCCAGAGTCTCTGTGGCTCCCTCACTGCTCCAGCCAGGAAATAATCTGCACCAGACTTGTTTCCTGGCACCAGCCAGCTTCCTTGGTGCCAGCTCCAACGTGTAGGCTGGCACATTGCAGGAACAGGGAATGTGTGTGTGAGGTGAAAGGAGTGGAAACAGCCCTGGCTTCATCACCTCTGCTGTGACTTGCCCTGGCCCCTAACAGCCCTGGTTCCATAGGGTGTAAAAACATCCAGGACAAGACATCCCTCTTTCCTCTTCGTTTACACCATTTCCTCCTATTCTCTTTACTGATGGTGCTTACGGACACAGAATCCCCCACATCCCAGGTTAAATGCAAGTTACTCCCATTCTGCCAAAGACGATTCATACCGGAAGCGGGAAGTTGCTTCCACTGAGCTGTCCGTGAAATTCCCCCCTAAGCAGCTCCAGTTGGGAAGAGCCAGTTTTATGCAGGTAAGATTTTGCTGTGTTCCTCACAAGCCAGTGGAGGTGCAGCAGTGTGTGCAGCTGCCAGAGCCAAGGCTGCCACAGGGACCCGACCTGGGAATGAATTCCCGTGCTTGTTTTACAGTAAAGGCCGGCTTGGTTCTGCTCCATGTGTGAAACAGGATTTGCCTTGAGCTGTGTTTTTAGCAGCTCTTGAACGTTAAAATGTTGGGGCCATCTTGCAGCAGGATGGCGAGCTTGTGGGAAATGGCCTCTTGCAAAATATTTCCACAAGGTTTTTTAATGCTCCCACTCTTTCCAAATGTGCCCTGGTTGACCCAAGGCACAGGATAGGCAGCAGCCGCAAGGACAGCGTTAGAGCGGGATGTTCCCACTGCACTGGAGCCGGGCTGTCTGCCATAGAGAGGAGGTGGGATCCTGCCTTATCCTATTAACTGTGGGACCTTCTACCTGGAGATGAAAGAACAAAAGCCTGGGCAGACAGTTAATTATAGCTTCAGCTTCACAAGCAGAGTTAATGAATTTTAACGTGCTTCAATTAATAACTAATTGGGTTTTGTGCCTCAGCTGTGAGTGGAACTGGAGGGGTGTCCAGGAAAAAAAACTGGTCTAAAGATGAGAGATTTTAATTGAAATACTGTAGGATTCTTGTACGGGGAAATGGTACCTGGTATTATTGAACAGTTTGAATGCAGAGGGAAATTAAAGAGGAAGTTGTTTCCAAGAGAAAACAAGTGGCAGCATTACAGTGCCAACAAGACATGGCATAATTGTATCACCTGTAGTGTACAGTTTGGAGAGTCCCCAGTTCCTGGCATTATTGTGTCACCTGTAGTGTGCAATTTGGAGAGTCCTTTATTCACAGCATTATTGTGTCACAAGGAAGTGGGTCCTGCAGGCACATCAGGATGTTCCAGGAGTCAGAGAATTTAGGTAGAAAGAAATGATACGTAACATAAATTTTTTTATACTCTAGGCTGGAATGTGCCTGGTAGTGCTATTGGTCTAATGAGATATTTTATGTATATTTCTGTGGAAAGAGGATTGTTTTTTTAAGCCTACAGGTAGGAGAATGCCCAGTGTTTTTCTGTGATTAGTGTTAATTCAGGCTCTGGTGGGCGAAAGGAAGCAACCAGAGGTAAAGGTAGCAAAGGTTGAATAGTGTTTGCAGTAGTTTAAAAGAGTGATAAATCCTGGAGAGTGCAGAAATAGAGGAACACTCTGCATCTCAAGCAGCAGAAAATTGTTGTCTTTTGAATTTGATGCTCTGAGTGTGAAGGAAGAAAGGAAAATATATCTATGCCATTTTCTCCTTCAGTACCATTTCCAGGGAATATTTATCATCAGTCTCAGCCACCAGGCAGGAAAACACCCAGAAGCCAAAGTGTAGCTTTAGTTTGTTTTGTTTTACTCTTTCATTTTTCTGGCTGTATTCAAACCCCCTCACAGAGAACATGGAGTAATAAGAAAAAGAAAAGAAATTAATTTATTCAATGCAGCATTGTCAGGCACCGACCCTCCACCGATGACTATTTACGCCGGGCTGCTCATCATGCCCTTCACAACTGCTGCACAATAAATAATAAAAGATTAAAACCTTAAACCTGGAAAACTTAGGAAAAAAATATTAGAAAATTTTATTTCAGATTATAAAAATCCGTGAATGATTTACTTTAAGGGACAATTTCATTGCTGCCATGTGCAGGAACTAATGATCACGGAGGGCTCCGGATTGGTGAGGAGGCTGCTTGGGAAACATAGTCATGGGTAGGTGATAAAGTCACCTTGCTCCCGCGCTGCCTCACTGTCACCACAGTGGCTTTCACCGTTTGTTACAAGAAAATGATGGTCCATGTACATATTTATACCTGGATGGCAATAACGTTGGCAATAACCCTCCCAGAGTGAGCCACCTTGCTTTAGGGAGCCCAGCTCACTTCCCAATGCTAGCAGCCCTCGCCCTGCCTGCGGGGAGGTGAATGGAGCATGGATGATGGACGTTTGCAATGGCAGCTATTCTTCGTAATGAAAGATGTTGCTTAAACTGGGATCAAGTGCCAAGTGTGCCAGATGCTCCCGTGGCAACCCCTCAGTGAGGAGATGGGTCTGTGATACCCTTACAGTCCCCTCTGGAGAACAGCATGTCTCCTGGGATTTGGGTGGCTGGAGTGTTCCTGGCTGGGCATTGCCCTCATGTAGACGTGGGTTTGTGCTGGCTGCAGGGAAAGGTGCTGGATGCAGAGCTGGTTCAGCAGGGAACCATTGTCTTGAGTTTTATTTTGTGTTTTTAAACACCCACATGCGCTGTGCAATTAGCACATTTTTGACCAGGCTATTGTTGGGCAAAGCTGTCAAATGGAGCACCAATTGATGGTGCCAAAGCCTAGAAAAAATACAATTAAAAGGGAAGGACAGTATAGGGTACAGAAGGGAACTGGCTGTGCTTTGTGGCAGAGAGGGAGACACTTGTGCTGGTGGATGGAGGCACCTGGGAGGTTTAGTAAGCCCCATTTGGAAACTCTGTATGTCCCAGCCTGTCACGATCTGGTTATTAAAGTTCTTAGAAATGCCTCTGCCTGAATTAAGATGCAGACGAGACCATATGCCAATGCCAATAGTATGGGTTTTATTTGATAGTAAATATGAGAGAGAGGAAAAGAGAGAGAGAAATAGAAGAGAAGTGGGGGGACAGAAAGAGAGTCACAGAGACTGAATAAAAAAAGTATCACCGCTCCGAGGATCCCACTGGCGTCTTGATAATCCTCTCCAGCTGGTCTTCCTGGTGGTGAAGGTCCCCCGAAAACATAAAATCCGATGGGTTTAATATATGCTTAGGCCAGGTGGCAATGTCCAGGTGCGTCTGCCCCCCGTCCTGGAAGGGAGGCAGTCTCTTGCAGCAGACTCCAGATCTCTTGTATCATGTGCAATCCTGTGGTGCAGGGCCTCTGGGGGGGCACTTCAAGGGGGTCTTTGATGGATTATGACATCCCTTCAGCTACCTCTCATATGAAAGTCCCGTGGATGTGGCCTGTGGGGTTGGGGGTTCCACAGCTGAGCCAGTTTGTATAAGGGAGGATGGGTGTTCAGTGCCTCTGAGCAGAGGTTATACCCAAAACCTCTTCCCCCCGTCGTTTTGCGGGGANCTGCCCCCCGTCCTGGAAGGGAGGCAGTCTCTTGCAGCAGACTCCAGATCTCTTGTATCATGTGCAATCCTGTGGTGCAGGGCCTCTGGGGGGGCACTTCAAGGGGGTCTTTGATGGATTATGACATCCCTTCAGCTACCTCTCATATGAAAGTCCCGTGGATGTGGCCTGTGGGGTTGGGGGTTCCACAGCTGAGCCAGTTTGTATAAGGGAGGATGGGTGTTCAGTGCCTCTGAGCAGAGGTTATACCCAAAACCTCTTCCCCCCGTCGTTTTGCGGGGAGAGTCTGTGTAAACCTGGCTTCTGTGGGCTGTGGTCTCCCCCACCCCAAACTCAGCCAGAGGTGACTCTCAGCACGGCTGCTGGATTTGGTTCCTTTGTGGATGCATTCCTTTTCCCCAGCCTTGTTTTTTTCCTAGGCCTGAGTGATTGAAGAATGGGTTTCCGTTTATCTAATCTCCACTCCAAAATTCCAATCAAGCATCCTTTATGGATGGGTGGTCTTCTTTATACAGTTTAAAACTTTATATCAATGTTTGAGGCATGAACTATTTCAGTCTCTGACACAACCCTCCTCCTTGTCCATGTCTTCCTGCATTTATTCAGTTTAGCATATACTAATTTTTATTCTTTGCTCCAAATTCAGTATTTGCCATTTACATGCCTTGATTTTGGGTATTTGCCGTGTTTTACCCCAATCTCTCTGTGTCTGACGGCAAAGTTCCTTGGTTTTGGTGACTAATTAGAGTCTGCAGTTCTGGGTATGGTGCCTTCTTTTCTTTTCTCTAGCCCTCATGCTCAGGAGGCTGCTAAAACCTTTCTGGTTCTTCACTACCACCTTCTGCTGAAAAAAAATCAGTGTGAAATGGTAGAAAAGAGGTTATTAACTTGATGCTACTTTGATAAGTGAGTTCCTTCCATGGGGTGAGGTGAGAGCAGATGGAGGTGTTGGGAGATGGTCCTGGTAGCCCACAGGCTCTGGTGCAGCCCAGTTCCACCTTCCCCTCACCCTTTGAAGCGCATCCAGGCTGGGCAGTGTTTTGGCACCTGCCTGTGGCTGCACAGAAGGGGCTGGGAGCGGAGCCTGCCAAGTCCCGAGCCCTGGAGGAGCTGCCAGCCTGAGTCCCACAGGTCACCAGCCATGCATGCACAGCGCCTGCTCCCTGTGCGTTGTCTAGCTCCGTGTCCCGCAGCCCAGCTCCTGGCTGGCATCCCCGTTCCGCATGCCTCCTCCCGAGAGGGCTGCGACCAGAGGACAGCGGCAAGGTCACAGCCGCGGCAGGTTTGTCAGGCAGGGTGCACGAGGGGACCGGGCTGGCTCAGCTCTCCGGAGTCATGGGAGCCCGTGTGAGGGAGGTGTCACGGCGTGCCGGCTCCTGAGCCCAGAGCGGCAGCGTTTGCACTCAGAGGAGTGTTAAGTGCCACTCGGGAACCTGTGATTTTTTGCGTGGCTCTGGCTGATGCTCCTCACACCTCGGAAGTGACCGGGCCACGGGGAGGGCAGGCAGGGGTGATGGGCGTAGCCCAGTGGAGCTTGGCTGTCGCACGGAGGGAGCCAGAGCAGTGCATCGTGGCCACCGTGCTTGTCACTGGAGCCTGCCAGCGTCCTTGATTTCAGGCCCAGGTCAGCACGGGCAGTTTCCCCTTGGGAAGCATACACAGATTCTGGGCTGAGGCATAAGGCTAAAGGCATCTCGGAACAGCCATGGTCATGGATGGCTGCCTTAGGAGATGCTGCTGCTTGTCTCGAAATGACCAAAGTGGAGGAGGAGACACCTCCCTCGGCCTGCTGACCACACACAAATTGCATACAGAAAGTTTTAAATTTCGGTTGCGAATTGTTTGTGGCCCGGCTTGTGTTTCTGCTGATCTTGATGAATCAGTGCTGACTTAATTTATCAGTGTGAAATGTTTGTTTCTCATTTGAAAGTTGGATGTGAGTGAGGATTTAAGGCCAGCATTCCATGTTTAAGCAAGTCTGCACATCTGTGTTCACAGGGAGTAAACGTGCAAGGTCCTTTCATGTCGCCAAACTGCAAATGGCATTCAGAGCCAAACCAATATGCAGCATATTTTTGTCCACGTTTCTTTTGCTTCACTTCACACCTGCCAAGCATTTCAGGAGAGGCCCTTGGTAAGATCAAACAATTCCTCATAGGCCACCAAGCATCCTTCCCCATCAGTTGCTGTGCAAACCCTCCATCCCAGTGCTGTATTCCCCAGAGCCCCCCCGCCACCCCCAACCACCAGCCTTTGGTTACCTGCAGAGCTGGCAGCTGAATGCTTGTGCCCCTGTCGGCATAGGGAGGTTCTGTGCTTCTATTCTTCCTTTAAAGCCGCTCTTCTCTCACCTGCACTGGTGGCTTTGCCTCAGTCCCTGGCTGAGTGAGCTGCTGCTTATAGGGACACCTTGCACGAGATACAAGTATCGGTGGCAGAAACGTGTGATTCAGACAAGACAGTGCAGTATAAACTGGTTTTATTGTATCGCACCACTCTGGTGGAGAAATTCTCTCGGGCACTTGCTATAAACATGTCTGATACTCATGTAACTTAGCCTGATCCCGTGGGGTTTAAGCTGTATTTGACATGAACTGGAGTGAAACAGATTTCCATTCACTCATACAGACACTTCCAGCAGTTTAACCAGCTCAGTTTTGAAAGTGGTTTTAGGGCATGGGATCTCAGGCACAGCTGGAGGAGATAGGGAAGGGGGGGAGCTGTGGTGGTTGAGGAGCCCAGAGGTGACAGCTCATGAAAGGGATGGTGCAGGTACCTGGGTGCCCAGTCCATCATAGCTGGCAGGTGCTTATCACAGCCCAGTTTTCCTGAGAGGAATTTAGGGCTGTTCCTGCACCTTCAGGTGGGCCAGCACACTCTGTGCTCAGAGCACAATGGGAATATTCTGCCTAAAGCACTTGAAGTTCTTTGTGTTGTTACTGCTCTGATACTGAGCAGAGATTTATGAGGTACTCCAAGGTGGTGATTGAATATATCTGTGCTTCAGGACCTAATCATGTAAGCAGGAATTAAATAGGGGATTTTCAAGAGGAATACCAACTCTCAAGCAGTTGCCACAGTTGTCAGGGATTCTACCAAAACCCACAACAGAGCTGTATTTATTTCATTTATTTTGATATCCAAGTCTACTTAGGGAAGGAATGGGTTAGATAAAATATTTATAGTAGAGAAACTGGAGAAAAGATGTGCAAGTTCCCCACCCCAAGAAAGATATTGCGCTGGATGTAACAAGAGTTCCTGGGTTATTCTGTGTTTTACTCCCCTGACTTGTTCCTGCTCTGAGCAGAATGATTTCCCCTGTGTATATGTTGGGAGGGTGACAAGCTAAAAATGCCATCAGTGCCTGTGGAGAGAGAGAGGGCACTAGTCAGCACTTCCCAGCATGGGGAATCCCAGTGAGTAGGACTGGGTTAAAGATAGGAACCACGTTCTCTACCTACTAGCAGGAGGCAGGGCTTTATTGCGCATTAATGAATACCCTGAGCTAGAACAGTTTGTAACCCATGAGGAAGGCACTGCCCTTGCTGCTTGTGTTTCCTGCCTGGTGTAAAGTCAGTGGGTGACTTGGAGCCCCCACAGAAGCCCTGCAGATGTGGGTTTGCCCTGTGGGTCACTCACAAATGTGACCTCTGTTTCTATCTGATTTTGGTGGGGTTTTCCTTCTGGAATCAGAGCTCAGGTTTGAGGTCAGAGTTCTCCTTCCATTCATGTCCATGTTGCTGGCTTTCCCAGAGCAGCTCTCCTTCCACAGCTCCTTGGAAAGGAGAGAGCCTGGGCTTTGCTGTCTTGCCAGGGCCAAAGAACACATGGGGTAGCTGCCAAAGCCAGACATGTGTCACTGTCCCCTCTCCCAGCATGTCCCATCCATCCCCCTGCCCCTGGAAGAAGGAGATGGGAGTGGGGAGCAACAGAGCATGAACCCCCACCCAGGAGCCCTGCCCACATCCAGGACAGAAGCTTTTGAGGCGTGGGCTGTACCACTGCCATGTTGTCCCTCCTCACGGAGGAGATCCCCAGTCCTGCTGCCACTGTTGCCTCTTGGGAAGGGGGAGCTTTTTTTTGGATCTGTGAGCTGGGAATTTCCATTCTAGAGGTGCTCTTGACTTCCAGTTCAAAACACTTCAGAGCACATTGCCCACTGCCATTTCTCAGCATCTTGGCACCAGTATTTATTAGCACCATTTTTAAGAGCAGCAGCTTTCATATAGGCATGAGTTATATTTGGGTTTTGCTGAAGGCTGTAGGAAGACATCCCATTCCTTCCCATCGCTCCATGTGTACTTTGAAGAATCAAACCCCTGAACTTCTGAACCACCACTTTCCTGCTGTCATGCCAAAAGCACTGCCAGATCTATGTCTCCTAAGCTTTCCTGACCACAGATTGCTAAAGCAGCTGCTCATGTTCCATGGTAAGTCAGTCAGGTCTTACTGGCTCCAAGACGTGGGTGTGGAGGCCAGTTTCTGAGTGCAAATTAGAGCTGACCCTGGGTGTAGTAACTGTTGCATAACCCCACACGGAGTATAGGCACTGTGTGGCTCTCCAGTTGATTCCAGAGCTGGCTCCAAACTTGTGGCTACAGCTCAGTACACGCTTGGAGCCAAACTACAAGTCCAGCAAACTGGAGGAGTTTCAGGCAAGGTCCCTGCCTGGCCTGGCTGAGCAGTAAAGTTGTTTCAGCTTTTCTCTTGCTCCACAGGCTCTTAAGCTGGAACCAAAACCCAGGAGGGAAGGAGAAAGGTGTTTGGGTCACACAGGAGGGGGTCTGAGTAGCTGCAAAAAGCAGAGTTGCCGTGTTGTCTCAGTGCTGTCCTGGCAGCCACTGCTGGGCTCCGCAGAGAGTTTCCACAAAGTCCCTGCATGCGGCACTGACTCGCTGCAACCACAGCCCCTGGAGCATGAACAGCTGGAGCAACTTCCAGCACACAGTTTTCCAAATTATGAATGTTCGTTGAAGGAAAAAAGACACTGACAGTTTTTAAGGATTTGGTTTTGTAAAAGACATCAGGATTGGAGGTTGGTGTTACCTCATAAGCATCTGTATATTTTGTGTGCTGGTATTTCAGTGCATCACCTGGCTCCATCTTTGTGTTTGGATTTCCCTCCCATGTGTCTTCGCTCTTGTCCCTTTTTTACCGAGCCTTCAGTTTTCCAGAAGGAAAACCAGTTCATAGCCTTTGCAGGCACTCCTTAAATGTCCCCCAGCTCCTCCCAGCTGCTCCGTTCTCTCTTGGCTCTGCTTTACGTATGTTTTGGAGGAGCTGGGAGATGGGACCTTGTAGGAGTTAGAGGCAGATAAGCTCTGTGCAGAGAAGCCCTTTTCCACAGAGGTGGAAAACAGCAGCTTCCCTGCCTGGAGGTGGGGGGAAACAAATCCCAGCTTTCAGCAAGGTCCTAAAAAAATTCCCAAGAAACTTCCATCAAACCAGTGACACTGGCTTTTCTCTCATGCCTGTTCCTCAGAATGATCAAGTGCCGCAAAAAAAACCAGTTCTTTGAAAGGCAGGCTGTGGTAATGTACTGGGATTCGTTGTGCCGGGCACAGCTCAGGGCGTGATGTCACCTCTGTGGTCTCGCCGCTGGTGATGTGCAGGAATTCCTCGGCATTGACTGCAGCCATAATCCACAATGTGCCAGCCAAAATCCCAGCCTGGCAGCAGCCCTGTGCTTTCCATCATGGAGGGATCATCAAGGATGGAAGAAACCAAACCTGCTGCATTTGGTTTACGGGGCTGGTCATTAACAGAGCCCAGCTCTGGTGATTAACACAGCGTGGCGCTGGTGCAGGGCCCGATACAAATAAAAGGTCTTTGCAGTTATAATGAGATATTCATGCATGGTAGCTCCGGGTATAAACTCAGCTTTTACTATGTGCTTAGCTATGGGAAATGGAGCAAAACAGGGCTGAACTCATTGTGTCCCACCTCAGCTGCATCCCACAAATAACGGCCTTGAACACCCTCGTCAGCAAGTCTATTTCCTGTGGCTGTCGGTAGCAGTTCCCAGGCCAGGTGTCCTCTGCACAGACAGGCATGCCAGGGGTGACACGGCACAGTGGGGAACAGTTGTTAAGTTTTAATGTAGCCTGTTTATGGGAATGCCAATGGTGACAAGGGCGTAACGGGTGTCTGGCGCTTTTTGTCCCTGCCAGGGGAGGGGAGCTCTGTGGAGGGAGGCTGTGGTGTGCTGGAGATGGGGAAACTGAGGCACCCTGTGACGAAAGCCATTGCATGTCCTGCAGCAGAGTTTGCCATGGCAGGGGAAGACAAAGGCTGGATAGTACCTGATGATGTTCCCCTCCAGTCTCACACTATGGCTACTGGGAAACGGGGGTCAAAAGGCCAGTGCTCATATAAGAGGGACCAGGCAGGGGAGGGTGACAGCCTTGTGGCTGTGTCCCTCAGGTTTGCAGGTGACATCCCTCAGACCTCCCTGACTCAGAGACTTGCAGCTCCTTCTGGTGTCTGTCCAGGCTTTTCTGTTGTTTTCTTGGGGTTTGGGGTGGATGTGGGGCACAGTAAGTTCATTTTCCAGCTGAATTTACAGCACAGAGCCTGGCATCTTCCACACCATTTTCCTGTTGGAGTCCCTTGCAGACTGAAGAGCCCTCCCTGAAAGGCTGGATGCTTTGGCACTGCTTCTATTAGATAGAGCTAGAGGTTTGCTGCTGATAATCCTGCCACAAATTCAGAATTAATCACAGCATAATGGAATCTGGTAGTGCTGGTTGTTAATTCTCTATTGAGTCTGTATCCCCGTGTTTGTTCTCATTTGTTCTGATCAGGGCCATTGTCTCTAATATTGCTGCATAAAGGGTAAGAAATAAATCAGCGGTGTTTAGCTTTCCTAACCATCTGCTCTGGCTCCCATCCCAAACTCAGTTTTTAAGTTGGGCACAGTTTGTGTGATTTTGCCCTGTGACAGAGAACGTCTCTTGGGAGAGGAGGGAAAAAGCAACTCCTGATCTCACCCCCAGGATTGGTCATTCCAGGGATACTGCACTTGAACTCACCAGGTTTTTGTTGTTATGCCTGTGGTTGGGCTGAGCTTTGGCAAAGGTGCCAAAAGGAAGTTCTTTCTATCTGGAATAATGGGATTAATGCTTTTAACAGCAGTGTGTAACTTGGAGGTGTAAAGCACTTGGTTTGGCCATGAAGTTTATGTGCTTCGGTGGCATTTGGTCCCAACAAGGTCAGTCTCCAACCTGTGTATGCTGTGATGCACCTCTTGGGTCATTACTGGACCTTCCTGTGAAGTGCAGCCAGTTGGTTTTAAGAGGTGTTGTTAATGTAGTGAAATTCAGGACATTTGGGAGCTGCTGCATTGCCACAGATGGGACATACATCTTGAAAACTATAAATTTTTAAAAATTATTTAGCATCTCCAGTGCTGTGTGGGCCATGTGGCAGCAAGCATGGGATAATTTCACAGCTTTCATTAGAGCACACATCAAACATTTAAAGTCCATGGGTGGTGTTTTCAGGAACTATTATAATAATTAGGAAAGGAGAATGGGTTTAATAAGAGTTGTAAACAGCGATCGGCAGCCAGACCCCATCCCACCCTGGAGACCCATCTGCACGGCACATCTGGGCACATGGAGCAGGGAGCGGCACATTCCTGCCTGCTCTGACTCTGAAGGAAGGTGTGGGGTGTCTGGGTTCACTCTGGGACACAGCAGTGATAAACTTGAGGAGAAAAATCTGTAAAATACACAGAAAAGCCCAACCATACCCTTCTAGTAGACACTTGTGCTCAGTCTCCTGGCAGATGTCGCTGGGAGCTCACAGCTCACAGGCACGGAGTCCTGCAAGCCCTGGGCCGTGCTGGGCGGGCACAAAGGGATGTCCCCACCAGCCAGATGTCCCCACCCGGGGCCAGAGCTTGCAGCCAGTGGGATGCAGCATAACCTCGGCCTTGTCAGGGACCTGGGCACGGGGTGCCTGAGCCACGCACTTGCGGTCAGGCGCTGTTGCCCCTCTGGAGCCTGGCAGATAGAGGTCCACAGTTTTCTGGTGCATTTCAGCTGTCGAGATGTGAGAGGTTAAAATCGTGAACTCCTACTTGAAAGTCATAATGGGCACTCTCATCTACTTAATCGTGCAGAGCAGTGCAATCCCTAGGAGCAACTCCTTGCAATGGGGTACGTTGTGGTGTGGAAGGAAGCTCCGACAGCTGGAAATCCAGTCAGGCTGTGTTGACTGAGAGCATCTTCTAAGTGATGAGAAGTCCCAAATTACACCCAGTGGAGGAATATGCTGTAAAGAAGGCTCCCATAACTGAAGTTTGATATTCCATGCACAGCAGCCATAGTCTGGATTGCTTCCTGTCCATATGGGGCAGTGTGGGGTGCTTGTGCTCAGCCGCTCTGGTCCCCATTCCCTGTTGTTCTCCACAGTCCTTTGGAATTCCCTGGTGACAAGCAGCGGCTTTGTTGAAGGTGATGGAGGTGCTTGTGTAAGATACTCTGGAGGGGAAGGACAGTTCCAATGGGCCGGTGAAGAAGCTGTCGAATAAGTAGCTGCTTGCTGCAGCTGCATTGTTTGTCCCGCCAGGTGTTAGTTAAATGGGCAATGCTCGAGTCAGCAGATCTGTTATGTCATTCCATGTTCAGTGCGAGTTCAGGCTCTTGAGGCGACAGCCAAGGTGCTGGCCTGGGAGCCACAGGCTGGCTGCGAGCACCTCTGGGCTGCATAACCCCGACCCAGGAAAGGCCCCAGTTCAGGTGGTGCTTCCAGCTGAGCTCTCTCTTCCCTCCCTGAGCACATCCCTCCCTGGGCCAGGGACACAGAAACACAGCTGTGGTGACCTGCTAGTCACCGGCCACCTTCCGGTCAGGCCACCAGCCGGGTCTCAGCAGGGAGCTCTGCTGGAGCCACCGCTGGCTGTCACCGTGCTCTGCCACACCCCGAGGCGCACTGCCAGGCAGGGGTCACCGCAGGATGGGGGGAAGCACCCCCTCTTTGGCTTTGAGCTGAGGGCTCCTCACTCGGCCTGGCAGCCAGGCTCGGGATCCAAGGAAGCAGTGTAGTCTCACCTGCCCTGTGGAAGGGCGAGCTCCCCCACGGGGGCAGAAACCCGTGGCTGGGGTCCTCTCTGTGTGTGCCCCCACAGTCAGCCCGGCTCCCCAGCCGGGCATGGGGCAGCTCTTGTCCACTGACCTAAATTGTGGCTGAGGGAAGAGAGCAAGCAGCTGCCCCACTGCTGCTGCTCTGTTTTCAGCACGGCTCGAGCCTCCCTAATCCCCTCGGATTTTGTATCTACCAAAACAGCTTGGGCCCATCAGTAAATTGCAGTGGCATATGGTCCAGGTTTATGAGTAATCTGGCACATGCTGAAGGCAAGGAGGACGTCATCCTTCAGCAAATACAGAAAATATTGGTGGGGTTATGACTGTATTTAATGTAGTTGATGAGAAAGCTGTGAGAAATGTTTACCTTTGAAGCTAGTCCTGTTTCAACTTCAGCTGCTGGGAGAAGCCGCTGTGTAACAGGAAGCAAATAGAAGTAACAGGGGAGTCTCATTGGTCCCGCAAAGGTTTCATCACTTAAACTGATCACATGGGTGTGTACGGGGTAGGAGGGAAAAGCAGGCAGCTGGTGGCACCTGGTACGCTAGATACAACCAGTGCCACATCAGCCACTTGGAACAGTCCTCATCAGCTCCCTACAGGTGAAATTCCCCCAGCTGGGGCATATGCCAGAGGCACAGTTTCGTCCCTGAAGAGAGGAGGGAAGTGCAGTTTTGGCAGCTCTGGGAAGAGAAGCCTGATCGTGGACATCTTGGTGGGCCTGACCTTGTTGTGGTGGCAGTGAATGTCCCAGCATGGTTTCCAGATGTTCTCTGAGGACACAAGAAATACCTTCCAGTGTCAGTGTACTCAGCGTTGGCTTCATCAGGGCAATTCACCTGAGGAGTGTCCAGGTCCTGGTCGAGGAACCCTCTGTGCAGTCCTGTCCTGGCAAGCAGATGAAGCTGTGAGTGGTTTGAGCTGCACCAGCCAGCATGACAGCCCTTCTGTAAGGGCTGGGGACATCCCTGGACTCGGCTGACATCCCCCACAGACATCTCTGGGAGCAGGAGGACATGGAGATTGGAAGGGGCTGTGTGTTAGGTAAAATGCTGCAGCAGCACTGTGAGAGCCTTTCCTTGGCCCCTAATTGCTCTCTGGGCTCAGACCAATGATGCTGCTTTTCCCTCCAGTTGGAATGAGAGCTAACAGCTTCTCTCCTCCCTGCTCCGCTGCTGTGGGCTCTGGAGCCCCATTCCACAGAGGGCTTGAACTTCCTTTCACTCTTCCCAAAATCCATGTTGCCTCAGTATGTTTGGAAGCCCAACTACAGGAACCTCACTCTCTCACAGCCTCCCTACACTATGTAATGCTTTGGCAACACTAAATGTTGTCTTTGGTTGCGTAGACATACATGGCTGTGTTTGTGATATCCAAGGGGGAGTCATCTCCAAGGGGAGGTGCACATGTCCTGTCCCATGACCTGGTCAGCAGCATGGAGAAGGAGAACACGGTTGGCTCCAAGTGCCACTCTTCTCCTGCTGCCAACTGGCACTTGGAAACACCCCAAACTTCAAGGAAGGTTTCGCCTCTTTAATCCAAGAAAAGGCCTCAGTCAGCTCATGGATAACTTAAACCTTGGGCTTTTAAAACTTTAAACAGAGCCCTTGGGACTGTATTTGCTCAAATCTTACGTATCTTGGTAGCTCAGATTTTTAGCTCTTTGCTGCAAGCTTTGAAGCAACAGTGTGCAGTTTAAAAGGAGTTTTGCTTTTTAAGTGGGAACTGATTTTTTAAGGCTGGGAATTGCATGTTTTCTGTCTTTGTTTTGCATAGTCCCATTTTGCATGCTGGAAATGAAAAAAAAAATCTCATGTTAAAGGATAGGATGCAGATCATGTGATCTCAGCAGTAAGATGGAGCAGGGTGCAGTGTCCCAGTGGGTGTGGTGTCCTCTGTAGGACCATGCTGAAACATTCTGCCACTGCTGGGGCAAGTTGCTAGAGCCAGGAGCTGAAGTTTCCGGCAGTCCCTGGAAATCCGTGTGTACCTACTCACAGTTCTTATTTTAAGTGTGTGTTGCCGGGATCTTCACAGGCTCCGTTGCTTTGCTGCCAGCGGCGTGTGTGTGCCTGGATGGATCACGGACAAGTCCCTCTCACCCCTCCAGGTCGCCCTGGCATGGCAAAGGCCATTCTTGCCCCTGCCCTGCTTGGTGCCAGGGACAAGGGCATCTTAAGATCCTATGTTGGTCCATGCCTGGGAGTGCTGAACCACACGTCATACCTGGAAAACAGGTCCCACAGTGGCCCCTCATGCTGCTACTGTCATAAGGGAGGGTACGTCTCCCATGGAGGGGCGTGCTGGGATTTTCCAAAGCAGTTTGGGGAAGGGCTGAGCCCCAGGTGTGCAGCAGAGCTGTGGTCTGCAGTTCTCCGTGCAATTCTCCTTTGCTTTCATGTAGGTGGGATGCCACCAGGTGATCTTTCCAGCTGTGATGACAGGACATCTCAGGTGTTTCCTCTCCAGGATGTGGCAGTGGGAGGTGGTGACTCCAAGTCTGCATTTGTAGCCGTGCACAGGCAGTGTCCTGGTGTCTGTCTGCTGCTGCTGGGCCTTGAGAGCCGAAGGAGTTAAACTGCTTCTAAATAGGCCTCTTCATGCTAATGAAGTACCTTGGAGCTGGTCCAGCAGGCAGACACCTGGGTATTATCCAAGCATCCGACACCCCTAGAGAACCAGAGCCTTGATGAGCTTTGTACACTATCAGAAATCTTGGAGAAGAATGGAGGCTTTCCATAGAAAATGGATTTTCAGGGCCACCTGAAGGACATGACGTTCAAGATCATTGCTTTAAAATAATTTCAGCTGCAGTTAATATGAAGCAAAGAAGAAAAGAAAACCCAAGACAGTGAAAGGATAATTAATTCTGAGTTGGAGCTGCAATTTGGAAGGGCTGTATTGTGAAGTGACCCTTTTCCAAATGATACCTGAACTGGTTCTTCTCGGAGAGCCCTTTGCAGTGAAATGTGTTGTTTTACTTTTATACTGTACGTTTGTTCTCCCCTGGTGTTACCGAGTGACCTCAAGTTCAGCCTTTCGAAGAAGGGCCCAGTGTAAGTGAGGAGGTTCCACAGGGAGCCCTGGCATGGGCTGAGCTGAGCAGAGCCCTCCGGGGCCAGCCCCCCTTTCTGTGCCATGGCAGGATGGCACCTGGCTGTCCCCTGGGCTTATGGCACCCTGCCACCCATCCTGCTTTGTTCCTCCCTTCTCCCCAAACCACCACAGCATGTACCCTCATCAAGAGAAGTTCTGCAGAACCCCTTTTTGGACCATGGAGCATCCCTTTGGAGGGACCCACTCCCAGAGTCTCACCCCACAGAGCTCTAAGGCAACTTAGGTCAATGGATCACCCTCTCAAGCTCCAACCTCCTCTTGCTGCTGCATATCCTCCATTCCTAGGACACGTTGTACTGATTTCTCCCGAAGCTTTGAGATGCTTTTTATGAGGAGCTGTTTCTGGGACTGAAGCCTGTACAGAATATGATGTTTATTACTGGGCAATTCTGATGTAATTTGAAAAATACCTATTTCTGGCCTACTTGCTCTTCTTCAGCTTAGAGAGAAACCAAATAAAAAGCATCGAGGCCAGAGCTCTAATGAGATTCACATTTTGGACATCAGATTAGTACAATAATGCATTTCACACTGTTGTTTCCTAATTTGCCTAATCAAATAAAAGGAGATGAAGCATCACAGAGCCCAACCTCCCCGTTCCAACAAGGCAGTGCTGAACCCATCACTTGGTGCTTCAATTAATTTTCCCCACACAGGTTGGCCAAAGCACATAATTTAATCAGCATCTTGCAGCTCTGTCAGTGGATACCATCTATCCCAGGGGCTGGCAAATCCCAGGCAGCTGTCCCGAGGAACCACAGAGTGCATGGATAGCCTGGAGAGGTTTTAGGAAAGAGGGGAAGGCGTCTCAGGCCGCTGCGGTCTGTGCTGTCGTGGCAGGGTATTGAGTGCTCAGGTTCCATGCTGTGTCAAATCCCGGGTAAATCCTTGCTCCAGTGCCACAGCTGGAGTCTCCCTCATGCCTCAGATTGTCCAGGGAAATGAGGGCTGTTGCCGGAGCTTGGGCAGGTGGTTGGGGCCAAGGTGGGGCTTGAGTTAATGCTAAAACCAGTGGTGTGGTCAGGGAGGAATCTCTCCATGACTTAGTCATGTCTTGTTCCATCCTAAAATGGACAGGACTTGTGCTCCAAGTACATCCATGTCCCTGAAGGCAGCTTAGAAGCAGCATGCTGTTTGGAACAAGTTTTCCTAAACGTCCTGCTGAGCAGTGCTGCAGGGAGCTGGGAGCTTTTTGGGTACTGCCCAATTCACCACCCAGGACAAAGCAGTTCCACTTCCAGAACCTGAGTGCTGAGACCTGGGACCCCTCTCCTGGCTGGGGAGCAGACCTGGGAACCCCACAAATGCTGCAGGATTGGTGCCATTGCAGATGCTTTTCTCCTACAATGTGTTGGAGAATTTACCAGAATTTGAGATTGTGCTTTTAAAGGAGAACTAATCAATGGGTTGGGTTTCGGGTTTTGTTGTAATTCACTGGGAATGAGGAATGGCATTTCAGTGCTGGTGAAATCAGAGCAGATCTAAAATTTGTAGTAAAATCCCACAAAGTATAAAACCATATTTGAGTTCTGTTTCCCAGGAGATTTTTCCTGGGCTTGGCTGTGCTGTAGAGTACATCCAGCTTTGCAGGTGGGATTTTTGCCTCAGAAGGTGCGTTTGTTCCCAATCCCAGTGAGGATGGCTGAGGTGTTGCAGTGGGCCCTTGGGCCCTCCTGGCACGTCTCAGAGCTCCCCAGAAGGCAGGAGCAGCCACAGGCCCCAGCTGAGCAGTCCTGTGCATTCCCGTTTGGGAAAATAAGCTCATTTACAAAATCGGGCAGAGCAAGCAAATGGGAAAAAAAAAAAAAGTGTGAATTAAATAATATGACTTCAGTGCAAACATGGAAATCAAGTCTTGCTTTTCCATAGGCTGTGGAGCCATCCTTGTAACACAGGAAGAACCATTGTGAGTTCACTGCCAAAACCCAAGAAAGTTATCAAGTAAAGGCAGTTTTTTGCATCCAAAGTCCCTCATTACATTAAAAAAATACTGCAGCACAAAATTTACAAGTGCATCATAGGACCCACTTGCACTGTTAAACAGATGGCACCTACACAGGACCCAAAAATATGTAACAATTTTAATTGAGCCAATGCAAAACAGATTTGTGAAATGAAATAAAATAGGACATGCCAGGTCTAATAAGGCCCTCCCTGGAAATTGTGACATTAGTTTTGTAACAGCATAAGAGGTACTCAGAAGCTGTTCCTTAGCAAATGAAGCACTGCCTTGACTTGCTCACTGCAGCCTCTGAAGTTCTTGCTCAACACATTGTCCCTGCTGTGGCTTTTCCTGGGAGCGCTGTGCTGACCCCTTTGGCCACCTGAGGTCATTTGCCCAGTGTCCTGCTCTGGGACAGCTCCACGGGCCAGAGCCCTAGCTCTTGATGAGGATAACAGCCAAGCCCTTCACTTCGGCAGTCAGGAAGGGGACGTTGCTCTGGCCACACCTGAGCTCGGTGTCCCCAGCAGGTGGGCTGTTACCTATGCCCACCCTGCTCCCAGGGCCACGCTGTGATGCCCATTTTGGATGCTTAGCAGTGCATAGAGGGGAGAACAGAGCCGGGTCCTGCCTCCCAGCACTGAAGAGCTGAGCTCCCAAATTTCCCCTCACTGGCTCCTCTGGCACCTTTGCTGCTTCTCAGTGAACTAAGGAAAACGCCTGTCCTGCAGCAGAGCAGAATTCTTGTAGTCACGAGGCAGTATTCAATGACACAGGATCAAATGGGGAATTTTCCCTCATTGATAGCACTGGGTTTCTTCACCTTTCCCTGCAGTCTGAATTGTGACAAATAAAAGAGCCTCTTCTTCCACAGCTGGAAAGGGAGGTTTGGTCTGAAACGACATAACACAGAATTCCCACGTTCCTCATGTATGTGCAGGAGAAAGAGCAGAAAGAAAAACCTAAAACCTCCCCTGCTTAGAACTTTCACCTTTGTTTTTTCCCTGGAGTCTGTCAGCATGATTCGAACCATGAGGACATGTTAAAGGTGACAACAGTGACCAGGGCAGTCTGATGTCACCACAAGTTTTACACAGGCCAGACACCCATGTCCTGGGAGTCTGTGAGAATCCCAGGAAAGGGATGCAAATCCATGACCTGCATGAGGTGCCATTGCTGAGAGGGGTCAAAGATAACCTTACCTTTGCCATCCCAGCACCCCCAGCAGCCCCAGCACCCCCAGGAGTGGAAATGCATCCCGGTGTGATGAGGCTGAGTCGAGTGCGTAAAATAAACCGCAACGTGTGAAATGCAGAGTTGCGGTGTCACATTAGGGATGATCAGAAGAGGGAGGTAGCACAGAAATTTCCTGCAGGAAAATCCCCAACAGGAATTAGTATTGGCCAGCTGGGGTGGTCCTGCAGTGCCTAGGGCGCAGGATGAGCCTGCATCGCAGCACTCAGAATTCCCTTCCATTTCGCTTTGGATCAGCCTGACCCGGCTCTCCTGGGTTACATATGGCAGTTTCATGCCTGGCAAATGCTGTAGTTCTTGTTAAATCAAAAAACTGAAAGGAAACATGGCAAAATTAATTTTTAGTTCAGTTTAACTCCAGCCAATTAATTTCTGCTATTATCAACATGTATAAAATAAACACAGCCTTATATTGAGGATCCTCTTGTTCCCATGAATCCTGCCTTGCCTCACTGGTGAGAGGAGCCTCTCAGGGTTGCTGGGTAGAATTGCTGGGCTCTAGTGCATTCTGAGCCCTCCTGCCAAGGAAGTCTCACTTGTGTAATCTGAGTCAGTGGATTTTATTTCTTATAAAAAATCCTCTTTCCCCCCAAATTATTTGTGATGGACATTCCACACTGTGTAATAAGGAAGCTCTCAGGTATTATCTGTACCAAAATGCCAAGTGTAACATGCTGTGATATTGTGTCAGTTAGAAGGGAAAATCCGTGTACAGACCCGAAATCTGGTTTTGCTTGGGATCAGCCTTTCTGTGAAGAATAGCTCATTCCACAGTTTTCAATGGACACAGGCAGAAAGGACAAAGAATGGTCAGTGGATTTCTACTTCTGTGTCTCAGTTGGTTACAAATATTCTTTGAGAGGCAGCAGATAAATGTGAGGGAAAAACCCTCTTCATCTGCATGTTGTCCTGTTACACAGTGCAGCTCGGAATGCAAGCCGGCGCTCCAGTGTGTCGTGCGTCCATGGAAAATGGAGGAAAAGTAAGAGGGAGCCGATTGTGTTTTAACCTGGCATCTGCTGACCTCCGTGTTTCCACCTGTGCTGCCTCAGCACCTTGAGGAGCAGTGCAGGACCTCACCTGTGTCCTGGCACACCTGCCCAGTGTTGGCTCTTGGTCTGGCATTGGGCTGGAGACTGCACAGAGGTTTAGTCAGTGGCTTCAGCTCAGCCAAGGGCTCGCTGGTTGGGCTCTGTGGGTCAGACATTCCCAGCCCAGGGCCAGTACCACCCAGGCTGTGGTTCTGCAGTGACAGGGCGTTGCTGCAGGTGAACCATGACTGAGTGGTTCTGGGTGCGTGGCTGATGCTCTCTATGGCATGAGCAGCATCCCTGTGGTGTTTGAAGGGTTCTCCCTGGCCATGGGCAGTCGGGACCCCTGGGTGCGGCTGTGGCAGCTTTCCTGGCCACGCTGTGCATGGGAAAGTGGGCTGCCTCTGGAAGCCAGTACCATGGGTCACCACTGCCCAGGAAAACGGAGGTCTGAGCTGTGCAGATGATGGGGAGGCTACGGGGGAGGAGAAGATGGAAATAATGACTGAAACTTAGATAATAATTTTATTTATAGTCTAATGTGCAGACATGGCTGTTGCTGATGAGGCTACCAGTGACATAAATAAACTCAAGCAGAAGATGTAAGCGAGTGGATAAATGTAAAGGCATCGTTGGGCAGTGCCACGGATTTGGACATGGACCAAGAGAATTATTTCTGTCCCTTGTGATTCCAATGAAGAGCACAAAGGAGATAATTAGCCCAGGATGCTCCGCATTGCTCTTTCCATCTTGCGCACATTCATGCCCACCAAATGTGAAATGTTCGCCTTTTCCCCTCCAACGTGATGGTTGTTGAACTTATTTTTAGTGTCATTTGATAAGCCTCCCTGCTCGCAGAGAGACATCCCACTGACCCAGCCACTGGTCATTGTCTATACCAGTTCCCATCAAAGCGGGCGCGCTTTGTCAGGTTTCGACTCGAATATCCATTCTGCCGCTGAAGTACAGTATCGAAAGTGACTGGATCATTTGAGCCTTTTTCTTCAGCTGCTCCCTCCTTCCTCCCCCACAGTGTTTCCGCTCACGCTAACATAATTTGGCATCGTCGACGTGACACGACACTGGTTTTTCTAAAAAATTATAATACATACATTGTCGATGTTTGGTGATGGCCGGTGCTCCCGTAAATTTAATTTCCGAATTGATGGAAAGAGGTCTTTCCCACTGCGGAATCGTACCCAATGCTTGGCGCCCCCTCCGCCACCGAGGAATGCACATACAGTAATAGGTCATTCAATGTCAAAAGGCATAAAAAAGATGAGCAAAATCTTCACAGGCTGCTGCTTGCTGTTGCCTTTAATTATATTAATTAAACTTTGAAATTCTCATGCAAAGAGAGTTGCTGGCTTGTGACGCTGAAGAGCCCTTGGAGATTTGCGGGGGGAAAAAACCCTGAGATACCAGCTTAGTGGCTACTGCTTTTTTTAATCTAAAAAAAAAAATACACAAGCCTACAACTGCTAGGTATGTTTATAGAAGATGATGTTTTATGCGCTACTGAACTGTGAATGCAGGAAAGGGGAAAAAACCACCAGCCACAGTGTCAAGGTCTTGAAGCATCAGTCCCTCCAACTCGGCTCGAGATCTCTGCTTACAGGCTGTCTTCCCGCGGAATAACGCTCTAGTAATTCCTTCCTGTCCTGGGTGCATAATGAAAGAAAGGTGTCTTCAAAAACTAAAGGGCAAAGTCTTGCTACCGATACCTCGAGGCATCCTGTCTACATTTTGTCATGCGTGTGCACTTTTCAGTGTTAGAGTGACAAGATTTCCAGTCAGAAGGTTCCCGTAAGGCACGACGGAGGGAGCTGGCGAGGGTTGGAGATCTGACATGGCTCTGAGGCACTCGGCTCTGCGCCTGCTTAGCCTGGTGGGAATTGTTTTCCTGTGGCAAGTAGTCCCTGTGTAAATACCACGTGCCTCCACCGCAGCTGAGGAACGCTGCATCTCTGCTAAAAGCACATTGGGTCCTGAGAATCTGTAGTCCTTAAAAAACAGCAAATAACAAAAATAGAAAAGCATTCTCATCTTTGGTGCCTGTGCTGTCCCTTCAGTGGTGCACGGAGCCAGGCACACATGGCAGTGCTGCTCTCCGGGGCATGGGCAAAGCACCAGTGCGTGGTTGGAATGCATGCTCCCGGAGAAGGGATGCAGGAACCTGCGGAGCTTGGGCTGGAAGATGGTCCAAGGGATGCAAGGAAGGGCTCGGTTCTCTCAGCGGGGTAGGACAGTGGCAATGTGGCTGTCTCTCCTCCTGGTATCTGCTTTTCCTCCTCTACTGAGAGGGAACTCGGGTGAAGTTGATACAGCGGCCCTGGAGGGAAGAGAGAAGCTGTTAGTGGTGGAGTAGCACACAGACAGAGGTTGCTGGATGCTAGAAGGAGGCTGTAATTGAAATTCAGATGTTTGGGAAAATAACAAACCCATGAAAAACCTTTTAAGAATTGATGGAAATTACCCAGAGTGAGGCACCACATTTGCCTTACAAATGCAGTCTCTAGGCAAGCGCAAGGACACGGGTGACACATTCTGACACTCCCAGGCCTTCTGGGAGCATAATTCACAAATTCTGGGAAGCTGCAGTGAGCAAACCCAAACCCATCTGACTGTGGGAAGGGAAGAGCATGGGGAAGGCAGATCCTGCTCCCAGATCTCCCCCAAGCCAGGTCCTCATGCAGTGAGCAGGGATAGATGCGACTGTTAGTTAGCAGAGCTGCTGCTGATCTCAAACGGCATTTTATTAGCAATAACCCCAGTTCTACATCTACAAACTCTGTACTTGGGGTCTATAAATTGCTGTGCACAGAAGGAAAAGTGGTTCCTTGTGATGCCATATCCAAATGGACACCATTCACCCCCCATAAAGGGGCCCCGGTGAATCCTGACAGCTTTCGGTGTAGCAGAATGAAACAAATCCAACAGCAAAATCTTAAACCTTTTTTATTCACTTGGAGCTCATTTAAATGCCTAAACTCCTACAGGGTCATGGGGTATTAGAGTAGGGTGTGCTGCCTCAAAGTAGCTCTCGGGCACAGCAGCGATTCCTTCCCTTTGGTCACGGGCATCTGTCAAGGACGGTGCTACATGGAGAGTGCTGGGTTTGGAGCAGGCAGCACTGCTTGTGCTCTGAATCCTTATTTCTGCTTTAAGAGATGCACTGCTGGGCAGAAATCACTCCTTTCTGCTCAAACCTGGGAGATTATGGAATTGACAAATGAAATTTGAGCTGGGTTTCATATTCCTGTCATTCATTCAGTTCGATCTCCAGTTTTTCTGGGTATCAAGGAGGGTGATGGCACAGAGTTATCTGGCATGACTCAAGCAGGTCTTGGCTGGCACGAGAAGGGCAGGGTTCTCGTCAAGGGGTTTCCTAATGTTTCAGTTCTGCTTCTGTCAGCTGTTTAAGAAATATAAAACCGGTGAAAAGGTGGAGACAGGAACTGTAGGAACTTGTGGCTGCCACCATCTGTATTGTAAATGTAGAAGAGATGCAGAGAGATAAATCATGGAATCCTTTAGGCTGGAAAAGCTCTTTAAGATCACCCAGTCCAATCATTCCTTCAGCACTGCCAAGGCCACCACCATGTTCCCCAGTGCCACATCCATATGGCTTTTCCTGCCAGGATGAGTGGTTCCAGGCAGAGCAGGGTGAGAGGAGAACCTTAAACAAGCACTGCCTGTTCTGGTTCCCCACTCATCTCCCACATCTCTGCCCCCAACCTCCTTATTCCATGACTCACAGAGAAGGGAAGAGAGAAAGAAGTTGTGTGGTCAGGCAGACTTTTGCCCATGTCACTGGCAGGGAAAACACCCTGAGCTGGGGAATCTCAGAACCCTAAGATATACCAGCTCACAAAACACTGTCAGCATCAGGCGGTAACAGGTAATAACAAATACACTGTCAGTGTAAGTGGGAAGTTCAACCATTTGCATTCTAGATGGGCAAACTGAGGCAGGCAGAAAGTAAAAGGCCGATGTTCACTTGCTAGGGGTTTATCACTTCAGATCAATATGACCTGCAGGTTTTCATTACTAGAAACTCAGTGATGTGACCAACAGCGCTTTCTCCCGCAAACTGGTACAGAGAAAAAGCTGCAGACTCATGTAAGTCCTTCCTCGAAAGGCATCCAAAACCTCCCATGCAGTGGTATCTTTGTCATCATTGAGACCAGCTTTTAGAAACAGAATATTAAATTTTTCTTCTGATTAATCTGACCTTTACAGAAAGAACTATTTACTTAAGTAGAAGCACTGTTTACCAAACATTAGTTTCACCAGTCTGGTTTTGGCCTTCCCAATTAAAACACGCATTTTCCATGTAACCCATTCCACCAATGCATTCCCATCCCGGTGGCTTTGCCAGGATACCCCAGTGTGGGGAGTTACTGTTACACTCGTGTCCCTGTGCTCAATTAAACCATCAATCCAACCAATTTGAGTTCTGACATACCATGCCTTGTAAATCACTGGCTCATAAACCTTAACAATACCAACATGTAGTCAGTATGAAATTGCACTAAATTAGCGGTTTAGCACTACAGTAATTAAAAAATGAGTTATGCATGCATTCTGTGATCTTTGTAGGGAATATGGGAGCTGTCTCCATGCACCAGATCCAATAGGAAAAACCCCACCCTTCATGCTCGCAGATGCACCAGAGGTACTGCAGGGGAAGAATGTGGCAGGTCTTTAACAGCAACAAAAAAGAGGAAGGAGATCTATGGCAAGGGGGTTTACCTAAGAAGGAATTCTCTTAAATTGCATTAAAGCCATTTCTTTAGTTGTTGAATTTCTTACTGAATCTAAGTTACAGGGCAAGGGATCTCAGGGAGTGGGTGCTCACACCAAACCCCAGGCTAGAGCCTCACCTGGCAATGCCAAAAACAAGGCACCAAGAAGGGTCTGCAGGAGCAGCAGCATGTCCCTCTCCAAGCCTGTAGGGCTCTGTGGGCAGTGCTGAGGGCAAGGCGGGAGGAGAGATCCCTTTGGGACAGTGTCCACCCTGGGCCTGGAGTTCAGCCATTGATGGTGGCGAGCCAAGTGTGACGAGCACTTTGGGTTGTCCGTATGTGTGTGAGCATGCTGCTGTCCCATGATCCCAGTGGAATTCTGGGGTCCAGCAGGAGCAGGAGAACACGGCAAGGGCTCCTCTGGAGCCCCTTCAGTGTTCATCAAGAATTCAGGAAGGGCAGGTGAAGCAGGCTTGATCTGGGATAGGATGTGACCACACTGAGCCTCCAGGCTGAGCTGTTCCACCTGGTCTCAGGCGCTTGTCCTTGTGTATGACTGGGTTCCTTTAGCATGGCGAAGTAGCTGTATCCATGGGAAAAGTTTCCCTGGGCACTGCTGATGTGTTCAGCATCTGGCTCAGGACTAAGAACAACTGCTTTTCCCAGAGGAGCACCTGCCAGTGCTGTTCTGCCAGGACAGTTGTTGCCCCATATGATACCCAAAGTCCTAAGAGCTTGCCTTCTCCTGGCCTTGGAGGACTGAGATCCCCACTGCCCGTTGCTGAGACTCACGTGCTCCTATCTCGGCCGCAGTGTCCCATGAAGGGCACGTGCCCTTTTGGGATTTGGCATTGATCCTGCACTCAGTGATCGGTGCCTGCAGAGCCATGAGGAAGGAGAGGGCTTCAGAATAATGTCCCTTCCGAGACATGTATTGAACACTGTCATTTCTGTTGCCCCGTCATCATAGCACTACCAGAGCATCTTCCATCCCTCATGGGCGCATCCCTGCAAGCCCAGCCTGTGTCCCCGGGAAGCAGTCTGCTCCTGACAGCTCCCCAGGGCAGCCTGCCCAGGCTACTTCTGCGCTTTGGGTCAGCAGGCAAGAACCTGCTTTACCTGATTCTGTTTCTTCTCACATGCACCCTGTGGCCCAGCCTGTGCTTTGCCTCTCTCTAAGGATCAAAGTTGAGGGTAGTGTGTTCTTCCCTGTAGCCCCTGCATGAACAGACAGGACTGTGTACACCTTTTCCTCTTTGCTGATGCGTCGGAACAGGCCATTTCCTGCTTTCCACACCTCTTCAGAATCATTACCTCCCCATCTGCTGCTCACTGGGATAACGTGCTCTGGACCTACACACTAGTGTGCAATGGTGACAATAAAAGGGAATTCTGAGGGAGTAAAGTTGAGGGGGATTCAAACTGGGCACTGAGGTGCCAGTGCCTGGCAGCACCTGCCTCAGAGTCCTGTTTCCTTGCTGAATTAATCCTGGCACTTCCCGTGGGCAGTGGGAGTGGAACTAGAGTGCCTATGCAGGGCCAAACCCCACTGTCTGACAGGACCCTCAGTGACCTCCCCTTTCCAGAGGTGCCAGAAGCAGCATTACCTAGAGCTGGCTTATCTGGGCACTAAAATTCCTCTGGCATTAAATTTGACCGCTCCTCCCCTCGCTCCGCTGCCTGAGATGTATTTCAGTTACAACACTCACCCACCCCATAAATGCCCACTGACAAGTGTACAGCTGAAGTGAAGTTTTTTTTTTGTTTTTTTTTTTGATCGCCCTTTACTGTGGAGAAGGGCTGCTAACCCACCCCATCCTGTGGAGCTCTGAACAGCTGTCAGGGACTGGAGCTGGCATTTCTTTCCCACTTGCTCTTATCCCTACAATGTGGTAATCCCTCATCCCAGGACCCTGGGAAGCTCGGGGCATTGTGGGTGTTTGAAACTGGCTTGCCACCCTGCTGACACAAAGCCCAGTGCTGTGCTGCCAGGCTCTGAGCGCTCAGACCTCCCCTCTGCCCAGGTGTGCTGCCACCAGCATGTTTGTCTGATGTCAGGCAAATCCATTGCCGGTTCCCCCTCATCTGCAGCAGAGCCCACGTGCTGCCATTCTGCAGGTGGCACCTGAGAGAGGTGCCGGAGGGCATCCCTGAGCCGTGCTGTGGGAGTAGGGCTTTAACCCCCAGAGAGCTGCCTCACAGCACTACCTGCTGCTGGAGAGACCATTTGTCACACAATTCATTAGCAATAATTCCACAGAGGAGTGCTCCTGAACCGGTGTTACTGCTGCAGGCACTAGGCTTGTTCCTGGGGCTGCCTGAGGCAGCTCTTCCCCAGAATTCCTGAATTCCTGGCTGAAATGCCCTTGACAGAGCTGAGGTGAGCTCTGACCTCTGAGAACACCGCAGTGTGGGCTCAAAGATCTCCTAAAGTAACAACAAAATCATGAAAAGAAACAAACTACAACTGAATGGTGGTATTTGGGCCCTAACAAAAATTTGGTTTTTCACTTTAACAGATCTTGCCAGCAGCTTCAGTGGAAAAGCATATTAATTTGTGTATTTCCCTCAGATTTATGTAATGTAACCTCTTTAGCGTGTGTGCATGAACCTCATGATCTTTCCCAGCAATCCTACAGTCCTGGAGGTCAACTTCCAAAGGTCACAGGGTCTGGGGTCCAGGAACTGGTTTCAGAAGGGAACCCAAAAAAAAGGCTGCTGTGAGAAGGTGCCAGCACAGTTACAGGTACCTCACAGCCACCTTCCACCCCTTGGACCTGCTTTAACTGTGGGCAGTAAAAGGCAGGAAGACAGGCCTAAGTTGTTTTGAAAGATAGTTCCTGTCTTTCGCACCTGGTAGATGCTGTATTTTGGAGCACAGGCCGACAAACCAAACCTGCCAGGGAGAGGTTCCAAAGAGGTATTTTAAAGGTACTAGGCTGGAGGATTTGTTTTTTCAGTGCCTGTGATTTAGATGTGTGTTCGAAGCAAACACTGAGAAGGGCAGCACATGTTTATGTGTGAAATGCTGCTGTTGGCACCTGGGGTGGCTCATCCCCACTTTGTACCCACTGCACAGATGGAACTGCGTACACCTGCTTCTGCCCTGGGAGCCAAGGATATTTGCCGAGGTACCTTTAGTGTGCTGGCAGCTTTGAGGAAGTGCCATTAGAGCAGCTTTTCACCCATGAGCAGCACTTACTTGGGTACTGGGCATATGGACAAATCAGCACAGCTGCTCCGTCTTGGGAGTGCATGTCACCAGGGGTGTACCCCTGTGGGACCCGGGTCCAGGGGTTCTGCAGCTCCCTGTGCTCTGTGGCACCAAGGGAGAGCCACCTGCACTCCACCTGTGTCCTGGTGCCCTGTACCCTGTCATGGACAGGGCAGAACGGGGATGGCACAGAGCTGTGGGCAACCAGGGAACAGGCAGGAGTGGGGTGCTGGGCTGGTGTGAGCTCTGGCCATCCTGCCCTCACAGGTTTGGGTAGCAAAGAAGAGAAGGATTTCTTTCCTTTGCCAAGTTTTCTGTGACTGCTGTATTCAGCAATTCTCCAAATAAACTACTGCCTTGACCAAGAGTGGTTGTGACAAGCTGCCTGTCCTGCGAGCCGGCCTTCCAGGGCTGGGAGGCGGGAGTGCTGAGCTGCTGAGCCGGCCGGTGGGCCTTAGGGGAGGATAAAACTGGCTGCGTCTGTAGCATCTGCTTCAAAAGGAGGTTGTGGCAAATATTTTATTCAGCAGAGCTGGAGGTCTCCTGTCTCTAGAGGGCAGGAGTTTGTTGTTTTCCTCATGCAAGGCAAGCATTGCTTATGCAAAGGGAAAGGATGTGGAAATGGCCTGGAGAGTCCCTGTTTTTCCAGCATGGATCCTTTGGAGCGAGGGCCCTGGCTCACTCTCCCAGACCCTTGGCAGTGAGCCTCCCTCACTCCCAGCACTGCTGACTCCCTGGAAGTACCCCCCTGGCCTGGCAAGGTCTGCCCTTTTCCTGAAGGACATGCTCTTGATTCCACTACGGGCACCTGCCAATGGAGGGCTCTTCTCCTTCAGCTCTCCTTAGTCGTTGGAAGGCTGAGTGAGGCCGTTCCACTGCTAGAGGGAAGGTGCTCTGTGTCCTGGCGCTGGCCCAGCACACACCTTGCCCAGCGTGGACACTCAGCCGCTCACACACGTGCTGCCAAAACCAGGACACGTCTCCTGCCATCTCCACAGTGACGTACAGAGCTGTCCCTGGGACAGCTCCCTCTCCTCCCACAGGACAGTGTGGGGTTGGATTATGATTCTTTCTCCCAGGTGAAGCTCTGAGAGCCACACATGCAGCACTGCAGCACATAGGGAAGAACAGGAGAGAGGTTTTCTCTGAGACATGTCTCAGCTGTTTGAGCTCTTCCCAAACTTTCTGGGATGAATCCCTCCTGTGAGTGGGGATCCCATTTATGTTATGGGGGGGTCTCTAGACAGACTGACACCAGGCCTAATCTCTAGTGCCAGTTTCCTCATGTTAGCATCCTAAACAACTTCTTGAGTTCGCTACATCTTTTTCAGGAAGAAAAGAAAGATAATATGCTACTATAGAGGCATCACACTTCAAGTCTCATAGAATCAAGAATCAGCCCACTGAAACCATAAATTAGCAAATCCTACTGCTGTGGGGCCTTTTTTGTCTATAAGGACAAAGAATATCCGAAATATGGAGTTCCTAGGGATGGCACCTCTAAAGCACAAGTTAAACATTCCCATCATTCTTCCTACCTCCCATCTGTGCAGCCACTGTGAGAAGAATGCAATTTATCCTTCCCTGAAATCAGGCGTAGCAACAGGTAAACCAGAACTGTCAGAAGACCTGTTCTCCTTGAACTCCACTTCTTCTCTATCATGACCTTGACTCAGGCCTCTCTTAACATCCGTTTCCTTTAGGAATACTTCCCAGTGTCCTTTTCCTGACCAACTGTTTAACCTGGGCCTTTCTGAAGAGACACTCTCGTCTTCAGATGGCTCAGAGATTTAAGACCCAGGTGCTCTACGGCTTTAGCTGCATAAGTCATCCAGGGTCATGTTCTGAGCCGATACTGGAGAAATGGCACAGCATTCGGACCCCAGCCCAAATCCTGGCCCGTGGATTATACAGCATCTGACTGGCTTGTGGCAATGGCTTGTAACGAGAGAAGGCTGCATATGGTTCTGTGGTATTCAGGACTCTATGGAAACCATTTAAAGCTAGTTATCATACAATTACTGTGACCAAAATATCCACTTTAGAAATTCTGTGGGAAGACGTCAATCTATTTGAAGCAGTAGGCAGTGGGGGCTCTTAGGAGGAAGACTAGCAAGGCTGTGGCAGGAGGGTGCAGCTCCCAGGGGTTGTGCCCACTTGGCTGGGGCTGGCTCTGGCTCTGGCTCTGGAGACAGGAAGGAAGAGCCCAGCAGGACCCTCGTTCTGCACACACACTGCATGTGGCAGCCTTCTAGATGCCACTGTGACCCAGCTGTCCCAGCCCTACAGCTGGTGACAATTCAGTGCTGCTGACACCAAGCACTGGGCCAGGAAGGACGCGTGTGCCAGGCTGTTCCCCACCCCTCTGCCACGTCAGTTTCCCTGGTACCACAAGAGTAAACTCTTCTTTCTGCAGACACCTTCCCCCCCCCCCGCCCAGCACATTATTAGGCTTTGGTTGGAATGCCAAAGGGATTAGTAATTCAAATTTTTCAGGTATTTGGGCATCCCACTCCCCAGCAGCATTCTCTGATTTCGTACTGCCAAGGCATTAGCTACAATTCCCCTGCAGGTGCCGGTGTCACTAAGTTACCAGCTCTGATAATTTCTAGGCTCTGCCTCTGCTCCTGTGTGCCTTGTTGAAAATCAGGAATAGTTCCTGTAAAGGCAGCTTCATAAGGCTCATGGCACTGGGATGTGAAGGGTCCCTGGACTGCGCAGTGACAGGGTGCAGTCTGTCAGGGGTGCCTTCCGGGCTCCCCCCAGCTGGCCTGTCACACACAGTGCTGGCAGCCCCCAGGATGGGTGCACTGCGCTGTCCTCTCTTCCTGCTTTCGGAACGGGGCCTGGCAGTGGAGGCTGTATTCCCAGAGATGCTTTTCCTTACTAGAAGTCACTGCTACAGATGTGCCTATGGAGATCCCCCTGTTCTCCAGCAGTCAGAAGTGTCCTGTGGGAACATGGTCAAGGCTGCATTTATTCCCTTTCCTGTGCATTTTTCCTAAATGTCCATTACGAACAACTGCTGGAAAAAGGGATTTGGTGGGGTGTTTTTGTGCTCCGAGTGCTGAGGAGGCACAGGGTATTTATGGCATTTACTCCCTTGCCATCCAGATCCCCTGACTCCCAACCCCTCTGTGCTGTGTTTCCTCTCAGGAGCTCTCCCAAAAACCCCGGGAGTCGATGCAGACCACTGTGTTTGTTCTGGTTTTCAGGTCCCACCTTTGCCTTTCTCCCTTTTTTCCTTTGCTCAGTTTAATTTGTATGAATGAGGGCTTTGGAGGGGCTTTGTTACACATAAACCCAGAGATGGTGGCATTAAGTGCGTTTGCTAAATTAATAAAGAAATCTGCTCATTTGCTGTAGGGTTCTGTTGTTGATTTGGGAACAGTGAGCTCTTGCAAATCTCAGCTTTCACCTTGCCAATCCCTGTATCCCTGTAAGTGCACTGCAGTTCCTTGGAACCTGTTGGGGGTTGGTGCTGGCATCCCTTCACTAGATCACATTTATGCATTAGTGCCATCTGTGCCTGCTGCACCTTCTGTGAGCCAGCTCGGCCAAGTGACTGGCAGTTATCTGGGACTGCACACAGAAGTAGAGGGAAGAGAAAATGGGGGAAGGAGGAAATCAGTAAGGATGGCACCTGGGGCTTCCTGTGTGCTTGTGGGTCTGGGGAGCACAGACCAGCACTGGCGTCCCTCCCTGCCACTGCTGAGTCCTTTCTGGGGCTTTCTCTCTAAATAGGAGAGAAGTAAATACCTGTCTTGTGGCAGTTCTCCCCATCCTTGTGTTCTGGAGGAGAGACAAAGTGCTGGCACTGGAGAAAAGAAGCCGCTGCAGTCTGGGAACAGTTCGGGCACAGTGCTGGGCTTTGCACTGTGCAGTGTTTCCCTCAGGGCAGGGCTGGGCCCCAGGGGTGCCATGGTTCTGTGAGCACTGGGGGCAGGAGGGAATGCAGGGGTGGCCATGCTGGTTTATCTATTTGCCATCTGTTCAGGGTCTCTGCTGGTAAAAAAACCTTGTGTGTTAAACAGCCTCTCAGGAGTTCTCCCCGTCAATAACGGGACGGGGGCGTTTGCTGCTGTTCCTGTGCCAGGAGCTGAACTGCTCCAAGCACCCAGGTCCATGTGGATGGAGTCTGGGCACGTAAGAGGCCATGAACTCCCAGCTGAAAGTTTGGATTGATCTGTCCAACACAGGCAGGTAAAAAGTACAAGAGCAGATAGAAAACAAAGGAATAGTTCTTACACTGAACATAACTGTCTGCTAAAAATTTAGAAGTGAATTATCTGGCTTAGAAATTAATTAAATCATTGCAGTGTCAGTCTGGCCAGAAAAATAAGGTGCCTTACATCAGGGAAGGAGCACACGAGTTTCTGGCAGGGGGGCTGAGCAGCTTCCTGAGCTGAGCACCGTTCCTGACAGGGCTGGAGAGTCACACCTTCCTCTCAAAGCAGGACTCGCCTGTGTGTGTGCCTGTACACTGCCCAGAGTGAGGGAACTCTCCTTCTTGTAACTAGGTTTATAAATATTTACATATAATAAGTACATCTTTCTGATTTTGTTCTGAATGACCACTTTCACACTGTGGAGTCTTTCCCACTTAGAATATGATACTTGGAATTCAAGATTTGCTTCTTCTTTCTTTCCATATGTTCTGTGTTAAACATATGCTATACTTTGTATTTAAAAACTAGCAGCAGACCGAAAAAAAAATTGCCCACACTGCACCACAAAAATATGTTTGCTTCATTATCCAAAGCTTCTGGGTTTCTGTAGTTTTCTACCAGGCAGGGGGAAGCACCCTCGAGGGCACTCTCAGAATGGGAGATAATTCGGAGGAACTGTGGAGAGAGAGAACATCTGGTTCTCACTAAAGCATGGATAAGGCTGGCCGGAGCTTAGAGCTGTACACAACCTGGTTAAGGTGGTGATGGAGTTGTAAGCTTTGGAATTAAGGAGGAAGCTCCTCCACTTAATTCAGGAATTGGCCTTGAGTACTTGGGTAACACTTGAACCAGCCTCTCCTGAAAAGCTGCACTGATGCAAAAGGAAAAGGAGCAGCATATGCCGGGTGTTTAGGTCCCTGCCCAGGTCCCTCCCCTCCCGGGTGGGCTGACCCAGAGTTTGCTCCTGGGCGTGGAAGTGCAGATGGCTTGGCTGGAGGGGCACACACCTGGACACAGCACAGGGCCAGGCCAGGATGGGCATCCATCCAGCAGCTCTGAAACACCAAGAAACACACTCCCCACTGTTTCATATCTGCCTGGCCTGGAAGGCTGAATGGGGCTGGGGGGCTGGGGGATGGCACTGCCAGGGACAGTGTGTTCAGGGGCATTCCCACAGCCTGGGGCAAGACTGGGGGCTGCTCCCAGAGCACAGCCTGAGGCCTGGCTCCACTGGGCTATGAGGAAGGGCACAGTCAGATCTTCCCAAAGGATCTGTGCACCCTCCAGAGGGCCCTGACCCAGCTGGCAGGTGTGTGGGCACAGCACAACCCCCACAGTGTCACTGGGAGCCTGGCACTGAGCTGGCTTCTACCTCCTACCTGCGGAGACACTTGGGAATGCCAGCAGGAGGAGGACACTAGAGTTCTAAGGGATTTGACAAAAGTTCAAATTATTCCTCCTAGAGAGCTTCAAGCTGAGGGATCAAATTGGTTTGATTGGTCAAAGGAGAGGAACAGCCCCCACAAAAGTCCCTGTGTGAGAGCTGGGAAATGGCTCAGAATGGTGAAAAGGAGGTGAGGTGTAGGAATGTCGTGATAAATGGTGAATTTGGGAAAGGTGGTGGGGTTTGTCACTGCTATTACAGAACCGAATTAAGCGTGGTTGCCGTGGCAATGCCGTGTTTGTTGTACACAGAACTGAGCCATGGGCTACCTAGGGCTCTGCTCCCCACCCGGGTTTGGGGCTTTTCCAAGACTGTTGGACTCACAGTCTGGGAGGCAGGAGGTAATGCCCCGGCATCCTCCTGCTAGGTATGGATATTTTAAACTTTATGAAATCACTGGTAATTTAGACCTTGTCTCTGGAATTACCTGGTAAATGACCACAGCAGCATTCAGAAGTAAAAAGCAATGATGTGTGCACAATTACCTTCTGAAGCTGCAGCCACACACGGACCGAAGCCTGAATTTAATTACAACAGGGGTAGATCGGTGCCTTTTCTACATCCTTTCACTGATGAGGATGTCAGCTCTTTGGAGTTGAAAGCATAACAGAACCAAAGCCTGCACTGGGCAAATTAGAAACTTCTAAATAAAAATTCTCTGGCAAAAATGAAACATAGGTTCAATTATTGTAATTAGTTGCATATTTCAAATTATATTTTCAAACAGGTGTAGTTATTGAATAAAAATAGCTTTGTGAACTGTCTCAAATGGCTGACATGAATTTAACTGCAGTTAGTGAAGGGCTGATTGAAGCTAAATGATTTCTAAAAATTTTAAATGACCCAGGCATGTTGTAAGGGGCCTTGTAGCAGCTGTAATAAAATTTAATCCAGCTGGTCTGTCCTTTGCCCATGAAAGGGCTTACTGACATAAATGGCTCTTTTAAGCCCACTTTGCCTGTGTAAAACCCCCTGGTTCTAATGACACCTTTGCATGAACCAGGGGAGGTCTCAGAGTCTGTGAATTACATCTGCTAAACAAGTACACAAATTCAAGCCTTTTTTCCTGGACTGATCCCGTGGCTTAATTCACACGGGAAGGTGCGCAAAATCCGGCAGTGTCATGTAACACTCCATTAGAACTTCTGAAATGTAAAGATACTGGGAAGTGCAGTTAGGAAATACAGTTGTAAAATCTAGCCAAATAACCAGAAAAAAAATTCAAAAATTCAACAAACCAAATCCCAGCAGGAACAGCTGGAATGTGGTCAGTCTACACTGAATCTACTCTGATTCCAGAGCAGTCTTTCTAAAGTAAAGGCTGTTTCTGCAGTGCTGCAGCCCCACTACCACAGCATTATAAATTAATGCCAGAGATTCCAAAAGGCCCCTTAAGTAGAAAATGTGAACATGCAAGTGTTGAGCAGGAGATTCACAGGAGCACTGAGTCTCCAGGTCCCCCTGGGGTGGTCCCCGCCCCATGAAGCCCTGGAAAAGCCTGAGCCCCCAGCCCTGCCACAGCAGCTTTGCTGGTGGAAGTGCATTCCCCTGCAGACAGGGGGAACTGGTGGAATGGCCACTTCCCTGCAATGGGCCCCGTGGGGCAGTGTGTGAAAAAAAATCTTCCACCTTGTAGAGGAGCACACAAACTCAGCCAGGGCCTCCCCACAAAGAGCCAGCTTGCGCTTGTGCAAAGCTGCAGCCTTTGGAGAGGCTGGATGGGGAGAAAGGAATCGGTAACACAGAAAGAGAAGCACAACAAAAATCCCTTTGCTGGTAAAAGTGAGGGATTTACACTTCACTGATGGCAGCATTTAGTAAATTAGGAGAGCTTAGTATGAACCTCTGATTTGCTCAAGGCAGAGCCTGTGATCTGTGTATGGTTTGCTGCAAGTGGAAGACGAGCAGGACAGACAAGCAATGCTTCGCCATGAAGTGTTCCAAGGCCTGTGGATGTAGCACTTGGGGACGTAGGTCAGTGGTGGCCTTGGCAGTGCTGGGGGAGCAGCCAGACTTGATGATCTCAGAGGGTCTTCAACATGACTGCACCAAAAACTCACTGCTGTAATGGGTCATTCCCTGGTGCCTTATTGAAGTGAGGACTGTAGAAATTGGGTGTGAAATGATACCAGGAAACACTCCTGTATTTATTTCTGTGGGAGACTGAGGTTTCTTTTACCACTGCACGGTCTCTGCTGTGTTACCTGTCCTGCCCTGTGGTAGCTCTTTGGGAGGACATTCTCACCACAGCTTCATTAATACAACTACAGAGCAGAAAAAAGTGTTGTTCCTCTTTATCTTTTTCTTTCCCCTTCCCCAAGACAAGTGATTTGGCTGTTCCTAATTAAAATGAAGAAAAAAGTGGCATAAGCTTAATTAAGATTTTCATTCAGTTAGAGTCTATAGGAATAAATCACTGCAGACTTGGTAGTGACAATCAGAAAATATAGTGCCTGTTCCTCCTCATAGAGATGGTAACAAAGGATGGGGAATCCTGAGGAGACAGCGATGCAAGAGCTTACAAGTGCAGGTATGTCTCTAACCCAGGTAATAACCCTGTGTCTGCACCTACACCGGATCAAAGTGCAGTGAAACTGGCTTTCCCAAATACAGGTACAATTCCTGACTCTGGTGCTAATGAGGATCAGCACTGTTGGACTTTTTGGTTGGATTTTGGGACATGGACCCGTTCTTTGGAAGCGTGAGAAACTGCAAAAAGCATGAAATACTGCATTTTTCCTAAGTGAAATTATGGCTTTCCTTAGGATTTAGTGCTGGTGGTAAGCACAAGAATGAAACACAAACACCTCTCAGCTGATGGCCTGACCGTGGCAGGTGGGGTGAAAATGGGTAGAAATGAGGGCCAGGCAGCCTCCCCTCCTGAATCTATGGAGAAATCCTGATTTTATTGTGTTCACAGAATAAAGCTAATGAAGATCCCCTGATGCAGACAAAGTTCCTTTGAGCAGCACCTCAGACTGTACAAATTACATGCATTTTAAAAGTAAAAACGGCAGTACTTTGGCAGTTCTATGATTTTATAATGTTGGAATATATCTTTGCTCCCTGGCTAGTAAATTCTCTCCAGCAAGTCTTATTCTCAGACTTTTAGCATGAGTTTACAATTCCAAATGAGGAATTCCTTCAAATTCCTTGAAAGGAATTACCAGCACGTTATCAAGGAGAAGGGACTGCTGGTTTTACAAGACTAAGAATAATGAAAATGCATCATAGGATGTTGAACAAGCACAGGACAAGTGCACTTCATTTTTCCTGACTGGGAACTGGGCTCTTCCCTCGGTTCTCAGCTAAGTGTTGAAGTCCAGGTTAAAAACTTTTGGCACAGGTAAACAGAACTGAAGCCAATGGTGGCACCTCACCTGTGCAGGGAACAGCAGAGGCTAAAGCTGTTCACCCACTGCCCAGCCTCAGCTCCCAGGTCACGCACTCCTACTCTCACATGGGCCCTGCCGATGAGAGCAGTGGCTGAACAGTCTGGCCCCCCATGGATCATGGCATTGACAACACTCCCAGATAAGACACTTTCATATGGAAAATGCTGTCCCTGAACAGTGACAGCTTTATTTTAAACTGTATTTTCTTTTGGAATAAGCCTCGCTGCAGTTTCAGTCACACAGTCACGCACTGTCATCTGAATCACGGATCCCACTTGGCTGGGTATTCCCCTCTTTGCCTTGTTGAAAGGAAGAAAAAGAAACAGCAGCAAAAAGAGGCAGAAATAACACACCCATGCTGTGGCCTGTCTCCTCTCCTTCCCAGCTGGATGAGGGTCACACACCCATGCTGTTGCCTGTCCCCTCCATCACTGTCACCCCCGTGTGGACAGGAGGAGTGACCCAAGTGCGGGCTGTGCCCAGACAGACTCCCATCTGAGCGCCATCAACACTTTTGCCCCTCGCAGGACACTTTCTGGAGGCACCATCCCAGCACCTCGCTGGGCCAGGACAGGCCCGGCTGGCTCCTGAGGCCGTGAGGCCATTGTCGCAAAGTGCACAATTGCATTTTCAACATTATTAGGTGCCTAATTGTGCACCTGGGCCTGGCTGCTGTATCTGCACATGGACCTAATGATGATTTAACGAAGAGCTCTCTGGTCACACCTTGCTCTCCAGCCTGGCAGAGGCAGCCACAGGGTGAGAGGTGAGGCTGAGTGCTGGCTTCTCCCCAGCTTTTATTTTAAACTGAACGCCTGTTTCTCTTGGGGTTTTTAAAGCATTGAAGCAATGGGAGAACCCCAAGCAGCAGTGTCACTGAGAGACAAGCACTAACAGCTGGGAAAGAGAGAAATTCCAGGGAAAAGGCTGGGGCCAGGTTAATAAATGAAATTTCCATGCAAGGTGTCCAAACAGTGCTGATGTTGAACTTTTCCCCAGTGGTGTGATGTCAGGCAGTAAGAACCTGTACCAGCCAAGGTCAAAAGGGATCTTCTTTCAAGACAGAGAAATTCTCAGTGTTCTCTCTCAGGATTATCCAGCTGCGTTTTAACTCAGAACCGCCTGAACTGCAACACTGGAGTTCTCAGCTGTGCAGCCACGCAGTTGGACGCTTAATAGACACAGCACTGTGAAAATGTCTGTTATATCCCTTCAGTGAAACACTTTTTAGCTACAGCATCCAATCACTCTTTATGGCGTATGATGTCAAAAACACTTACTGCACAAGCAGAGATCTGTGTTTCTTTTGCCACAGACAATAAATCTTTAGTGTCTTCTCTTGCCACGCATCACTCCACTTGCTCTCAGGAGGCACCATACGCCTCTCTTTCCCTCTGCCTCTTCTAGCAAGGTCACTTTCCAGTGATGAAACAACTTTTCCAGAAGGTATAGTGTTCAATAATTAATACCTACTGATAATAGCTTCCCAAAGCAGTGCTTTAAAGCTCTAATGCTCATCAGACTTGGAGTGGGAAAAACCCTTAAAATAGATCTGAGTAGCACATCTGAAAATATCAGCCTCAGGAAGCTGGGGTGCATGTGACCAAACTTAGACCATGGATACAGACAGACCTGTAGCCCTGGTGCCAAAGGAAGCCCAGCCCTTCCTCTCGCACCAGGCAGCATGGCTGTACTGCAGGTGTGAACAGGTCAAGTCACCCTCATGCACATGCTCTGGTGTCATCTCCCGAACAGGCACATCTCCTGCTGCTCCTGCTCCCGCACGTGCAGGTTCTGCGGGAACAGGGTCCCCAGTGGGACGATGCTCGGGAAGGTGCCCAACCGCAGGCGCTGAGGGCTCTGCGGGTGCTCAGACCATGAGTCACTGGTGTAGGACGGAATGGACACAGCCGTAGGGGAACAGCTGCCTCCCCCTGCCTTCTTTTGGATAATGTTGTGCACAAAAGGATTAACACATGCAACTGCTTGCAGGCTTTAGAGCCCCCAGGTGGGTCAGGCCTCGGTGGGCACATCTGAGCATCCTCTGAACTCCAGTAGCTGCAGTTTACCACAGGTTTATAACAACTCACCCTGGGTGAGTGAACGAGCTCAGGCTGCCACAGCTATGGCAGGTGACACCACACCTGCCAGGTGAGACAGAAACTCACTTTCTAAAAACAGCTTTTCCAAGGTGTTGGTTAGAGGAGCAGAGCCCAGTGAAGTGTCAGGGAAACCAGCCTAGTTCTGTTCACCTCATTCTGTCACCGCTTCCCATCTCAGAGCCTCTGTGGCTCTGGTCAGTTATTTCCAACATCACCCGACTCTGTTATATCAAGTATTTGTGCTGATCTCCTCCAAAATGGCAGTGAAACCACAGCCTAGACCTTTTAAAACATGCCATGTCACTGTCGAAGAACACTGGGACCTCTCACTTAAATCTGCCAAAACAAGAATGCCATTTGAAAGCTAATCTAGATACAAGGCACATAAGATTGATTTGGATTAATATGCATATCAACATAACCAGAGGTATGTGTGTTCATTGTGTGGGAATGTAACCGTTGTGTAAGGTGTTTCTTCATTTCCATCCAGTTTTGCTGAGGACTCTGTGAATGCAAACACTTCCTCAGCGCTCCGTGTGCGTTACCCATGCGAGCAGCTCCCATACAGCAATGTATGTATGTGTAAATTGTGTGAATGTAAATATAGATAGGCCATATGTCCCCAAAGTCCCAAAAGAGCATCTGATGTTGATATGTAGACAGTGTGTTAAGGACCTTCCTAATTAATAAGCCAGATTAAAAACCTCTTGGCAATCAATTAAGATTAATGACAGAAGTCATTCTGTCTCCCCCTCCGCCCGCATCTCGGGCTGTGAAAACCCTGGGTTGGGAAACTTTAATCCTGTTATCTGCTGCCTCCTTCATCTGCAAAGCCTGAAGATTAGCTCAGCGGCCATTCCCGAATCCCAGCCAGCCGCTCGGACAGCTGCCCTGCGCCGCCAGGTCACAGGGGAGGAATAATCTGGGCAGGGTAACAGGCCTGGTGGATCACTCTACTGCAGCTCACTCCGTGAGAAAGGTGTCGTGAGGATGAGGAAAACAAATGTGTTTGTTGCTTGGGAATCCTGCACAGCGAAACACTTGGTGATTACCAGCCCCTGCCCTGCCCATGGAAAGGTTTCTTTTGGCTCAGCTTGCGGGGCTGCACTGCTTGTGTGCTGGCAAGGGAAGCTGTGGGACAGCTGTGGCACATCCGTGCTCCCCACAGCACTGGCTCCCCCCAGCACCGTTCTCCATGGCTGTCATCCCGTGCTGCATTGCCTTGGAACTGACAGGCAGGTTTTCTTGCTCTCTCATTCTTACCAGTGCTCACAAAGGGATGAGTCCTGAAGGCTCGTTTAAGAGAGCAGCAGACTCATCTGCACCAAGGGAGGCAGTGCCAAGAACTGCTGCCTACGTAGTTGGAAAAATATCCCTGTTTCTCCTGACACCAGCACAACATCCTCTCTTCAGCAAGATGATCCCTCCCACTTCCACTGACTGACAGCAAATCCAACTGCCAGGAGAGCCACTCTAGTCGGGATGGGCACCCACCAGGCAGCCAGCCAGACCCTCCCAAGAGCAGCCCAGGTTACAGGGCGAGGGCGTGACTCCAGTGACCAGGAGCTTCCTTCTGGAGGGAGCACTGCTATCCACATCTTTCTCATGCTGAATGTATTACTTTTGCATTATGCAGAGATGCTCCAAAGTAACAGTTTAAACAGATCTTTGTATTAGCTCTGCAGCCATTTTTAGAAAAGACCTTTAAAGCAGGTAAATACGAATAGGCCTAAAATTAAAAAAAAGTACAAGTGTCTTCCTTTTCAAAAGGCTGGTTTGTACATGGAAGTACAAGCTGGAAGCATTCTATCGTTCTCCTCTCTTCTGGTTCTTCTAGAATGAAGTACAATCTTTCTCTTCTTTTACCACTGACTCCTATTTGCATCCTGATGGGCCAAAATCTTCATTACAAGTGCCAGGGGCTATTTGTGGACGTAAAGACATTTGTGTGCATAAATGCACGCAGGATCAGAGTCTCAGCCACCATGATGTTGCAACAAGCTCAGACAAAGAATCCAAACCCCTGATGATCACCTCTTGGTGCTAAACTACGACTTGGAAAACAAACACAAGGATTTAGAGGAAAAACCAGGCCCCTGGGACTGGTGCTGTGCTCCTGTGCCAAGCTGTGTTCCTGGGCAGCCCCAGACTCCTGGGAAAAGAAGTTCAGTACCGACCCTCAGACGCTGAACTCATTTATCAGAGTAGCCCAAACTGCTGTGGCTCAGTCTTCTTTCCCCCTTTAATAAAAAAAAGGAAGGAAGTCTAGCTAGGAGCACAGACACAGGGTAATGCATCATTTATAAATTACCTTGTTAGTGCAGAAAACACCACATGGCTCTGCAGCCGAAATCTCCTGCTGCGGACCTGCTCTGTTTGATGGGAGCCCTTCAAAAGCGCTCATGGCTTAATGGAGGCTGTTTGTGGGGCCCTCAATCCGTACCTGCTGTCCTCGTCCCTCACTGGGAGCCCGGCACAGCTGCTGTGGTGTGCAGCTGTCTCTGAAGTGGCTGCATGTCCTCAGCCCCCAGCACAGCCAGCCCGCGTTGGATCTCTGGATTTGTGCCTGAGGCGAGCTGGGGAGCAGCTGTGTCCAAGCCGTGCTACCTTTAGTGTTGCAGCCCCCAGGCCCTGAGTGCCCTGGCCCGCCCCACGCTCCTGCGGCCGCCGCACAGCTGTGCCTGCAGCCTGCTCGGTGTGCCCAAACCTGGGCGCTGCCCGCCTCCTGCAGCCACGGCTCCTGGGGCTCGAGCCGCCCTGGCAGCCTCCCAGTATGGTCCTCACACTGCCTGCCACACAGCACAGCCGGGACAGCGCGGTACACAAACAGCTCACTCTGATACCTCATGCCTAAATTTCAATTGGCTGATCAAGGACTCAGATTCAGCACTGCATTCTTCTATGAATGGAACTGACAAGTTCTTAAACAGTAAAAGAAAGATGATGAAATAGAACAACTCCACAGCTGCTGTTTCCAAGGCAAGCGTGTGTGTGTGTGTGTCTCCCCATGCACGTGTGCACTGACACACACCCAGGGGCCCACCATGGGATCCCCATCCAGTATGATAGGAACAAGGAAAAAGACACCGTTTTTTCCCCAAGACAGCAAACACTACGCAGAAATGTCACTCTGCAGTGACACGGGTTACATGTGACCCACCATTCACTTAGGCACAAATATCGCTCCTTTTTTCTTGAGCCACTGCTCTGTGTTTCACAAGCTGAGGTGCTGACCAGTGTTCTGTCAGGCCCAGAGAAGGCAGGTGTCTGACTGCACAATGGCTCAGCAAAGTCTGCCCCGAGGGCAAACCTTAGAGTAACTCCCTGCCTTTAGGGGCAGAAATCCCCCAAACAGGGCCTGACTGACACTTTCTTAGCCTTTTAAGGCACCACTTCTATGTTCCTGTTTGCATTGAATTTAACTGTTAAACTGTATTGTGCCATGCATTTTGTGTGTAGATTTGCTGTTGTTATTCCTGCTCCATGTCACATGCATCATTCATGCAAAGAGTGACTAACCTGCCACGGTAGCAATGCTAACACCTGCATCCAGCTGTGCTCTCCACCTGCAGCACGGCACTTGGCCATTCTGCTGCTTCCAACACTTGTCTTACCGTAGTCTCACCTTTTCGTCCTTTTGAACAGCACCAAATTTCATGCCAGGAAATTCCCATTACCTCCCATTCTACCACATGTAACTGCCTCCCTTTAAGCCCTCTCATCCTTTTATGTGGCCTTCATGTTGTATGGTGCATAGCCAGTGTTCCTGCACAGCAGTGCTCTGTGATACGTGAGACTGTGACCTGCTGCCATCCCATTTAAAGGAAAACATTTGCTCCTGTGGCTCTTCCCAAGTGCCACAGACAGGAAGCTGAGTGGTCCCAGGAGATAAATGCAGACATTCAAAGTGATACTTTCCTGAGGAGCAGCAATCAAAAATACCCTATCTGGTTTCAGTATAAGAGGTGCAAACAGCAGCTCTGTGTCCTCATCAGGCCAGCGTTTGGGGGACAGGCCCCTTTTTCCTGTGGCCACAAGTATTCCAGGAGAAAGGATTGTCTGAGAAATGCATTTCCTCACCTTTTTCTTCTGTGGAAGGTGCCTCTGGTGTGGAAATACAAAGCTCTGGGAAGCAACTTGCATGGACATTATTGCCAGCCTCTGCTCTTATGAACAGCTGGGTCTGAGAGCGCTTTGTGTGCGTGTGACAGAGTTTAACCTGCACGAGGCTGTGTTCCTGTTCTCCACCTGAGCACACAGCACATCCAGCACCCCTCCCTCTGCCTCTGGGAGCCCCGTCTTGGCGCCGCGTCTCCAGGCCGGTGCCATGCTCCTTTTGCCACACAGATTCCCCGGTGTGTCACCCTTCCCGCCATGCCACTCCGGTGGCTCTCTGCGTCCCCCATGCCAGAGTCCCCGGGCTGGCCACACCCCAGCCCCTCGCCAACCGCACGCCGCACACCCACCTGGTCTCCTTGCTGGGGCCGCATCAGTGAGACTCTGTCATACTGGCGCTGCAGCAGTGCCCACAGCGCATCCAGCCGGCCCTGTGGAGACACAGCAGGCTCAGTCAGGGGGCAGCACACCCCACACACACGGGGGCTGCCTGGGGGCATCCCAGGGACATGGAGTGCCACAACAGAGCACCACTTCCCTGGAGCCAGACAAGCAGAGCTAAGCCTGGGCTGTGTCCTCCACAGCCACTGCGGTGCTGCTCCTGCCCGCCTGGAGTGCCAGGGAGGGCATTCCCTTGCCAGGGGAGTGGAGCGGCGGGGCCCAACCCACCTGTACTCTGAGCCATCCAGGAGGGGTGCTTTGTTTGCTGTGGTTTGGGCCGAATGCCCCCATATCCATCTGGGGTTTATCCCGCATCAATACATTTGTTCTACAGCACACACGTGGGCCCTGCTGGGCACGTGGCATACAGCGAGTCCCACGTGCTCTGGGTGCGGCAGGTTCATCACAGGTGTGCAGCTTCTGCACAGGACACACACAGCAGCTCTGTTGCCGGTTAGGAGCATCCTGCTCCACACAGATGGTTCCAGACCTTGCCTGTGTGTCTGGACATCATGGCTTCAGGGCTTTCTGGGGGTCACAAAGGACTCGCGGGCACTGGGGAAGACAGAAGTATCCAGAGTCCCAGCTACACCTGTGTGTATTCTGCTCTTAATACCTAAAGGCAAGGTATTTACAGACCTACCCTCCACTTGTAAGAAGTGCTTGTGCTGTGTTTGCAGGTGACTCAGAGCACCATTATTATGAGCCAGATAGAACAATTCGCTTTTTGTCAGACCTCTTGCCTTACATTGTTTTATATAATTTTTTGCTTTTCGTGGTTTGTCATGACAATGTGTTTAAAACGTAGTGTAGCAAACTGTGCAATTTTGGATTTAATTAGCTCTACTAAGCCAACAAAGCCCCCATAGATTTTAATGCTCTCACTGTACAATATGTCCCTTTTGAAGGGGAGGCAAACAGAACGTGGCAGTAAGTAATGACCAAGTATTGCATTTAGGGCTACAAACTGCTCCTGCCATTCCTGCTGAGTAGGTGTTCTCTTTGAGAATAGCACATTACACTTGAATGGGAACACTTGGAAAGTAATGCACAGCTCAGCCTGCATTAAGGCACAAAGAATCCAGCCCTTAGGAACAAATTGTACCAAAGACTGAACAGATTACCTTGATTGGTGTGTACCACTTCTGCTGCATGGCTGGTGAGGTAGGCTTTGGTTTAGGTGGTTTAGGGTGAAAAGGTTCTTCTGGTTCTTCTGGGAGTTTCACCACAGCATTCTTTGCTTTTTCCAACCTGGCCCCTTCTTCTGTGGAGCCTTTGTCGCCCCAGCGCACCTGAGGAAAGGCAGAGTTCAGGTGTTGAGTGCACCACAGGGCAGGGAAACTGCTGCAAATAACAGAGGGAGCTGAACAAGGATAAATTTGGAAGAGGTGCTGAGGAGGTACTGAGGAGAACACTACCTCTTCATTTATGATAACAATAGTCTTAGTTAAGTGTCTGTAAATAAGTGTAGTAGTGTAGTGGAAGTAGTGGAAGAAAATCCTATCATGCTTCACATGGGCTTTAAGGGAGACAGGAAATCTGTGAAATCTCCTCTAAGCAATGATACAAAAATATAATTTCTACTTCTTATTTATCCTAAAATACCAGACCTTAATCTGGCACACCACGAAAGCCAAGATTACTGGAACCCAGGTTTCCTAACCCAGAGAGTTTTCGAGAACCCCACTGTAGATTAAATGTGATACTTGGGCAGGTTTGAGCAGAAGCTCCTTGAACCTGCCCATGTTGTCCTGCAGGAAGATACACACTGAAGAAGTGCAGGTGAAGCAGTCTAACCTGCCTAAGTGCACGTAGAACATGTAGCAATGTGTATGTTAATAATTGCTCCAAGTGTATAAAATATACACAAAGAATTGAAAGAGAAGGAAACTTGGGTTATCACTGCTGGGGAGACAGACACGTATTCCTGCTTCCATACAAGCTACACTCATCATGCTCTGCAGAGGAAATACATGGAAAAACCTTCCTGCTAAGAGGGATGATTCACCTTGCTGCAGGAATCACCTATTTCACCTTGTAACTGGAGGCACTGTGCAGCAATCGGAGCAGGGGTGATTGCTGTACTGCTCCAGAAACAAGCCTGGACAAGGCTGTTCCCTTCTCATCCAAAAAGGAACACCTAAAATCTACAGCTGGAGTTTGAGAATTCGTAGTGAAAGTGGCCTGGATAATTTCAGCAAGACTTGACATAATCATGCCATTTGCTGTGATCTGGCCTGCCAGGAGGCCACTGAACACCTGTGTCTTTCACTGTGATCAGTGGTACTTTTATAGGAGTTGTCACGTGGCTGCTAAAACGTACTTTAAACATTGTTAAAACCATTAGATGGTGGATCTCTCACTGAAAAAATTACCTGCTTATTCTGACAGAAGCCACTTTACCCAGAAGAAACTGGAATTGGTGGAGTCTGACCACCCGATTTTGACATAAAAACAGATTAACTGTTAACAGGTAACAGGTAGGGTCTGGCAATGGTTCAGTCCCTCCCCTTCTCCAGACAAGGAAGCTGCCAGAGGAATCAAGCTGCTGGAGGCACGGCAGAAGAACAGAGGCCAGAGAAGCAATAAAAACCAGATGACTCCACTGCCACATGGACTGCAAACATGGAAGAAACGTCATGACTGGGCCAGCAGGTTTGTCACTGGCCATGGCACAGAAACCACCTCTAACTGCCAGGTAAGGAACAACCTTCCTTGGAGTGTGTTTTCTCTCGTCTTTGCCCTGACTCCCCAAAGGAGCAGCGTGCTCTTCTGAGCAAGGGAGAGCTGTGAGGCCTGTCCTGCTCTCCCAACAGCCTGATCCCATCTTCCCACCCCATCCTAGACACTGCAGGGCAGAGGTGAAGCTCCCCAGTCAAACCTGGAGGCACTGACCATCGGTGCCCAGCCAGACCTGTCACTGCTCTTGGGGTCCCAGGGACAGACAGAGCCAGAGCCCCACAGAAGGGGGGCCTTTTTCAAGGGCCCATGATTACACTGGCAGGAATTTCAGTTGGTTTAGGACTTTAGCCCTTAGTCCTGCACACAATTCCTACCACAGATGAAAAGGTTTTCTAACCTAATCATCAGTTTCTACTCTGGTTTGCATTTTGCCATCAGCTGAACGTGTATTTCGTTGTGGTCCTGATGTCACTTATGTTCATGAGGTTTCTGCTCCATTGTGCAGGATCCCATTTAGACTGGAATGGTTTAAACCTTGGAACCCCTCCTGGAGCCCCTCCTATAGTTCCCCTCAGAAATTCAGGCTCATAATTCTTGATGTTGGAAAGCATTTCCTAGTTTGCCTCTGAAAAACACTGCACAAAATGTTTGCTTTTTGTGAAATCTGAGGCTCTTCTAAATTAGCAATTCAGAACTGCTGAAGAAAATGCATATAAGCAACACAGCCTCAAACCTGCATGTTCTGTTGCTGCATTTAAAAAGTACTCAAGCAAAGCTGATTAGGCCAATACCTTTAAAGTTTCATCAAGACACCTCAGTATGGCCTAGGTGGGTGTTTCCGACAGAGGCAGCCTCCTGGACTGCAGTTAGGAACTGCTTTGCACATTCCATGAAAGCTGACTTGACTACAAAACCTGCCATAAGGATGTGCCCATAAGGATGCACATTCTTCATTCTGTTTTAATTAACATGATGCTATCATGTCTCTTCAAAGACAGGCTCTGTTGTCGCTGTGAGTCCCTCTGGGATCAAGCCTCTCCTCAGCGTCACCATTGTCAGCGCATTTGGCTGGCCCACACTTGGGGGACTTATGTTTCACTGTAATTCCTTCCAAAACACACAGAAAAGGCTCTCACTCTCTCTTTCTCATTAGCTTGATGGAAAGAGCATGTCTTGAGGCAGCTATTTAAAGTCCCAGTCAAATGGAACTACTGAAAGCTGTTCTTTCAGAGGCAAGGTCAGAATTGTTCGATATGGTAACGAATTTTCCAAGGCTTATGCCAGTGGGAAGACAAGCACACATTATGGCCTTGTATTTTCAGTGCACTTCCAAGTCTTTGTTTCCACACTTGCAGCCTCAGAGAGCTCGTGTTTGAGGGAACTGCCATCTCCAGGTCATACCAACCTCCATCCTCTTAATTCCCCCAACTCCTCGTCCACCGTAGTAGGAAGCATCCACCGTGGGCCACTTCTTGGAAGGCAAAGGCTCCTGTTCTTCTTCCTGTAAGTACATTCAAATGATACTCACTTTTACAAGATACTTCCGCCACACACACACTGAATGTCTTTTCTGTATAATTCACTGGAGTTCACAGAGTGTACCGTGTTGGTTTTGAAAGGGTTGCAAACACTGAGGACAGCAGAGCCTCCAGTGCATTACTGCCCTTAAGAGGGAGAGAAATTCCCTTGTAAGGGGAATTCCTCAGTGTCTGGAATGCCAAAGCTGTGTGAAAATGCTGCTTTAGTTCTACATGAATCTTTAGATGTTGGACAAGGGCTATTCAGTCTTTCTGCTTTCAGAATGGGAAAAACAAAGCTATCTTGGAATAAAGGCCCTACGTGTTTCTGTGGATCTGGGCTTAATTCAGGCCACACTGAGCTGAGACAGAGCAGAGATCTGGACTTTGGCAACCCTGTTCTCTGCTGAAGGCTCCCCCCACAGTAGTCCTTTCTCCAGCAGCACTTGGACAAGGAGCCGGACATGCAGTGCACAGGGAAGCACAGGAGTGGTTCCATGTGAGCAGTGTGATAAGATTAGCACCATTGGACCATACCTCTTTTGGGGCTGGTGGAGGTGGAGGGGGATCCTTGATGACCTGAAAAAGCCAAACATAGGAAAGAATAAGGTGCTGCACTGGCAGCAGCCAAAGGCAACAGACCATGGTAAGAGTGACCTGCTTCCACCTGAGCCCTCACGTCCGTCGGCGAGCTGGCAGCCACTGCTGCCTGCTCCCCTGAGCATCCATCAGTGAGGTCTTCTGGAAATTACCACCATCCATCTGCCAGAACACGCCATCCCTGGCCTGCAGACACTCTGGGCAGACGTGTCTGCCACCGCGCTTCCTGGCCGGATGAGCCTCAGCCGCTGTGAGGAACAGCCAGTGTCAAGACCCTCCGGAGTACGTGAGCAATCCCCGAGGAAAAGCATCCAAGGCCTGTGTGAGGTCCTGCACAGCCACGGGCTGAGCTGCTGCTGCTGCTGCCATGCTGCTGGGGAGTCTCTGGCCCAGTGACAAGTGTGAAATGCCTTCTGGCAGCTCAGGCTTCACCTCTGGATGTCCCAGACGCTTCCGCAGCCCTCACATTTCCCACCTCCCAGCTCCATGACTGTGCGGTGCCTGCACTGCAGTCACACTCCCGCACTTCTGACACTGCTCCGGGTGAGGCCCACTCCCGGGAGCATTTCTTACACCTCTATTTAAATCTCTCCCTACAGTCTCTTCCCGTTCCCTTTGTCACGTCTACACTGTAAAGCTGACAGAATGCCCAGCACTGAGAGTCCCAGGAGGGGAGAGGCAGGCAAGGGACCCTCTTCACTGATTCGGCTGAAAACTGAATGCACAGCCATTCCTCCATGAGAAAAGCGGGTTTGCAAGCTAACAGTAAGTTCTTTGGTGACATCGAGCCATGTTTTCGGCTTGGATGTTGTCTGGAAATGACTAAAAAAACACAGCATGAATATCTAGGAGTCTGTTCTTGCCTTGATATTATACAAACATATCCAAAACTGTTCATGCTGACAAACAACTCAATCATTTGATAAAGGTTCAAGTACCTTAATTGAAATATGCCTTATTTTATTCACTCTGTACTATTAAATTTGGTACTTTCATTAAACACTGCCTATGAACAGTATCACTGCAGAGACAGCATAATACATGAAAGAAACACATTTTCCTTGACCAATAGAGTTTTCCATCCTGATTTACATTTCAGTTTTCAGTGCCCCCCCCCCCAGACAGTTACTACTGGCTGCCTAAGCAGGCTGTGGACTTTCAGCAGTGCATACAGGAATTCTGCCCAATAGGAGAAATTACTTACGGCACCCCTGGAACCAGTTTTCCACAGCCCTTCCTTCAGGTTTAAGATATGGAATGCTTCATTTGTCAAGCTCAGAGTGCTTTGGGTGGATTGGGAAGTGAACTGTGGATTTCAACTAGACATCCCTTTGCAGTTATGATGTTGCAAAACCATGCCAGAAATTACTTTTATTTTAATAGTTCTGAACACTTTTTCTTCCCAGCTATCAGGAGTTTCCAGAATATTTAACAGAAAGTAATTATTTAATTAGTGAAGCATTCGTGAGAGCCACACTGGAATTATTACCCTAACTTTACATGAAACAGCAACACAGAGGGATCATGGGACAGATCCTGAGAGATACTTGGATGCTGAGTAGGATTTTCCAAAGCCTGGAGATATTTCATTCTCACTGAAAACAATTAGGAGACTGGAAACAGTAAAGCAGCACTTTCACTCAATGAAGGGCCACCTTATTAAATTTCTGACCTTATTTCCATTTCACCTGTCCCTAACCATCATCCCAAAACAATCTATTTCTCTGTCAGGCATGCAACCTGTACAAGAGAAAGTCCTCCTAGGTAGATTTGTATGTACCCATATGAAATGGCACTGTCCTTCCCCTTCTATAGCTGTGCCACTCTGGAACCTCTCATCTGTCCGAGCACACACAGCTTTGCTCAGCCAACTTCTCTGCGATGAGGGATGGAATTCCCATGGGCCATGCGCCCATTGGGGATGTAGGAGTCACAGTTCCCTGGACAATCAAGGGAAACCTGACTTGCTTGAGCTCACTGTGGCTTCCTAAGGCAATAGTCAATGGCAGCTTTTGGTCGCCTCCCCAAGTGGAGGATATAATCCTGTGCCAGCTCCTGAACTCCCTGAAGTTTGAGGGGAAATTCATTTTAAAGCCAAGCCATTCAGTAATTAGCTGTTATTTCTAATGGCTTCAGAAAATGAAACTTGTTTTAAAAGTGACAGTGGTGTGAGAAAATAATCTGCTTTGAGTAGCAGCTCCTCACCCTGCTGACAGCACTGGAATGTCAATGCCTGCATCCTTATGGTTCCACAGGCTCTCCACACTCACACACTTGAATCACACGTGCACACACAAGGATTATTTTCAATCGTGTGATATTCCAAGTGAAATCAGTAGAAAGCTGTTTATAAAAAAGAGAAATCCAAGGCACACATGCAGCTCTGCATGGAGCTGCATGCAGAACTGCACAGAGGAAGACCAGAGTATTGTAAATTAACTTTTCCTGAGCTGGTTTCATATTGTATCAATGCAGAAGCCTCTGAAGAACACTGCTGTCTTATCATCCTCATGGAGAGAATGGGCTGCTTCCTCGGTTTGTTTGGTTTTATCATCAGCCTCTCCGGGCAAAGCTCCATCTCCATTTAGTGAGTCACAAAGAATGAAGGCTTGAGTTTGGAGAAGAGCTGATTTCTTTAAAAAAAAACAAAAACAAAAAAAACCAGAGAAGAAGTTGGTGCTTGAGGCAGCAGTGCCTCTGATCCACTTATTAACACTTTTCCGCCACTCCATGATGTGGGCATTAGGAGATGTCAGCATGGAGCCTCCAGCCAGCTTGCTCCAATCATATGTTCCACAGCAAGGGACAAGTGACAGAACTGTCACAGTGAAACCCTTGAAAGCAGGGGACAAGGAAGGAAAAGGAAGAGGTCCCCCTGCCCCACTCTCTGCGTGTCCATGGGACTCACACCATAGAACACTACAAGACCAAGGCCCAGCCAGGATGGAGCTGGGCCTGCGGGCAGGGGCCAACACACCTGCCTGGCTCCAGACACTTATTCTGCCCACAACACCCTGTACCTCTCTTTTCCATCAGATTCTGACTCCTGTGCTCCTGCTCTTTGTTCCAGGAAACCAGGCGCGGCACTCTGCCAAGGAAGCAGAGCCAGAGGAAGGGAAGAGCATGTCCTGCCTGGCCGTAACGCTGCCTCTCTCCACAGGGATGCTGCCCTGAAGCCCAGCACTACTAAGCCACAGGTGGCCCTTCCAGATGATGGATGCCCAAGCCTCACGTGCAGGGAGAAGGGCAGGAACTGAGGCACAGCACAAGGACTGGCCGGCAAAACCAGAAGGAAGGATCAGTATTCCGCAGTAGGTTCAGTGCAACAGCGTGTGGGCTAGGAACTCAGCAGCGTTGTAGCAAAGAAGCCTAAGATTACCTTTTGTTTTGAAGTAACAAATAGTATTCACAGGAGGTAGGAGGAAATACAGAGGGCACAAACACATTTGAAGAACTATGGGTTTATATGGCTGGAAATTAATAGTATAGAACTGTTCACTGGACTTCTTCATGTAGGAATTTCAACTTGTGAAGCTGATCTATGAATCAAGGTTAGGTTATTTAAAATAAGAAAACCAGGAACTTGCTTCTTACTGATTTCCAATGTTCCTTTTCCACAGGGAGACTCACCATATAAAAGAAAGTGGAGGTAAGGTGACTAACAGGAAGCTCCCTGGATTTCTGTTGGGCCTGTGCTGTGGAGAATGAGAACAAGCGAGGCTTTTTGTTCTCATCTCAGGAACCCCAGACTGTGAGGGTGCAGATGGAGGCTGAGGATTTCCTGCCCTTGGACAGCCAGGGGCCCAGTGGACCCCCTGGGTTATGAGGGCTGCAGCACCATCAGGTGAGAAGCCCCATTCCTCTCTGCCCCACATTACACAAGCCCCAGACAAGACCAGGAACCCAGACCAGGGAAGCAATCTCCATTCCCAAGTCCTCCACGCCGTCCTTTAGCTGGATGAATAATAAACTTCACCCATTTAACATCCCCCCTTCCCCAGAAAGGAATGGCAGGAGTCAAGTGACCAACACTGCAGCTGCTGGGGTGAGGACAGAGAGTGCACTCAAAGAGATGGATGTGTGCAGGGATTATGAAAACAAATGGGGATTTCCAACCTGAGAGCTCATAATGGACTACAAATGCCAATTTTAGTGAGAGCACTTTTAAAGCGGTCCTTGATTTCAGGGTAACATCTGCACAGCACTATGGCTACCCCATTCCCAGTAACAGCACCGTGCTTGTCCTGGTTGCTGTGCATGCAACTCACAGACAGGCCCCAGTGCTGCAGCTAGTCTCCCCAGCCCTTTTCTGCCTGCCACAAGCTCCCCCAGAGCTGCCTCCCTGTCACTTCAACAGTTTCCCACAGGATCTGTGTTTCCCACCCATGGCTCAGGGTGCAGGGGCTGTTCCCCACAGTCTGTACTCACCACTTTGCAGCAGAGGGGCCAGAACCACCAGAGCAGGCCGAGTGCCACCAGCAGCAACAGCACGAGGACGGCAATGAGCGCTGCCACGCCACTGGACTGCGGAGACAGCAGGGACAGTGTCAGTGCTGCTTCATCCACTCACCCCAAAAGCCAGCGTTAGTTCTGCTCAGGTCAGGGGGTTTCTTCTGATGTAAAACTCATAAAACTGATAGCCCTGAGATCAGAATGAGGCCCAGCTTGAGGAAAAGAGAGAGTCCATTGCCTGCTAAGGAATGAGCCATCAGACACAGACCGGGGAAGTCTCATCCTAAGCCTACGAATAAGAGGTGCCCTTCTCCACCATGAGGACACAGGTCTCACGCATAGACTGGGGAGCGTGTGGGGAGATTTTAAGGCATCTCTACAAACAGTACACCTGTGAGGCTTTGATGCTGATTGCCCACACTCCTGCACAGACTGTGGCATGCTGACTCCCTGCAGCGATGTCATGTGAACCTGAAACTGAAGGAGGGAATGTTCCTGCTTCCAGCAACACTTGTACTGCAGAACTGTGCAGCCCACCTCCCACACCTCCAACCCACTTCCTGGGGGTGTCTTTATTCCTACACTCAGGCTTTTAGAACAACACTGACAGAAACACAACGGCGTCCCTAGGAAAATAAAAGTTATTCAGACTTCAGCTGGGAGAAAAGGAAAGGAGAGACCCAGGGAATCACTGAGACTGGAATACTGCATGAGCAGTAGTGACCCAGTAAAAAGAGTTGTATTGGAGGTGCTCCACTGCACATGGGGGTATCCCATGTGCAGTGTGGCACACAGGTACACTGGGTGCCTGGGGTGCCTAATGCTGTGTACTTTTGTTTGTTTTCACTGCAGTAGTGTGTGTTTGTTGGGAGGCTGTAACTTGTAACTCATCTCCCAGTCAACCATCAGCTGCTCAGCTCCCAGAATTAGTGAGCAGTTCCAGCAGTGACCCATTTCTTGAGTTGCCCATCTGCTACTATGGAAACAGCAGTTCTTGTGTGGAGCTGCCTTTGCTGCAGCACAGGCCAAGAGCGGAAACCAAAAAGAGACAAAAAAGGCTGCTGAGAAGCTCTTCCTGCCTGTGCACATCTGTAGCTCTCTGCTTCCTGCCAGGGCAGGCTGTGAGCACAGAGCAGCAGAGCTGCCATGCAGCACAGTGGGAAGGCCATGCCCAGCATCTCGCTCAGACCTGCTTTGCATCAGGTCTTTTCTGTTCCCTCTCTGTGCACTCCTGGCAGCTCTTACCAGGGCACCATGTACTGCTTTCTCTGCGAAGGCTGAGGTATAGGCAGGCTGCAGCTGGGCTGCAGCAGCTCCTGTGCTTGCACAGCCCTCAGTCACCCTGCCTGGGTACACAGCTGGCATGCTGCCGACTGACAGAGGCCTTGAAACAGAGAACTGTGATTTGGGCTCTGTGTGTTCCTCCGGCTCCGAGCTCAGTCAGGCTTCCCCTCCTCAAACTGCAGGGCTGCACTGGGTCTCTGATTTCTACAGGTGCACAAATTGTGAGGTTTTAAATGAATAGAATAAAAACGTCCTTTTTTCTCTTTTAGCTTACTGATCTATGAGCAAAGAAATCCTGTTGGGAACAATGTGTAATGACATGCAAAATAGACTGCTCTCCATGCTCCACGCCCAATGGGAAAGCTGCTCTCAAGTCACACTTGAGGTAAGACACATTTAAAGGCCCACATGCACAGCACGTGCTCAACACCCCAGGCTTGTGTCTCCATCCACAAATCCCAGCAGTCCTGTGTAATACAAAAGGAATTAAAGGAGAGCAAAAATGTGAGACTAGAAAATATATGTATTAAATTAGAACAGTCACTGGCCGCACAAGTGTGTGGTTTCTCCCAGAAGCAGTTTTTCTCTCTTCTGTAACCTGTGATCAGACTTAGCAGGATGTTCACACTGCCTCACCCCCAGGTGTAAGTGGGGTACTCCGGCCTGTGCTTGGGCAGGCTGTCTCCCCAGAAGAACAAGAGCTAAGAGCCTACACTCCTTACTCAGGCCCTCGAGTTACAGAGCGTTAGTACCTCTGTGGGACTGTAACCTCTCTCCACACCCAGGCTGAAGGGCCAAGCTTGTGCCCATCTGCTCCCTCCAGTCCTACTCAGGGCAGAGCCATGCTGGAATGGTGACTGTCACACCTGGTCCTCGGGACACGATATCTACAGTGACCAGGTCTCTAAGAGCAGGGAAGCCTCCCAGTACTTTGAAAGCCACAGCTTTGCACAGGAAAGTGGAAGCAGAGGTTCTCTGCTCTGAGGTCTTGCAATGGCAAAGCCCAAAGAGAAACAGGAAGTGGGGATTTTACAGAGAATTATTAAAGTCGTTCACTTACACACTCAGAAGCAGTGATGGTTAACGAGCTGGACATGAAAGACTGGCCTTCATTCAAACTCACCAAAACCTCCAGGGTTCTGCCAAGAGACAAAGAAGAAACATGAGCAGCCATGGAACAGGAAAGAAAGGCTCATACCTGCTCTGCAAGCACTTGTACTTACAGCCTCTGCTCCACAGGGAGTGTCAGAGGGGAAATGGAAGCCTGTGCTTATTCCTATTTGGGAATAAGTTTGGTCTCCTCGACAAAGAGCTGTCCAGGTAGAGAATACCCCTTCTCCATTCCACAGAGCAGAAAATACTCCCAAAAGTTTTACATACAATAAATTTCAGTTCAACTGTAAAAGTAGCATTGTTTTGTCTGTTCCATAACCATCTCCTTAGTCACACACAGACATTATGGATAAAGATGTTGGATAATTATAAATGGTCAGGACTTGCTATAAATAGCCCCAAACACTGCATACAAATGGTATGTGGTTTACACTTTACAAATTAACCCTACAGGAAAACAACACATGGTGGATGTTAAACAGAAGAAGACTCCTCAGCTTCTCTGGCTTGGATTCCCAGCATTCAGACAGTTTATGTTATGCATAGATGTAATTAAATAAAAATGTAGATATCCATGAACTAAAATGATTAATCATTTACACCGTTCTTACATGTAATGAGTTTTTATTCTGGCACAAACACTGTAGTCAATATGGAGTTCAAAGCTATTTTAGCTAATTTGGCTAAATTTCTTCTTCAGTTTTAGCAAAAATGAAGTGAGTTGCTTCCGCTAAACTCATTTTTAAATTATCTCTGTTATGAATAATTGATCCAACAGAAAGAATAACTCTGATTTCCTTCTAATTGGAATTCACTGGAATAAGTGAATCGGAACCAATAAAAAACCCAAAAGTATTTGATTCCCTTGCAGAGCAATAAATCAAACCACAGTGAAACTTTGGTCAATGATGACTTTTTCTTTAATGTGGTGCTTTTATTATTTTTAATTCCAATTATTTGTTTTGGCCTTCTAATGAGGAATGCTGAGGGAAATTCCAGCATGAGGATTCTGCTCAGGTTTGGCCAAACACTCCCAGAACTGAAGGGCAGGAGGGTTTCCAACCTCCTCTGGGGGAGAGGAGGACCCCCAGGCTGAGCTGCTCACACACTCCTGCAGCTGCCCCTCCAGCCCTGTGTGCCCTGGCAATCCTCTGAGTCCTGCCTGGAATGTCACTAGTGAGGAATGAGGCTGTTTTGGTAGATAGTCTTTGCTAGCAAATGGAGCAAAACAGGGACACGAAACACACCTGGATAAAACATGTAACCCACACTAAAGAAAAGGATAATTAATTCCTTGGCATCCTGGGGACCTTGACATGTCCTTGAGCTCACTGGGTTGTTATGAAACATTCTGTTAAATAGCAAAGATTTCCCAGTTTACTAGACCCCATTGTACACCTCACTGTTTGCAACACAGTAACGGTTCCTAGTTCTACTAGGTACTAGCTGGGATTGCATTTCCCAGCCCCGGTGCCATGTGCCACCCCGTGCCCACAGCTCTGTGTCCCCGCGCTCCCGCTGTCAATGCGCTGACAGATCCCAGGGAGCAGGCTCACTGAGCAATCAGCTCCAGCACGGACACGCTGTGGGAAAGCAGGCCTGCCCTGCCCACTCCCACCCTGATACACCGCTGCAGGGATGAGCCACTGGAGATGTCACTGGAGCTGATCATACCCACTCAGTTCTGGAAGCCACAGAGTGAACTCACACAGATAATTACCTCATCTTCAAAAGGATGAACCTGTCAACACACTAAAGCACTCCTTCCCTGAGACTGTCATGGCTGTAGGGGATACCAAACACGTTCTTTCATTTCTTGAGCAGCCACCTGTTTGCTGGGCTGTGGGTACTTATGATTCACACAAACACTGCCCCTTAAACCAGGAGTCCCAGAAAAAGGTGTCCTGCTTCTGCGACTCATTCACACACAGCTCAGAGACAGACGTGTACACAAACACATCCTAATGTTTACCAGCAACCAGCCTCGTGTGTGAGGCTTTTAGCTCAGCACACTGCCAAAACTGGAAATATTCTGAGATGAAAATGACAAGCAGCAGTGATCCCATTTTTCGGGCCCCTGCATTTCCCACTGGTGACTGTCAGTGTTGTGTGAAGGCCGAGTCCCTCCAGCGGAGCTCAGAACAGCCAGGTCAAGAGAACATTCCTGTTCCTGCAGCCAGGCAGCCATGGGCACAGACCTGGTTCACCAGTGAAGGGTGAGGCCGTATTAGTTTTGTACCAGCACAGACCCCAGCTGAGGGCTGAGCTCTGGAAAGCTGCCACAGAGTAGGGTATCTCCTCGGGGCCCCTCAAATAAACCCCCAAGAGTCGGGCAGTCTTGTTGCTGCAGCCCCCCGGGGCCATCTCGCAGCCCCATCCTGCAGCCTGGCACCCGGAACACACAGAGCCAAGCAGCTCCTCTCCGTGCAGCTGGACACACACAGCTGCAGGGACCAGGCTCCAGGGAAAGGCAGCAGAGCCCTGCTCATGCCTCCTCAAAACCCCAGCAGCACCCACAGACAGTGCCTTTCCAGGGCTTTGGGCCAGCATGCTCATTCCCATCCTCTGCTTCCTTCTGACACCACACCTGAGCAAGGTGGAATCACAGAGCTGGCAATGGAGCACAAGTAATTACAGTGCTGTGCAGCACAAACCCTACTGCTCTGCCTCTACCTCAGCCGTAACATGCACTTTTCCAGCAGTCTGTACTTCAGACCCATTTCACTGTACGAAGAAAAACTGCTTTTCATTTACAGTTCACAGCTCTTCCTCCATGTGGAAGGGATTTTCCTTTCATTTGTCTGTGCAATATGGGAATCAATCCTGGAAAACTTAGTCTGAAAATAGCTTTTTACAAGTGTTCTGATTTCTGACCAAAGGTAACCACGAGACTCTTGCAACTTGAAGCTGCATCAGTCCTGGCCCACTGCCCACCCTAATACACAGTTTACCCAAAAATGTAACTTGAGGAGACCTAAGAGTTGCAATTCTTTCCATCATGCCCACTGCTGGTTTATTGTGACAGCAGAGGGACGTGGCCCAGTGCCATATGTCCCTGCAGCTCTGGTCTAAAGCCTCCCATTGCCTGTGAAATATAGCTGACATTTCCATCCACAGGAACCTATTTGCAAAGTATTCATTTGCTCCTTACTTTATGGGAAGCTACTAAAAGACTGCCATTTTATGACCCATTAAAAAAGATGAAAAAATTAAATAAAATTGTGAAAGACATTTGCTGGAAGTAATAAATAATTTACCTCCAATTTTCACGCACTGAAAATTAAACTGGCAACTGCTCAAAAAGTTACTAAAATTATGGTGACAAAGGTATTTCAGAATCAAACGCCTGCATTAAAATAGCAAAAATGCTGTACATAGGAGGAAACCAAAAAATAGGTCTGTATATTCAAAGGGCGTTTTCCCTTCCAATGCTGCCTTCATGAAATAATGGATGGCTTTATTATATGGGCTCCATTTGACCAACCTCACTCTGAAGTCTTTGGCCGCTGCTTGCTGGGGTACAACTAACATTTACCCCTCCATTCTCCCTGACCCAAGCAGAGAGGACTCATTCCCTGGGCTCTGTTAACAAACCCTCCTGGACCACAAAGATGACTTTGCATCCAGGGACTCATCTCTGCTGCAGGAGGAGACAACACACACAGGGATTTCCAGCCTGGGTTTCTGGGTATGGTGCTCTTCCCAGACCTACAGCCCCAGCTGCACAAGGACAGGGACAGTTCTCCTGGAGCAGGGTTCCAGCTCTGCCTGTCATGTCTGGTGCAGCCTCACTATGCCAAAGGCCAGCTGTGCCTGGGGAGCACTGGGACCATTCACTCAGTGGGAACTGTGCTGGGGACAGGACATAACCTGCAGTTAGAATTGGTCAGAGGTGTTTTCCTCCCATCAGCCACACAGGCATAAAAAGGAGCACTGAGTATTTTTCTGAGGATAGCGAGACCTGCTCAGCATGGACTTTATTATGGTGCTTGGGGATTCTGGTAAAGAATTAGTACAAACTCTTCACTCTGCCCTTCCTGGTGTAGCTTAGCACTGATATAAATTCAGATGGTGGCTCTTTAGGATTCTCTCATTACCTCAGCACCCTCTAGCTTTTCCAGCCACATGTTCAATATACTGTCTGTCTGGGCTTGACTTTCCATGGAATGGGACGTAAGTGCAGAGAGACACAAATTTTCACTGCTGGGAACTGCTAGGGAATGTGAGAGAAATGGAAGCCAGCGAGGACCTAGCTCTGATCTTGTGGAATCATGGGAACCTGCAGCAACAGGGTATGAAATGTCATTATTCTGTTAAATTAGACTATTAATTCAGCTCAGGATCCTATGGCCACTGCATAATGTGCAGCACTTAGTTCTGCTCACGCAGTCCTCGCTAATGCTCTGGGAACACTGTGTGCCCTCGGAGGGACGTGAAGGACTGCGCCAGAAATTACTACTGATCTTAACACCACATCCATATGGCTGAGGGGCCAGTTAGCCTATACAATTCATTGAGGATGTTTCCATCTGTGAATAGTTCCCATTATACCCTAATTGTGTCAGCCTAAATGTATTTCTAAAATATTTGCAGAAGTTAATATTTATAACAGACATTAAGCCTAATCCAGCCCTATTTCTGGCTTCCCCACACCTGAGTTGATTTCTCTGGCTATTTTGGAGGGGGCAGGTTGTCCCATGCAAGTATCAGAGATTGGGAACCATACTGTCTTTTATTTTTGTTGGAACAAAATGTTGTATAGGGAAATAAAAGACAATGCCTACAATAAATGCCTCATCTCAGTGATTTTTGCAACAGAAAGAATCGGTGCAGGTGGGACGAGTTCTGACCCACTTCGGCTCCCTACCCAGGGCTACAGGGCAAGCCCAGCTGTTTGCAATGAGGGGTAATGCCAATACCCCATCCAGGTCTAGACTGGTAATGGGTACCACAGTGATGGGGGTATTGGCTTCACCTGAGCACAGGGACTCTGCAACGGTGAAAACAACAGTGACCAGGTGAAAACAGCCTGACCAGGAGCTGGCATCCTACCAGCTGCTGAGCAGCAGGAAGTCAAGAGGGAGAAGCACAAGTGACTTCCTTTTCTGCTCGTGCTGGGCATGGCTGCATCCCCCACATCAGAGAGCTGCTGGCCAGCAAGGCTGGAAGAGGAGTGAGCAGGTGAGAGCCCAGAGTTCATTCTGGGGGTTGGGACCTTCTGCAGTAGCAGCAGCCTGCCTGCTCTCCTCCATTAGGTGCTTCTCAAAGGACAGCTGGCTTCTGAGAGGTGACTGGGCTATTTCTGCTTTTGCCTTTTCACGGTAGTGACCTGTGTTATGTGGAATGGGAAATATTTTAGTGAACATGCTGCCTCTTGTAAATCCTGTTAAATTCTCTTTTTGATTGGTCCCCTTGTCTTTGAACAATGTTTTTTTCCAATAGATATGTAGTCACCATGTAGGTTTCAGACCGAAGATGAGGCTTGGAAAATTGGTCCTTAAACCCACACTTGAATGCTGACACCAGCTGCCAAGCTCTTGAGTGGCTCAGCACTCAGCACAAGCACTGCCCCTTACGTTAGGGAGTAATTCAGCTCTGTGGCCAAATGACACCCCTGCCTGCATTGCCACAAAGGCTGTGCTAAGGCTACTTAGTGAACAGCACCACAGAAAGAGCCCTGTGTCACTTCTTAGTTAGAAAGAGAACAGAAAAGTTCAACACAGCCACGGCATATTAATCCTTTCTTGGGTGACCCGTAAAGACATGTGAGACTGATCTGCAGCTTGCAAATACTCTGTCTTTGCTGGCAACAGCTTTTCTAAATTTTTACCTTTCTCAGCACAGGAAGAAAAAGTGTCAAAACAAAAATAACAGTAGTAAAGGTAGCCATAGCAAGCAACAGTAATTCTCTCCTCCCTCTGGTTTTCAGCCACTCATGTCCATGTTATCAGAAGACTCATTCAAGTTCCACACACCTTTTCTTAGCACTCATTCGGGCAGGCAAAGGGATGTTTTGCACAATTTTGTGACCCTGACCAAGTTCTTGGCCAGTCTGACTAAACAGGTGGTGCAATGTGTGTGTACCTGTGTGCACTGGAAATCACAGGCGTTTGTGTATCTGAGTATTTGTGGGTGCCTTCTGAGGGGGAAACACCTGGGGTGGTTGTCAAGGGCATCTTTTAAATGTGAGTTTGGACTTACTCTGTGATAATACAGACCGTCTAAGGTTATTCCCTTTGTCTGTTTGTGCTTCTGGTAGAAGACAGTGAGACAACGCTGAGGTGTAACTTGCAGGTGTGACTGAGGTACCAAGTAACCCGGCATTGCAGAGGGGTGTTGGGTGAGCATGGAACCCCGTGAGTTCCAGAGTTAGCTGTGCGTGTGGACAGTGGGACTGCTGGATGAATCCAGCTGTGAGAGGTGTGGCTGGGTTGTGCTGGGCTGTTCTGCCAACACCGAGCCAGTAAGAATATGACAATGGCTGCTGGGTCAGGTGTAATTATGAACCTGCTTGCTTTTGAGGCTTGCACTGTTAGAGGGAAGTACAACGGTGCCATGTTAACATGAGGCACTGACACTGGATGTGGGAATGTCGGTGTGTCAGCCTGAGCACTAGAGTGCCTCCTCTGAGAGCATTAACAGTGCCGGATCCGCTCTCATGCTATTCAGATATTTATTTCGTATTTGCTTGAAGCATCAGGCCAATGTTTTTGAAAGCACATTTAACTATACCATATGCCTACCTAAATCATCCCTATCAAACAAGTTGTGGGTTGCTGCTCTGGTTCATTCTGTTCTGTTTTCCCTCCCTTCCCAATGTTTATGTGTATTTATCCAATTTGCTCTGTTCCTTGTGCCAAATGGCAGGTCTGAGATCCCAGCCAGGCAGGGGCAGCTGTGCTATTGTTGGTGTCTGACAAAACAGAGGTCATGGGCTGGGCCTGCAACTCTAGCTCTAAATAACAGCTTGTGTTGGACATTCTGCGGCAGGCATAGAGCAATCAGGGTTCATGGGCCCTCAGAAGTAGGAATAAACCTTAACTTGCCCCTTGGCAACTAAGAACTCAAGTTTTACTTTTAAGAAGCAATTCCTGTGCAAAATAGCCTCTTGCAAAATAATCTGCTGTTTGTTTACTTTACTGCCATAACTCCTTCCTCTGTCTGGAAAACACCCAACTTTAAACAGCCCCACCACAAAAAGCCAAAACCTGAAATAACAGCCTAGTTGGAAGAAAGGATGTCTCCTGCATGGAACTGATCCTACCTCTTCTCACTTTTAAGACTGATGAGAGTTATCAGCTGTGCCAGCCTAGGAAGCAACTGCCCACAGAATGGAGTAGGCTTTTGTCCTCCACGGGAGGACTCTCCCCTCCCTGGGAAGTTGTTCCAAGTCCAGCCCAGCAGTTCCAGGCAGTGACACAGCAAGGCGTGTTCATTTCCAATGCCCTTTGTTCAGCAAGAGATCAATCTGCAGGGCTTGGGAATTCTAAACTCTCTGCTCTTTGGGTGGCCTGACACTTGATCCCCTCTCCTGCTGCCTTTCAGCCCAGAAGGCAGGAGTCTCTAAGCTATTGAAAAGGGGTGTTCCTGGGAGCTGCACTGCCGGTTCTAAGGCACCAGAGCGGGCTGCAGTGGCTGGGCAGCTGAGGAGAGAGGAGGTACACATCCCTGGAGCCACTCGGGCAGTGCGCAGCTGCCGCGGGGCTGCCTGGCCTCTTGGCTGTGGCACTGCTGTGCTGCTCAGCATGGAAAAGGGAGCGCTGGGGAAACAGCACATCTGTCACCCACACACAGCCACAACCTCCACTCAGGGCAGCACCAGATGTGTTTATTCGAAGCATGTACTAACTAGCTACTTAATGGCTTACGATTATTAGCCACAAGTTAATTAGGCAAACATATTCACCATCAGTCACCTTACAAAGCATTGTTTCTTCAACACTGCTTTTACTTCTTGAGTGCCTTTATCAAGCACAGGAAAAAAGAGGAGAAAACTAAAAATTCCATAAAGGAGCTGCAGCAAGAAATAAATGTGTAAAAGGTGTTTGTGGTGTCCTAATGAATGCTAGAGCACCCAGGTAATGCCTTAGCTGAGTGCCTCTCCATGCTGCCGGCACAGTGGTACAGGGGAGGAAGCAGCGAGACTTAAGGGCCTGCAGCTCATGGGAAAGAAAAGGAAAGTAACATGGAAAAAATTATTCCTTGGTATAATTCAGTCAAATTTGCAAAGACTTGCTTCCCTGCTGCTTCAAATACTGGGTATGTGCCTGGGGATGGAAGTGCTTGCTTGGCATCCTGCCTGCACAATGAATTTGGGACCACCACTGTCCCAAAGGAACAGGCTCTGGCTCCCCAGGACATAAGACTCAAAAGCAGTTTGTCAGTTCCTGGCTCCCAGGTCACAGGCAGCAGTGAATGGAGTAAAGGCAGAAGAGGATCTATCTTTGGGCAGTGGGGACAGTCAGGATCCCTGGTTAGGAGCCTGCCATGACAACCATTCTGTAGAGCACCTTCCATCTGCTCTCCAAAGGGACAGCTGTCTAGAAACCCAGTGAGGTAATCTGAAGGATGGAGCCCACAATCCATTCATACTCTCTGTGCCTGTTTGCTTTCATATGTCTACACTCTTCCCCTTAAATCTGGTGCTGGTATTAATAAAAATGACACTTAGAAAATGGAAAGCAAGATTCAAGGTACCCCTGTTCCACTGTCATGGAAATATCTTGCACCTAGAAATCCTAGAGCACCTAGAGCTGAATGTGAGGCATGTCATGGGTAACAGATTACCTCCTGCACTGCTGTATGCTTTGTGCCAAGTGAGCTGCCCCAAACTTTGTCAGCTCCTTGGAAACTGCAGGTAACCAAGAATTTGGTAATACAGGAGTAGTCATTTTCCTTCCTACCACCCAGAAGATAATTCCTATTGAATCTTTGCTCTTTAAGTGCCACCAGCTGTTTGTGTTGGACAGGATGTAGGAAGGGATAAATGGAAGCTGAAGACAGCAGCATTTGAATAGAGGGCAAATAAGGTCATTAAGAGCAGCAGTGTGGACTGTCCCACTTCGGCATGCAAGCTGATCATCAAGTTGAGGTACCTGTGAGAGAGGTTTCACTTACACTCAAGTTTAGGCTGGGATTTGCCTTTTTTGGCTCTGTTATATCTAAAGCTTCCAAGCCCAAAGAGAAAGATACTGCATCCTTCTGTCTAGCAAAACCTGAGTTCAAGTGCAGGATGCACAAAGATGGAAGCTGGCCAGCACTGCAGCCGCATGAAAAAATAGACTTCTGTAGTTCCCTGAACTATTTTAAGAACAATGACAATTCCTCTGCCTGTTGGTTCCGTTTGAATAATCCACTGCCTAGCCTACAACCATCCTTTCTTGCCTGGCTTAAAAGGGAGAATCTGCACAAGATTAGATTAGATGTTGCAGTAGGCACCATCAAATCCAAAATGTTACTGTGATATTCCAGTGAGAAATGAGAGTTCAAACAGACAAAGATAGGTAGTAGTCACGTAACTATTCCCTAGAAGCATGTCAGTAAAACAGTGTTTTGTTGTATTAGTTTAAACTGTAGTTATTGTCATCCACTCACCTAATAAAAGCAAATTTATAAGTGTTCAGGCAGTACGAGAAATGCAGGTTTTCCTGCTGGCCTTTCCATGCAAGGCAGAGGGGGTTTCACCAATGGCTCACCAGAGTAGAAAGCAGCTGTAGGTGAAGCCAAGCCTACAGACAAATTGTTCTGAATGCAAACCCACAGAACTTAGGGCAGAAGTGAGAGAACAAAAGTGAAGCTAGCAAGGAATGTAGACTTCTAAAATATCACCATTTTCCCTGTACTAGTGTTCAAAGAGACAAGGGTTCTGCTTGCTTTCCAAGGCACAATGACTACAGAAACACATACAGTAATGGAGAGGTCACAGCCACCTCTGGTTTGGTTTGATTCTCTCAAGCTGTGGCTGGACAACAAATCCAAGTCTCAGCTAAAAAGAGAAACTGATTTTCTCAAATATTCTGAGACCTTAAAAATGTGACTTTTAAATGGGCAGTGCAGGAGAATCAGAGTCCTTTTTACTAACCAGCTTGATTGTGTTGTTACACCTGCCATCAGTGTGTAAGTGATCTCTCAAAGCAATTCAGCCTGGGTTGGCCTCCTTACGTTCCTGCAAGGTGTATGTGTACTTTCCCTTTCTGCTTTATTTCAAATTTGTAAAGTGTTTTAGAAGGCATGGATTGTGCTTGTGAAAAAATAATGAATAATTGTCAGCTGTTAGCTGATCAGGAGCCTTGTAAGTGAGCTGGGTTTGTAAGCAGACTATGGAATTTTGCACTTTAGAAGCAGCATGACAAGAAGGGATTTTAAATGGCACAGGCAGCAGAGTCATGTTGTCACCCAACCTAAGGATGATACATCCATCTGCTACAGTGTAATGTGGAAAAGCAGGCTTTGAAAAGAATGCTTGGTTAAATCTGCAGCTGGCACTTGGGAAGCTCCAGACTCAATGCAGCCAACAGCTGGGAAGGAAGCAGAAATACACCATGGCCTAAGTCCAGGGGAGTAGGGGCTCACCAACCCAACATCCTGGGTACTTTGGCATTTTATCTGTTTCACACAGCTTACTATTGCTCTGCATGTGAAAACTGCTAATTCTTCAAGCAACAAGAAGTGTCTCCAATCACGAAAAAATACAATGAAACCTGTTACACAAGTCTTGACTGTTCACCCAGAAACCAAGCTGCAGGTTTAAAAGTCACAAAGCAAGCTAACTTGGGCTGCTTGTGTTCTCTTAATTCCACCCAAAACAGCACCAGAAAAGAACAGAGCAGCTGTTGCTACATTAGTGACTAATATTAGCTCCACTACATGAGGAATTACTGGGAGATATCCAGCACTAGTCTAGGCTGTGCCAATGGGAAGTCAAGAGTTCAAGTATGTACATATCTTTCATAGCTGTTGGTCTTCTGCACAGTAAACTGCTCAGCTCTGGGCCAAGGCTCCAACTCCTTCAACAGCAGGTTAGGGAACTGTGTTTCACATGGTAACTGGGGAAAATATATTTTCCTGTGAGCCTGTAAATCTCCAAATGTATTGTGCAGAGGTGCATTATCCACACTGCAGTTCCAGGGTGGCAGCTGTCTGGTTCAGTAACACCCTACAGTGTAAGGAAAAATGCCGCACATACAACTAATTTCCATGCCTTTAACCTATACAGACATGTCATGCATTTCACATGCATTTGACAGGACAGGCTGTTTATGTACTCTGGGAAAAACTGTGTGTGGAAAAGCATTTACAGCATCAGCTTTTGGGGAGCTTCATACTGCGACCTAATCTGCTACTGTTCTGTTGTACAGTAATTGCACGGAAATACGTGGCCTGGGGAGGCGGGGTTTTAACCTGACTGACATTGTTCTGATGACAAAATCAGCTCCCTTACAACTGTAGTGGTGCTGACTGGTTTTAGCTAAGCCAGGAGCTGCAGAGCTGCTGTGCTGAACGCTGGTACACCCCCAGCAGCTCCCAGCTGAGCGCTGCTGCTGCGCTGTGGGACGCACAGGCCGCTCAGCAGGCACAGGGGTCTGACACCCTGCTGCACCTGGGACAAGGTGCATGTGTCACATAGCTTTGTGAAAAGCAACATCAGGAAACACATTGGTATTGAATCCCTCACCCCCTCCCTCTGCTCTCCATGTGACTCTGCTCTGTGCTTGCTCTCCCTGCCAGCCATGACCCAGCTCTGGAGGCAGCCCCTCTACCCTGAGCCATCCCACTGGGATCAAGCACTGAACGTTTTTCCTCTACAGCTTTCCAACTTCCCTCCCCCAGCCTGCCGTTTAATGCACAGACCAGATGTGCGTTTGGAGCTTTGCTATCCGTCTGACAGCACAAGTGAGGCGACTGTTTGTTGCTCAAGTCAAAAATGTAACTATAGACAAGTCATCTATATAACATGCTTAGGTCTTCAGCTGCTGGAACTGCCACAGACAAATGCCAATGCAGAACTGCTGTGCTTCCTACTGGATTAGCATTAGCCTCATCCGTAGTAAGTCTCTGGGAAGAACTACTTGCCAAACAGGGAGAAAGCCATCAGCCAAAGCCTTGGCCCTCCCACAGGACCCAGATCTGAAGTGCAATTTTTTGACTTCAGATTAGCTTAGGGTCTTCAGAAATCTGCACAGTGAAGTCCGAGTGATCACAAGGCCCTGAGGCGCATTTGAGTTGGAGAGGAAGAGGGAAGGATTAGTTCTCCAAGGGCCAGAAGTAATGTGCAGCCCTGGCCAGTGACACTGAGAATAAGGCCAGAGCTGCAGTTTAGCCCCAGTGCTGCAGCTGTTAACTCAGTGCCTCATTGGATCAGGACGTGTGGAGCAGGGGTACACGTCCTGACACCTAATTTTAATAATAGCTTGTAAGTGTCAGTGGTAATGTCATCTCTTTAACAGTGGGCCTGAAGATGATCCAGATGAGAGCATATTATGCCCTGTTAAAACAGATAATCTGCATAAAACTTATGACAAGCCAGATCTTTTCAGTATTTCACAAACTGGCTGAATATTCATTTTTAAGGCACTGTCCGAATAGGTTTGCTCACAGCTGACTACTTATAGCCCATTCCAAAGCTGGCATATACACCAGGGAAATAACACAAGAATGGGGAAAAAATGCAACAACAAACCACCCCCTGTAAAAGCAAGAAAATATTGCCTTCAGCCAAGCCCCTCCCGATTAACATCAGCTATAATGGTGCCAAATTCCAGTAAAACATGGGCTGGCATTTGGTTCAGTACTTACTGGCCACTTCTGTACAGGATCGGTGCAGGGCAGAGCAAAAAGTCAGATTCTACTGTTTTAGGCTTTTCATCTGAAAAAAAAAAAATCACATGATCTTACTATGCTGTGCAGCTTAAATGAGGGGCTGCTAAGTGAACATGCCATGAGGTCCCTCGGTTCCCGTGCTCCCTACTGGTCTGTCCTGGCTGGAACCCACAGCAAGGCAGGCCCAAGGTAAGGAACACGGAGCCCCAGAGCTGGCTGTGAATGTCAGGTGAGCCCCTATTACAGCACTTATTTGAACTACTCAAGCCAGCTCATGTTATTCCAGAGAGAACATTTCCTAGAATCAACGCTGTCTTTGCAGAGAGTGAGAACACTATTAGTGGTTTCCTGGTAGTTGGAAGATGAAGGTTTGTTTCTAATTGGCTCCATCCCAGCACATTGCATTACAGGACTGTTTTATTAGCTGTGACCCAAGTGTCTTTTTCTCCAGTGTTTCTTCTGGTTTTGAGTCTCTGTGATTTGCAAACCTCTCACACTTACAAAGTACCTACCTGTAGAGCACATGAAGCACTTATTTGTAGAGCCTTGTGTCCAGTACAGAATTTCTGTTCTGCAGATATAAGGAAGAGAGGACAGAGCTTTTTTGCCTTATGTGTTTGGTAAGCTGGGGAAAATTCTGCCACTGTGTGCAGAACCATCTGCCCAAACTTCCCCACAGCAGGACTGATGATTTCTGTGCAAGGACTATTTCCTGACTGTTGGGTGAGAGCGGGTAAGTGATCTGCCAGATCAACGTGGGGATGACTCTGTCCTGCATTTCAGGAACAGGCAGAGAGACAAGTGGTTCAGGGGCAGCTGAAGGAGGAGCTGTTGGCATAAATGAGCTTTTCATATGTGCTATAATCTGCACTGACTGCTTGGCCTAGATTTGGGGCTAGTTGTGAGGTGGGGAAGAGGGATTAGCACATTGCCATATGTTTTTGTCTTAATGGTATGTTTCATAGATTATTTTTCTATCCCACAGCTCCATTTGGCAGGTTTCCTTTCTAGCATTTGGTAATGGTTCTTTATAAATGCAGAATGAGAAAGATGCCAAATGCATCCTTTAAAAGCAGGAGAACTGACACAGTAAGGGTGTGCTCAGAGGCTGGTCCCAAAGAGAGCCCAGGCTCTCAGTGAGGGGAACTCAACACCAGCAGATCCTCCCCTGAGTGCCCTCTGTTTGTGCCCCCACATACTGAGGGTTCTGCAGAGGGACTGCCAGTCTTTTGTAGAGGAGACTCCAATGACACGGGGATGACTGACCTTCTCTTGGGACCATCTCCTTCCTCCTGCTACAGCTCTAAGCACCCTGCCTATCTTCCTGTTCATCCTGGCTCCACTGGCCCCCTTTAGGCTTCCTGTGAAGCAGGCCATTAGAACCCAGAACAGAGCTGTAGAGAATGACCTTGTATACTAGGGGAAGGACCACTTGAAATTTTCCAGTTTTCTTCCTGTACTATTCCGCAACCACTTGCTGTTGTCCATAGCTGAAGATGTGGACCGGGGGGGATGTAGAAGGCCCTGGCAAGACCCCATAGAGCAGATTGTGTTTTTATAATCAATACATCACTGTGCCATTCCCCTCCCCTCGTGTGCTTCAGCACACCCCTTTCTAAAGCCAAGAAAAAACAAGCAACCCAGAGCTGTAGTTGGCAATTCTCACATCAGATGGTAGCAAGTGTTTGTGGGCAATAGGAAGCAGAGGTGACACTTGTAATGGAAACTGAAGGGAAATTTATACAAGCGGAATTGACTTACACGGGCTGCCTGCGTCCAGAACTACTGGGTTATCCTGTTATTCTGGCAAATTAGTGTAGGTATTTAACAGGCAGGAGAGATTGGCAGCCCTTTCCAGTATATGCGATATCCAGGGTAAGGAAGAAACTGTACTGGAAACACAAGTTCGATTGTGTAGGAATTTAAGACAGGCTAATACAGAAATCAGCAGGCAGGGAAAAAAAACAGTCGTAGTTTTTCCTTCAAGTACATTTTTGGTTGTTTTCCAGTCTAGCTGGCTTCTAAGGGATTCTGCTTAGAGCTAGAAGTTGGATGTACTTATCCTAGCCATCCACTTGCGCTTCTGGATAGAAAAATCAAACTCAGATAAAAGCTACAGGGAAGTGCCTGTACAAGGTGTCATGGTCACCATCTGAAACAGAATTGCTTTAGGCTATGGCTGCAGTAAGCCCTGATGCTGGGGACACGGAGCTCATGGACTCAACAAAATACACCACTGTTCTGACCTGGCCTTCTTCTATGCTGTTGCAGGAGGAGGACTGATGTGCCCCTGAAACCCACAGCACACCTGGCACACCACGCAGAACAGGCAGAGACCTTGCAAGGAGATAAGGTAAGTGCCTCTGGGAATTGCCATGAAGATTTCTTGGCCAGGATGATCGTGCAGGAAGGAGCCTCAGTCAGTACATTGCAGCCACGGGTTTGTTCATCAGCAAACACCTGCTTGCCCAAACATCAGGAGCCAAACAGTTTGCACCATGCTAATGCCCACAGCCAGGGGGCTACCAACACCACTCACAGCCAACGGCATCTGGTAGCAAAACCAAACCACTGAGAGGAGTGTGAAACAACTTTCCTCCCCTTACTAATCCTCAGAGTTTCCCTGTTCTCCTCCTCTTTGATATTTTTCTCTTTCAGTTTTCATCAGCTGAGGTAATGAGAAGCAAAATCAATCACTGCCTCAGGACTACAAAGGCTGACAATCCACACTTACGGATTGTAGTTCCATTCACTTGATAGGTACAAGTCACGCTGTCGGTTCTCCCACCAAGGGTTAAGCCGCTTCCTCTGAGAACAACTTGAAACTCCTCTGGAGGGAAAAAGCAAACACACAAAATCACCAAACTTCAGTGCACTGCAGTAAGTTACACCAGGGCAATTTCATTTAGTCTGCAATAAACAAAGCAGAACATAGTAATGCTTTCAACTCAGTAAGATCTCCTTTTTTCCTGAACCCTTGTACTGAATTCTCCTTAGAAATGGGAAAAGTCAAGATTTGTTCCCAATCATTATTGAGACAGCCCTATGAAACTGGAAGTGGATTCAGAATATCACCAGGATCTGGGGCTCAGCTGCACAGTAAGACACAGTTTCTCAGTGAATGAGAAATGAGAAATCTGTGACTCAGAACAAGAAGATTCCTCAAACCCAGATCAGGCTCACTTGAAGTGCCAGATGAAGAAACCATTTCTCTTTAGTACTATTTCTCTGCAAGTTGCCTAAGGGCCATGCTATCTGTGAGCTGTGCGGAGGAGTGAGAGCAGTTTTTTTACCAGGGCCAGTGACTTTACCCAGAGCATCCATGATTTCACAAAAATATCCAAGTAACATTTTGCAACTACCTTATTTTGATTGGTCTCCAACTATGTATGGATTATGAAGCTCAGAAAGAAGACAAGGCCTTAAAATTCTGTGCAGCTCTTCTATTTCATTAATATATTGCTCTTGCTGCCCAAAAACGCAGTCGCGTGCTTTATTGCTCACACTCCACAGATGTTGGGGCAGATTTGGGACAAGTGGAGAGCAGACTTAAGGGAGAGGGGCAAGTAAGTGCTCTCAACTTCCATGTGCATCATCCAAGCTATGGAAGCAAGCCCTGCTGGTCAGCTCCTCTGAGGAGAACAAGAAGTCAACAGAGAAATCCAATGTTTCTTTAACTTCTTGAGGACTAAAGTTAGAGATGTTTTATTCTAGAGACATGCAATTTTCTTTCGGATAAAACAGGGAAACCACAGTCCTATAATAATGGGATAGTATATCAAAATTATAAAACCTTACCTCCTACGCAGACACTGGATGGCTCCAAATATAAAATCTCAGTGCACGATTGTTTCAAAACCTATTGCAAAGAAGGAAATAGTCAAAAATAGGTTTCATAGTGCTATTTCCATGAGCAATCTCACTTGAAAACAAACGCTTATCCCTAGAACACACATACAGCTACAGGTTTGGTTTGCTAAGTCTGACTTTGTAGGACACTGCCTGGAGCATGTGCAGGTCCTGCACAGTCAAGTCTAGGAGTTCCTAAGGCTTGGATTAGTTTGTTAGACCCCAGAGAGCCTTCAAAATATAATGATGTCCAGATCCATAACCTAATTTTCCATGGACGCCAATCCTAATATTTAAGCCAAAAAATAATCACAAGGAGCCTGATCCAAAACCTAATCCAGTCAAAAGCAGTCTTCCAACAATCAAGCCTGGTCAAGCCAAGTGCACATTATTGCAAGCGCTGGCACCGTGCCCTACGTAAAGCGGCACAGGAACACGTGGTGTTCCTGACTGCGCTGCCTCCCGTTGGATGGGGACCTCACTTTAGCTCTCCCTATTGTAAGTGGTATTTTTAGCAGGCATTTGTAAACATTCCATGGCATCGGTTCAGGTCCCTGTAATCACACACACGGCACAGAGTCCTGTTACTGTCCCCTCTCTATCTCCATTTGCCAGGTCTGTGCCTGCTGCTAAGCTGCCCTGACTCCCTGGGAATGTCCCTCTGTCTTACTCTTAACTCCTGCCTTCCTCTCAGTAGGACTGTTTACACTCTGTCCATGATGTTTCCCAGTGGTTCGTGTTGCTACATATCCAGGCTCAGCAGAAACAATCACGTAGTCACTGTTCTGACAAGAAGCACGCCAAGCTCCAAGAAAGAGAGCATCCTGCCTCACTGAACACTTTCCATATTGCCTCTCTCCCCACAAACTGTTGTGCACAAATTAATTTTTTAGTGTTTTAAAACCCATGTTAAATATTAAGTAGTATTTAAGAAAAATGGAGACCTTGCAAGCGCATGCATTTGGATGAGACACAGCAACAGAGATCTTAGGAAAGAATGTAGCCTGGAGTTCAGTGCAAGCCAAGCCGTTCGTATTAACTGAGGATCTCGCTTCCAAAAAAGGGCTTTAGCCTTTTGATTCTTACTACAGTGTGGAGAGAAGTTTCCCGTGGCTTGTTTGGGGGCTGGGGAATAGTTCGTGTAGCATTTTATTCCTTTGCTGTAAAAGCATGTTCTATTTTTTTCACTGAAGAGTCAGATGAACAGCCCAAGTGAAGCTGAGACCAGAAGTGAGCTTTATGTGAAGCACAGATCCACCAGGTGGCACAGAATTCAGTAATTTTGTTTTTAGAGGGAGAACCTTCCAACCCCTGTCCTGGCCCCATTTTCCCAGTGTCTGAGGGGGGGGGTCAATGGTATGAACTGGAGGTCAGGGAGAGGGGAAAACAGTGTGGGACAGGATCTGACTTCCCCTGCAAAGCAGTAGTTCTCTAATTGCATTACATCCCAGGGTGAATTTTCTAACACTCTGCTTCCAAATGCAATATAAATCAGGAAAAAACCTACCTGAACATTTTTAACTACCTTGGGATTTAAGAATAAACTGGGACGGGCAGACACAACAACCCCAACTGAGCTGAAATATGGTGTAGATAAAATTATCACAAATCATGAACAAAAGCAAATTTCAATACAGCGTTCAGGATACACTGATTTCCTGCATGGAAGCCATTTTCATACATGCTCTTGATTAAGTAGGAGAATACCGGGTATTAATACTGCTCCTAGAATTAACTTCTTTGACAATAATTTTTCACAATTTTTATTACTGCTGTCTTCTGCTTAGCTTAAGCAAACTGTACTGTTTAGAGACCCTGTCTCTTTGCAAGGGTGGTGGCCTAGTTCTACCATTTTCCCCCAAAGCTGATATTGGGGTGAAAAAAACCTCTGAAACTACTAAAATTTGGGTTAGTGAATTTATCAGGTTCTTTTCCATCCTTCAAAAACCCTCTTGATACTCCATGCTTGAAAAAAAAAATAAGGATAATGATAGAGAAATCTGCCTTGTCCCCAAAAGCCCCTCCCTTCAACAACAAGTTACCTTAAAAAGCAGAATCAAACCTCGTAAAGGACTAACTGGATTCAGGTGGTACCAATCAGAAGCACATAGATATAGTACTTTGCTTAACCTCTGCTTATGCTCTGGGTTCTCCTCAACACTGCCTTCTAAGCAACACCGAAACACTGTTCAGAACTGAGTTTTCCTACAGTTAAATAAAAAACATCACATTCTCTGTGGGGTCCAAGTCCATGAGCTGTCCTGAGCACAAGCCATGTGTATGGTTTGGCTCACAAGGATTCTGCCACAATGGAAAACTGAGAATATTTTCAATACAACAATTATTGCATGTGCTTTTATGTGTGGGGGGAAAAGAACATACTTGCACCTCTTACAAGAAGGTACAGAAACTTGATGCCTTTCTTTATTCCCACTCACTCTTTTCTATCTGTTTTAATCTTTTTTTCCCTTTCCATCCAAGCTGCTCTTTCTGGCCAGCACAATGCACCCAGCACTCCAATACAAAGTTTATTTCCCCTGAGGAGAACTGATGTGAAGGCATCTTACCCATTTTCCCTATGATTCACGTGCATTTATTTACCATGCCTTCATGCCCCTGCCCTTTGGAATTTAAAACTAACTTAAAGCTATCCTGATGTGGAAACCTGGGCTGCAAAGTCAGCAAGACCTAAACAAACTCCACAAAAATCTACACGATGCTCCCTCTTTTCCAGTTCAGGATAATCCAAGACACTGCAAATTCATTATTTAGAAACCTCCTGCCCACAAGAAAAGTTGAAATAATAACTCTATAAGGCCATCCTTGGATAGGATAGTTAATGATGAATGAATTCATCAAAAAGGAATTCAAATAAGACAAATTGCCTTAGTTTAACAGCATTCAAGGAGAGATTCAGAGAATTGATGTCATCCACTTCATCTTCAGAGGTCCACAACAAATATAGGACTCTCTGCCCAGGCTCAGAAAAAGCTTTTCTCTCATTCCCTGCCCTCCCCCTCCTCCCAGCGCTGGCTGGCCCAGAGAGAACCAATTCCCTACAAACCCAAGCACAAAATAGAGCAGAAACCTGTCAGCCTTTGTCCTGCTGTCTTGCAGCTTCAGAAGGGGAGAACTGTGGTAAGGCTAGAGGGTGTTCTTTGCCTTCTGAGGCTACCTGTGCAGTGCAGAACTGGCTCCAGCTGGAACCAGATCCTATCGAGGTAAAGTGACTGCAGCTGTGAGCTCATTATCAAAGGTGTGGCTGTTGGGACAAGAGAAGGCAGTCGAGTTCTGTTCTTCAAGGTAGTCCGTCTCTTGGACTGTAAGAAAATGAGACATGGAATCCAGACTCCAAACATCCTCTTGTTCAACAACAACACAACAAACTTCTGAGGAAACAATTCTGTAGCTTCTTCATGTGCAGGACTTGTTAACTGCTGCCAAGCTGCAGCAGCAGCAGCAACCAAGCATCTTAGATTTTAAACACTGGTGGTTTTTAGGGCCATTTCTTAGAGCAGCCGGCACAGGAAGCAGTGGCATGAATGCAGCTTGTGCCAGTGCTCCACACTGGCTCTGCTGCCTGGCACTGCTCTCCAGGGATGGCTTGATGCAAGGTCGCCTCCTAGCCCTTCAGTGAAATCCCTTCTTACAGCTTTTAAGTGAGTGGACACTCCAGTTTCTATAGCATCTCTCAGTAAAGCAAGTCAATCACTTCAGAACACTTCTGAGAGCAGAAGCTACCAGACTAGAGGCATCCAAGATACCCAGGGGACTCGCAAGCCAACTCACCCTTGATGCAAACTCGCTGGCACACGTTTGGTCCTGCCTGCCCAAACAAGCTTTTCTTTGCTGAAAGGGTCACTTGTCTATCAGCTGCTGGGCTGCCCAGCTCCTCTGCGACCATCATGGCCATGCAAACTGGGGCTGTGGACCTGTCTCCAGGCTATTTCAGTGGCTTACAAGTAAGAACACATGTAAATCTTCTTAAAACAGTTGTAGGAAGTTCATTTATCAGGTCCACTCATCCATACCGAAAGCTTTATCAGCTTTTCCCTGTGGCCCCACTTTTCACCTAGTGCATTTTTCCCAGACCAACCTGATAGTTAATGAGTACTTAAAACCCAAATCCATCCTCATGGCTTTCTATGTACTTCCCACTAGAAGGCTCCTGAAGGCTTATACAAGCTTCAGTCCACTATTTCTAAAGCAGTGGATTCCCATATTTGTCATTACTAACACATTTCCTCCTATTAGAGCTGTTCCAGAAACACTGCCTGTTTCTGACCTGCAGGTGTCTGAATTGACAGCTCTGAGCTGCAGAAACACCCCACACCCAAATTCTGACATCAGCAATGAAAGGGCAGATGTCCCTACAGCATGCTGCACAAAGGCAGCCAACTAACAGGGTGACATCAAGCTCCCCACTGCTCACGGTCTTAGCAAACTCCACCTCTGTTAATAAATTTAGCCTTGTCAGAGATCTTTCCCCTGCTTTATGCAACGCTTCCTCTTGTGGAAAATTTGCTTTGTGGATCTTCCAGGACCTCTTTAACCTGTCACAGACCAGGCCTGGCTCTGCCTGGACTCTTCTTTTTTCACCTTTGCTTCCGCCTCTTACAAGTTTTCATTGTTTAACAGTGAAGTAGGATGGCTCCTGCAGCTTTTTGAGTATTTAGCCTGCCATACCCTCAGCACATGCTGAGGGACACAGCTGTACCAGGCAGCACAGTGTTACACATACAGCAACTTTCCCTTCCAGAACTCTAATGAAGGTTTTGTTCCGTGAAAATTGTGAGAACAATGCACTAGTAACAAGCCATGAGCAGCCCAACAAAATACGCTAAGTGTCAATTTATCTTGCCACCTCATTCGGTTTCACTTAGCCCTGTATGCAGTTCCAAACTTTTTGGCAGCTGGCAGTACCATAAATCATAACTTGCATGGCATCTGTTCTTGCCTAGAACCACACACTGTGTACAGGGTTTGGGTAGGTCATCATCACAGCTGGATTTTTCACTGAACCACTGTAATGATTTCAAGTCTTGAAAATGCTCTATGGCTGTGTAAAGTGTTTGCTTCCTGGAACAGAGGTCAGGATAACCAGGAACTGATGGAGGGAGACAGCTGCTGACACATTTTGGTCAGACTTAGCATGCTAATGACTCTGAACAACTAAGGATTTCTAGGGCCACCAGTGGCCTTTCCTCCCTGTGGATCCATTCAAACTTGCACCTCTGTTTACATCAGTGCTCACTGGAAGCTGACCCCAAATCAGGCTGCTGTGATTTTTGGGGAAAGGCAGCGTCAGTCTCTGAACAAAAGTGTATGTACTGTAGTAGAACAAATGCGTCCAACCTGCTATTTCCAGAACCTCTTTTTACAGAAAAGAAAATGTTCACCTTTAAAAGCTCATCTTTGTTCTACTGCCATATGAAAAGACTTGTGCAAAACCCACTGATAGCACAACAGGATCACTTCCACACTTTGTGTGTGCACAGATTATATTCCTAGAGTTTTATCTCCTGGTCGGCACACAAAGCCTGTGCCTGGAGTGCAGTCCATGGACACACTGCCAGCCAAACTGTGCACAGTGAGCGTGCACAAGTCAAATGGTAGCACAGCCCTGAGAGCCCACTTGCATGGCAGCCTCAGAGCTGCAGGCAGTAGCTTTTCTGTGGAGACTTCCTTTTTCTTTCTTCTCTCCCTCCCAAATGTGGGGTCTGTGATTTTCTCTACGAATGCTACAAATAGAACAGCTGGTGAGCAAAACTGTAACCTCACGGAGAACAGAACTAGAAACTAAATGCTGTCGATGGTGTGACATGCCATGAGGATGTGCTTTCCTCTTGTACTGTGCCAAGCTTCTCCCTCAAGTAACCACAAAACCAGCCTCGTCAAGAGCTGCATCTCTCATCAGGATATGTATTTCAAGACACAGTGATAAGCATGCTCATGTAGTTGTCACTGCAACACATGGATGTTCAGTGTGATAAATCTACAGCAAGTGGGGGGCAGGAAGGTGAGGTCTGAGAGGGCCCTAATAACATAAAGAGTGCTTTAATCTAGCTTGAGCATTCCGTGCTTCAGCTGGATCTGTGCATGCAGGAAAAGCCTCCACGACTGCCAGCTGTGGGCCTTTTCTTCATGAGGCATTTCCTGCACCAATGGGCTTCTGGTTTAGCTGCTCAAAATGCCACTGGGTGTGGGGTGCAGCTATTTAAATGGTAGGCAACACCAGGGCTCCTGTGTACACAGGTGGAGCAGGGCATGCAGGTGGGGTCCAGGAGCCCAGATCAGAGCTGTGGAAAGCTGTCCTAGCCTACAGAACACTGCTCTTGAGCAAGGCCATTCTCTGCTGAGTTAATGCCTTCTGGAGCCCCATCCCAGCTGGGGGCTGTGGAGCTCCTCGGAGGAATGGATGATGAAGGCAGCATTGTGCTGGTGCCCATGTCCAGCTGAGCTCAGCCAGGTGCTTGGTTTAGTTCCTAAAACTATTCTGCTTTATTCCTTCCAATTGGCTGAATCAGGACTGGGCTTACCCCATGTTTCCATGTGGGTTTGTTTTTCTATGAGTCACTTAGAAGTACTACTGGCAGCTTGCTTCCTTTTTTTCTTTTTAACTCAAACCTTTTTATTTTCCCCACTATTCCTAAGACAGTTAAAAGGAAACAGAAGTAAAGCAGGAGGTGTTTAGTTGGTTTGCTGGACTCACTGGTTTTGTTCTAGAGAATGAAATGCTGACTGTGCATTGAGCCAGATTTTTTGTGCTGAATTCAGTGACTCTTATGGCATGTAAAGTGAACATGCGTGAACTCAGGGTGATGAAGAATTTAAGGCGTATGTAGGCTGGCATTGTTACAGGTTTCTCATTCATGAGCTGTTGCTTTTTTTACCTAAATAGGACTTGTACACCCTAATAGTGTAGCAGAATTAGGCTTTAACAAAAAGGGATCTGGAGTAGGTTACAAGAGGAACCTCTAAGTAAGAGGAAAGTTTAAAGTAGAGCCCTTGATTTCTGTGATTACACTCGAGTAACCTTAATCAGACTTTTTAAGGGAGAAGCACCTTCACAGCCCACCTTCGGCTCTGGACAGGCCAGCCTGTCCATATAGCAATTAATGTTTGAACTCCCTGAAATTAACTGTTTCCAAAGTGAAGCCTTTCATTCTTTCTAGTGTTGGTTTCATATCACATGCCTCTGCTGCGTTCAAGCAAGCTCGGTCATTTATTTCCCCAGTGCCAATCTGTGCGGAAAGCCATGAGGCAGCAGGACCACCTCAGACTAGACGGAAGACAATCAATTCAGGGTGACTTGGAATGAAACACATGCTTTTCAAGGAAACACCGTTTTGGTACTTCTCTCCCATGAAGTTAGAGCAGGAACTGCAGCAGTTAATATCTAATAGGTCCTGCCTTTCTCTGCTGCCAAACATCTGTGCTCGTGACTACACCTCGCTGCCAAGCCCGGCCTGCTCCCTTGATGCTGCTCAGCAGTTCTGTGGACAAAGAGGGAGGGGAAGGGGAAGGCTGCTACCCTGTCCCCTATCTAAGTGAAAAAAATCCCTGAGACATATGGTCTTGCATAAAATCACCACTTGAGAGAAGCCTGGCGCGGCGTTAGGTTAGTGAGAATATTCTAATTACACCAAGGCTGAGCAGCACCTCATTGGCAGCCACTGAGAAAAGCAAATGGAGATGACAAAACTGCGGGTCATGAGATGCGTATTTTAACAGTATCGGAACCTTTACCCCCAAATTACTAAAAACAACCCTAAACCCATTACTTACCAAGTAATGTAACTAGGAATCAAGACAAACTGTTACTTTCCATAACAGGAAAAAAGTTGTTTGGGCTATTTTTTTTCTAATTAGTAAGAAAAATCTGGCTCAAAGAAACTTCTCACTAAGGAAACACTGGATTTCATTTGGACCTGTGACTGCTTCCTTAGGAGCAAGTTGTACAGCATCCCTTATGTAAGAGAGCTGCCAGCCGTGCAGGGCTGGCTGACAACTCCCATCCCAATCACAGGGCACAGGCACGCTCACACTAACCGGAGCCGTGTCAGTGCCGGTGCTGGCTTATCAAGCTCACTGTGCTCCAGGAGAACATTATATGGTTTGTAATATGTCAGAGAATGTCAAATTAAGGGCTGCACAGCAGTGAAGGGTAGAGCAGAAAGCATTCTATTCCAGGCCATTGATTCCTTTTAACAACTACATGCAGTAATTCCCAAAACTATCTCTTCAGTCTCAATCACATGGAAAACATAGCACAGCGTTAGTTCTGAACCTTGCACCCAGTGCAGCTTGAAGATTAGACTGTCCAAGGGGATTAAAGAAGATGACTGATTTAATCAGAATAATTCTTTTAATGATAACTTGCTGCATTTCTCCTCCCCCCACCTCTTTAAATGTCTAATAGTTTGCTTCCTGGATTCCCAGTGCATAAACGAAGCATATTTTCTTCCTACAGGAAATGATCTAATTAAGTTGATGTATAATTGATAATGAACCGTTTAAGCTGATTTTGGCCTTGAAAAATCTTAACCACGTACAGTCAGCTGGCTGACCCCTCCAGTTCATCCGCAGAAGAGGGACAGCACTTAGGGAAAGGGAGGGAGTAGGCTGAGCACACTGCCCAAGGAAGTGTAGGGAGGCAGCCTAGCTTGAGGGAGCTGCACAGGCTGGACAGAAGTAGGGATTACTTGAAAATCACATAGTCCCTGATTGCTGCTCAGCACCCAAGTTGCAACCTGGCCTCTAAGACAGCAGGGTTTGGACAGCAGAGCTTGGTAAGCACCCACGTGAGAGACATGGAACCAGCAGCGTTCTCCGGTGTCTAACCTTGGAGCACCACTGTGGCAGTGGGGAAGTTTCCCACCCTCCATAAACACAAATTCTGTTGCCTTATAGCAGGTACCAGCGGGAGATGCTGTTGGACTCGTGTGAGTTCGGTAATTCACCCTCCTCCAGTGCCAAAGCCAGGTCAGCCTGAGGAAGTGCTGCTGACAGCACAGCTGGAGCAGAAGGCATCAGATTCATGGAGAGAGGCTGGAGCACATCCTTGGGAAGCCAATGCAGTAAGTTTTATAAACATAAAGGCTAAAATTGTTCGTCACATGAATAGCTCTTGCCTACCTCAACAAAACTGACTCCCCTTCGCTAGATTTTAGTTTTGTCCCTGCTTGGGAGCCAACTGACTGTCCAACATGGTTTGGGGGCTTTCCTCCCTGCTGACTTTGTGTTCATAAGGCAAACAGGGACAGGTCTGCTTGTCACTAAGTCTTGTCAGCAGCCTGCGGGCCCCCCTGAGGACTCCCCTCTCTGTGCTGAGCAGCGGGGCACAGGCACGGTGACAGCAAGTGTCACCACGCTCCAGATGAGAGGTGACTCCGTGAGGTACTGGCAGCGGCTGGGCGTGCTGCTGCCATGCACGGTTTGTGCAGCAGCTCCCTGCGGGCCCTTCTGCGCTGGCCATCACCAAGCCAAGGAACTCCAAAGTAGCAATGCACTGCCGTGCACAGCGAGTGACACAGGAACCATCCAGCTGACATGGAAACCCCCAGGATATTCAGTAGATACCCTTCACTGGTGTCCAAATGGATCAGAATGCCAGAGGGATTTTGCTGACTGCTCTTTGCAACAGGAGCAGACTTCCCTCTATCACCCACAGAGTTTTACTGGAGAGAATTTATACTTTTATCACAGTGAATTTATATTTTTACAGCACTCCCTGTTTATACCCCTTTAGCCAAAGGCTGACACTGGGTGAATCTACGTTTTTTTAAGGACCTTGTGTGCATTTAATCTTTTGTTTAGCCTCACTGGTCCCAGGTGCACTCCTGGGATGGATCTAAGTAAGTCCATGTCAGCCTGGGAGTTTACATCCTGCCAAAGCTGAGGTCTCCTCTCCCCTGGTCACCCCTTCATCGGGAGGCAGATCCTTGAGTATCCCAATTTGCAACATTTCCTGGACAAATTGACAGCTTTATGCTAAGGGTTAGGGTTTTTCCCCGAGAGGCTCAGCCAACTTGGAGAGAATTTTGCTTCAATTTACAATGCTCTGGGTGGTGCAACTACTCAGTTCACTTTACTCGATCTATTTTTATTTTGTCCATTATGTTTAACAATGGGCTTTCCATGCAAAATGAACAAAAAAACCTGAGCACCTGTAAAATGAACAAGCAGAAGGAGATTTTAGCAATTATATTTCTAATCCTTTCCAGGTAGAATTTTAAAGAAATTTTTTAACACTGAAAGATAAAACAACTTTTTGCTGACCCTTTTTTGAACTGACTACTTCCTCTAAAGTTCTGCATGTATCAGTTCCTGTAGTCTTATCTGATAAATTTTTGTGGCATTTCCTAAGAATGAAATATATTTTAACTTCCTGTATTAAGTGCTGTCAACTTACTTTAGTATAAAAATGTGTTTGTCTACTTAGAGCTGTCATACACTCTAATAATGTTACTAAAGTGAGTTCCCTTAATGTAACTTTTCAAGGTACCAGCCTTGTCCAATTCTGCCTGCAGAGACAACCAGACAACTTTCATTCACGAATCAGCAGGACTTGTGTTTAATTAAGGGTTTCATTTTCTTATCTAGTACTGATTTCTGCATGGTGACAGAAATTGTGCCCTCCCAAAGCCTTCACACTGTTCTGGCTTGCTCACAAGGCTACACTCTGTGTAATAATCAGCCAAACCCCATCAGTAACTGTTCCTGAGAGTGCAGTAACTTGCCTTCAGCGTTTTGCTTTTAAGCTCTAGAGTTTTGCTCAGATTTATTCACCCTGACAATGCTGTTTAGTTATGACTTCATAAGCTAGGTATGAGCAATGCTGGAGAGCAGGAAACTTCACAAAGCAGCCCCCTGTTCACAAGTCTGCATGGAGTTGTAGAATTGGTAGTGGATGTTCTTCAGCAGAAACACAACAACATGGAGGTGGCTTCAACCATTCTCACTTCTCTGGGATTTTATTCAGAACTAATGTTACAACATGGCACGAGCTCTCCAGCATGTAAGCCAGGGTTACTCTAAATGTTCATCTTGACTATCTTGAATGTTAATCCCTGGTCATGATTAGACAGATTTTGCGTATCTGTCCAGAGAAAATAAATTAGAATATATACTGAAAGCAACTGCAGGAGCAGGTACTACAGATGCTCTGTGCTAAAACTCATCACTTTTTTTTTTATTACCAATAACAAACACAGAATTAACTGCTCAGCTCTCCTGGAACACAGTACAAACATAACAGGATACCAGCCAAATAGTCTCATACCTGGAGAGATCAGTGTAGTACAGGCTCCTGCATCATTCCTACTCAGCAGTTCTGGGTTGTAGTTTTGCTCAGGGGTTTTAATTGCTGGGTTGTTGCCATTTCTGAAGACAATGTTTCTTCTGAACAGAAATTGTTTAACAACATTCACAGAGGGTTTCACAACTGCACCTTTGACTCTGTACTTTGAGTAATACTGCTGTATATTTGCGACATTATCTCCTTTTCATCTGGTTCGAAATTAGCTTTCTCCTTTAGATCAGTGTCTCTGAGTCTGTATTCTCTAGCTAACTTGCAAACTGAAATGAATTTGTAATAGTGACTAAAAAGGAAAACTGTGACTATTTCATGTTCAATTAGATCTATTTATCAGTGCTGTAATGTTATGAGAACGATTGTAACAATCACTCAAAACCCCTGCAAAGAAAACTGAGTATTAACTACAACATACCAAAATATCCTAGTAATACTGCCACCATACATGCATTAGAAAAATCCCCCCTACACACAAAATCCAAACCAACCAGAAACTCTACTTAGGGATACTTCCATCCACGCTCTATGGTAAAAGCCCAGTGTTGACATGTCCAGTGTCCGGGCTGTAAATAAACCCTGAACCAACTCAGGTGCTCAGAAGCAGACCTTGCATCTAAGCTGTAGAACAGTGTACATCAGTTTGCTTTTCCTGTCACTGCTAAGCTGTTACCTTGAAACAATGCACTGCCATTCTGTGTGTCTGGTCCTGTTCTACAGGCTAAATCTGGGACTTTTACAGCCGGGTTTTTTGTAAGTGCTAGAAGAAGTTGGATTGAGGGCTTGTGCAAACACCATCTGGCATATCTTATCAGGAAAGCTTCCCTCCCTGCTGACACAGAAGTGAAAGTGCTTTAAAGTTCCTGGGAGGTATAGAATCAGCAGGCTGGCACTGCTACTAGCCAGAGACTGCCCAAATCCACCTTGGCTGAGAATGTAGGTAGCGGGACACCCTACAGCTTATGCTAACCTTCCATGTGTTTGAATGACAGACTGTTCAAGTTGAGCTCCTCAGAAACCTCAAACAACCCTACTTCTGCTGCTTCCTCAAAGGACAAGAGGACTGGGGAGCCCTGATCCCTCAGAAGGTCCCCATCTGCAGGTCAGTGACCCTCGCTGGAGGGGAAATGCCAAACACAAATGTCTTTACGCCTCTATCCCTGACATACTTATTTGAAAAGTAGTATCCTTGGAAACATAACGTCATCAGCTGGGGTTAAACATTTAGCTCTTATGAAAAAGCCCAGCACTGGCACTTCGATCATTTGCACCAGCAGCATAGCTGAGTCCTCTAAGTCTTTCAAATGGCATAGAATGAGATTTTAAATAGTAAAGGTTTTAGGCAGTACCACATGGGCTGCACTATCTTTTCAGGAGAATAAATGTCAATGCATCAGAAGATTGATAACCTTTCTTTAGAAAGCGCAGGGAAGATTCTGGAACTACATGTATTTTAAGTAACAAGAAGGAAAATAAGTTGTTGCATTAGAGCATTCACAAAAACCACACTGCTCAAGGGAAGTGATAAATTCATGACTGTGTAGTATCCTGTATGTGACTAGTACCCTTTTGTTATTTAAAGAAAAGGAAAGGGAAATGAATGATAGTGGGCTCTCTTTCAGAAGAAGGATTTGATTATTGCTTTTGACTTAACTTCTGCCAGTAAGCCTGTTTGCACTGTGCTGCCTACATGCAGCAGCAGCACTGTTAACCTTGCATAAAAGACACAACCTTCAGTCTAAAATGAGACAAATAAATTTTGTGTCCACAACCACAGCTGAAAACAGTGTCAAGCCACTGATCACAACCAAAATGTTTCTCTTTGATCCCTTCCCGCAAACCACAGTAATCGGCTGAATGGCCTCATCTCACCAATGGGAGCTTCTCATGCCATGCTGAAAAGTGGAAGTGAGTCGTACCACTTATTGGGATAACAAGTGGTTAAAGTCGTGGATTTAAAACACTCCTCTCTGTATGTAAAGATCTGGGTAATTCCTAAATTGCACTTATTCCCCAGGATTTTAACTAGTTGTTCTCAACTCTCCCAGAGTAACAGTCTCCACTTTTTGCAGTCTAAACCCAAAGCAGCCATTCATCAGAGCATTCCCCAAACTTCCCACACGAACACCCCTGTCCTTGTGAGGAGTCCTCAAATTCTACACGAGGTCTGAGCATGAATAACTGCAGGAGGCGCAAGCAGTGCTGATTTACAGAACTGCAACTCTAAGGTAAGGGGGAGGGAACTTCATCATTCATGCAACTCCTGCCTTAGGAACCAGTTCTGCCTAGAAAAGGAAGTGGGACTGGAGAGTATGCTCTAATCTTGAGGAAATGTAAAACTTATTGCCTGCTACTCACCGAATTGATTATCCCCTTAAGTGCTTGGAATCCTCCAGTGACAGGGAAGACTTGCTCTTTCACATCAGCAATTCTTTCCAGCTTTGGAGAGAAAATGCATGCAAACACGTGAATCATCTGGAAACTAAATTCATCACACTGCTTTACACCCTTAAAATTTAAATGGATGTGTAAAAGCAACCCTCATCAACTCTGGAAAGAGAAGGAAACTTTAGAGTTCTCTCACAGCTAACTAAGAGTTTTCTGAACTGGAGGACATACTACAGCTGACTGCAGCTAACAAAATGGTGGCTAATCATCGTGGCAAACACCACACTGAAGAAACCTTTCAGGGCCTGTATCTTGGTAGTGATTTTGTAACTCTGTCCAGAACTACCTTCCCTGTTGGCTCTGCCTTTCACTAAAAACCCTTTCTCTGCATCTTCTGCAGGAAGGAGCCTTTTGTGTAACTCTCCATTTAAGCCACTTTGACAGAACAGCAGTAGCCACAGCCTTCACTGGGACACAGCAACTCTGGAAGAGCTCTTCAATGAAGGACATGAATCCCACGTTCTTTTCCTTATCCCAAGACTATTACAAATACACTGCTAGAATCTTGTCTACAGCTCCTCTGTTCATGTGATCAGTACCCTGACCTGGCTGCCATTCGAATGAAAGGGGCTTGCCTGCACCCTCTCCGTTGGCAGCTCCCAGTTAACAAGGGGATTTCCAATGGGTCTCCTTGGCAGTGAACATGACACCCACACATTCTATTTATGTCTACGTACACATCTGAGAGTGTTTCCTGAGCAATAGAAGACATTACGCTGCCTAATGTAAGTAAAATTAAATTTCTGTACTACTTAACATTAACTCTGTAAAACCCTGGGTTGACGTACTGCCTAGTACTCTAAAATAGTAATGTTCTTATTCTTACTTGTTCTTGTTCAAAATCCTGGACACCAACACAGTAAACTCTCGCTCCCAGCTCTCTGGATTTCCTTGCCTGTGGCATCACAGAACAGAGAAATAAGCATTTTTTTTATTCAACAGGCAGCACCCAAACTCTGCAGAGCATGACGTATTTCAAGCTCACACTCACCTCCTTCTCTGCATACAAGGGAACCTGACCATCCAGCTTGCCATCAGTCAGTGCAATGATGATACTAGAGAACCTCGAGGCCCCTTGCTTCGCAATTTGTACATTGGCCTGAAAACAACAACAAAAAAATTATTTTATTTTTTACTGTCACCTTAAAACTACACCCAAACTTGTAACTGTGATGCATCTTCTAAGCATGTAATACAACATCTGAAATAACAGCCTCATCCTCAAGCCTCTCTCTGACTTCCTTGAACTCACTACCAGCAGGGAAATCCCTCATTGGTCTTTTCAAGCCACCATTGAGCCCATCTCCAAAGCACTGGGGTCACTGACCTGTCAACCCTTGCCAACACGCAGTCCTTCCAGGATAGATCTCTTCAAATCCACTGTTAGGATTTCCTTTGCTACCCCCCAGATTTCAAGTGCAGTCAGTAGGTTCCAAGATATAAACAAAATGGCTTAAAACTATTTTTTTTTTAACAGCAACAAAATTCTCTTTGCCCAGTTTTTCAGTGTGCATATCCCGGTTACAAACGTGGCTCTACAGCCATAGTGAAAGAATTGATTTGTCTGTAACAGTGAAAGCTTAGATCCTCACCTTCAGGGCCAACGCTTTCAATAAAACTGGATTACTTGAACTAAGAAAATATAAGCAGCTGAGAACTCCATAATTGAGACGGTCCAAAATGAAGAGCATTTGTCTCACAAACGCTGCTCTGTGCAGTAAACTCTCCCCAGGGAGAGCATTCTGGAAGGCACCACAAGCCCCGCAGCTCTACCGAGCTGTATGTGACTATTTGCCATGTCACTGGGATGCTGGGTGAGCTCTGAGATCCACAACACAGACCCATGCTCTGTGAGAAGGAGCAAGTCAGAGAAATTCTATATGGCAAATTGCTGTGATGGCTAATCATCTTCTGTATGGGATTTGCAGAGTGTCTAGGCAACCGTGGGACCACTTAGGCAACCAGAAAGATTTGAGCGTAACAGACTGAGGTGTACAATCAATCTATTTATATTACAGGTTGTTATCCGAAGGGTGAGAACAGAGTATGTGTTGATTGCAAGAATATGAGTAAAACCTACCTGTTTTAGTCCTTCATGTATGTATGTCTCACCTGCTGGTATCACCTCCTCCAGATCCTTAAGACCTTTCTTGATTTCCTCTCTCCAAACAAAACAAAAAAAAAGGTAAGAGACTGGTAGTGTGACCTTAAGTGGGGAAAGGGTGTAATTTATCAATTGAAAAAAAGTATTTGTCCTCAAGGAGAACCAAAATGAAATTATGTAAATTAGAGCCTTTAGCTAGGATCCCACATGGAGGCAGATTGTGTATTCCTGACAGAAGTGGAACTGTGGGAACAGGTATTTCCGACCTATCTAACACAATACGCTTCAGTGAGTCAAAAAGCTGGAATCAAGGAAAATGTTCAGGTGAAGCAGATAATGTGAAGAGTAGCAAAACCTCAGCATTACATAGCCCAGTAGAAATTCTGTTACATTAGGTCTATTTTGCTACTTTAAACCAACTTTTCTTCCTGCAATCAAAGAAGAAATCCCCTAAAACAGCAGTTCTATTTCAACAGAAATCTTCCAGGCCAATATGCAGGAATTTATTCACGTAGAACTGAACTGCAATAATTAAAACCTTTGCCCTGAAGTAAATATCAATAGGCAAAGGCAGCATCTGCAAGACACCTTTTGTGCCCATGGGAAAAGAGCAGGATTGAGGACAGTTTTTGATTTTTTACTGTCACTGCCTTTTTGTGTGACCTTTCATAAGACATCCTACACAGGTCCACACCTCACTTAGATTTAACAGGAGAATACATCTGCACCATGATTTCTCACAAGCAGTACAGCAGATCCATCTATGAGGTGCTCACTAACTATGGGGATGAAAGGGGAGAAGTCGATAGACAGCACCACAGGAATTATTTCCAGTGAAATCAGCACAAAGTGGAGGGAACAAAGGCAGAGAGACTACTGAAACAATCAAATCTGGAAGGCCTTCATTCTTCTGCAAGAACAGTTTCAGCAAAGCCCATGGAAAGTCATGCTAGGAAAGGATTAAGCGAAAACTAAGAAGGGGCAAAATTTGGGCCAGAATATATAGAACACTGTGACAAATGTAGGTGAGAAAGAAGAACCCAGCAGGGGTGAGGAGATGGAGGGAAAATACATCGCGGGATGCGTGAAAGCTTTCCTTAGGCCAGACCAAATGAGAAAGAATGCATATGCCACACTGCCTGAACGCCACCCACTCGTCATTTGTTCCACGGATGGGCTTCCTCTATGTTTAGCAGCTCTGTTCCAAAGTACAATCCATAGCTGGAATAAGTTCCCCATCACAGGATCCACTGATACAATCAGGGGAGGGAGTAAAAGAGAAATGTGGCATTGAATGTATGGAAGGAAACAAGTTATGTAAGATAATACAATCTGTTTGATCCAAATATTTTACATTCAGCATCTATAAAACAACTTGCAAGTGATTATGTACGAACGCAGATTATAAACCACAGAGTTGGTGCTTGCCAGAAATGAGTGGCAGCACATCACAGGCGTTAGTGCTCTGCTGCCAAGAAACAAGCAGCAACTCAAGTCCCAGTTTTCTGAAACAGATTTCATTTTGCAAAAATAGCTTTTGTACGATCAGTTCGGTTTTATTTATCTGCAATGTCTTGTGACCTGGTCGCACAGCAATCTCTGGTGTTGCCAGGCACCTGCCTACAAGGGGTTGCAGGAAAATCTTTGGTAGCATGAGTTTTTTTAGCTGCATTTAATCAGGCACCATCTCTTGCCCTCAAGGCACAGCTGCACTAGACAGACCTAGACAGATCCAGCCAGATGTGAACTAGCTCGACGCGTTCTCCAAGCTGGTCAAGTGCAAGCGGGTCCTGGTCCAGATGTCAGAAGGCCAGTGTGAATGCAGGACTTGGGGCCCCAGAACCAGCAGGAGAGGTGGGCTCCATCACACTAAAACTCACCCCTGCCTGATTTGGAGGCTGGGTACGGGGGTTTGTGCCTGCCTGCACTGCCCTGATAATGGAACTCAGCAGTCAACCAGCCACAGCACTCAGGACCCCCATTCCTGCTCCTCAGTGCTCTCACAACTTCCCTTTCTCTAGTTCCTGAAAGGCTTTTTGGTAGCCATGGAAATCCCCAGAGAAGTTCTGGTTGTATAAGTCATCTGTACCATAATGAGTATATGAGCAGAGCCCTGCCCTCAGCCTGGGTGTCTGGACATCTCACAGCACAGCTCAGCAATACTAACATAGGCTGAGGGCAACTGGCTTTGCTGTGCAAGTCAGAAAAGGGAGGGAGTTGGAAGAGGCAAAACAGAATCAGCAACTTGCAGCCTGTCTGTGTTTGGGCTGAATAAGTGCAAATTTAATATCTTTTCCCCACTCAGCATATGTGCTGCAGCCCATTTCTGTGTTTTAGCACAGGCACAACTAATTTTTAATAGCTACCCTGTCTGTTCTCTCTCTAAGCTGTAACTGTCTCAGACAGCTCTTCCAGCAGCAGCAAGGCAAACACAGCTGTTAATATCCATGCAGATTCCAGAATGGGTGTTCTTAGCTCTTCTGGGTGGGGGACAGTATCCTGTATGTCTTTCCTGCGGTGCATTCTACCTATTGAAGTACTGGAATCTTGAATTATCTCAGTGTGTTGAGCACACAAGTGCTGGCAGGAGATGGTGGCTCTCACTGAGCATGTGTTTATAGTGAGAGATGTGGCTGGGTGCTGCAAGGCAACAGGCTCATCTCTAACAAACGAAGGCAAACGAAACAGGTACTTGGGGTTTCCTGCTAAGAAGGACATACAATAAACAGGAAAACACACCGTGTCAGTGAAACCAAGAGGGGAAGTGTTCTTTGACAAAAAGAGGGATGGCTGCATCCCTGACAAGGCAAGCTGTCCTACTGGTGAAAGGAAACCCTGGACAAGCCTCCTCAGATGCATTATTTGGAGGAGGCTCATGCCTTCTAGGCCTCCTAAATACTACAAAGGGTTGGTTCAATTATAATAATTACTCTGCTTCAAACTTGAGGCCTCCTGCACAGGCTCCAGATGGAAACCACATCAATGGCCAACTCTGCTGTACTTGATACACGCAGCAGAACACACTCTCTGCAGCATGTGCAGGTTTGGCAAGCTGTTTTGGCAAGCTGCTTTGGACCCAAGCACGGGGGTAGCTCACGTGACTGAGCCTCCAAGTGTGTCCATGTCCTGCACGTCCCTGTGAACCCAGGAACAGTAAGTGCACCACTGGACTAGGGACAAGGACAGTACGGTTGGTCGTGTACCAGATACTCAAGCATCCTACTTTTCCACCTTCACTAACACAATCTCTCCTTATCTCCAGCAGGAGTTTCACCCAGGCAGAGGCAGCAGGGCTCGTCCTGGCCACGGGTACCAGTCAGTGCTGCCAAAGCAGGCTCACAGAAACCTGGACCGCTGCTGGCCAGCACAGCTGGCCAAAAGAGAACAAAGGCAACATCGTGCCAGCTGAATGGTATTCCTGAGCGTATCCACTGTCCCAAACCCCTTGCTTTCCAACACTAAGCCCCAAAGGTGAGTGCACCAATCTTTGTTTACCACTTACTGCACCGTTTCCAGCTGAACTTCACCAAAGTGTGCTTGAAATGGGCTTAAACCAGTGTGAGAAGGCTTTTTCATCTGGGTGTTGTTGTTAGTCTATGGATTTATTACAGCACCGTCTGTACTGTAACAATGATTTCTCTTTTCGGAGTTAGTCACAAAGCACTGTTCACACTCAAAAAATATTTGGGAATTTGGGGGCTTCGGCGCTATGCTGTGGCCTTCTTTATATCCACAGCTTTATCGTGCAGTAAACCCAGCAAGAACTTTGCGCAAACAATCAGAAGCCTAAGGCTTTCCAAACAAAAAATACCACCCTACTTTGATCTAACTGCTGGGAAGAAATTGTGGTTTCCTGACATTTGGCAATTAGCAAGTAAGCCAGGGCAAAAACAAGCCTGCAAGTTCAAAGTGCACGTAACAAACCAAGGCCATAATATCCCACAATCACCCCCACAAACACCTATCCCCAGAACTGCACTGTGCTCAGCACCCTTATCTTCTCTTGGGAACAATGGGGGCTAGACAGTCTCAGTATTTTTCCACTGTTGACTTCTTTAATATTTAAAAGGGCAGCTGCTCCAACTGTAAACAAGAAGGGTGGCACTTTCCTTCCCCTGACACACTTGCAAGAGCATCAGCCAACCCTGAACGAGAGCCAATTCCCCCAAGGGAACCCGCTAGAACTGCAGAGGTTCTTTGTGTGCTTTACACGAAGTTCTGAAAAAACCATGGCTCCAAGTGTGCCACAGACAGGCAATGAAAAAGGCGCTTGTGTCCCTGTGGCAGGGTTCCAGCATCCTGCCCAGCATTTCGAGTGGTCTGTGTGCTATCAGTGTTGCCTCTTATGCTTGATAAGGAACAGGCCATTGACAGTCTATTAAAATGGAGAGAAAGGACCTCATTGACTTCAGCAAGCCTCAGAACAGGCTTAAGTGTCCTCTCCTGACCCCTCTCAAGCCATCTGGAAAAACGGCTTATAAGCTTGTCTCTGCCCACAGAGAGCAGATCCAATATCCCTGTCCCGATGGAGGGAAGTGGCTGTTCTCAAGTCAGACCACTTTTTAAATGCTAAAAGAGAAGGGGCTCAGAATTGAGTTTTTAGACATCTCGGATGTCAGCTACATTTCTGTGATGTGACACGTGTCTGTTGCCAGTGCCAGGTCTTTTCAGGAAGTCTTACACTTGCTTTTATGTATTATTTAAAACAAACAAACAAACCCACAGCAAAACTAACCAACTACAGCAGACCACATTTTGCGCTGACCCTACTAACAGGAGCAGAAAGGAAGGACCACCTCACTTCCACCCTCTGGAAGTTCTATGGAATGATTCCTAAATGGTTAATGCACATGTTCAAAACCCAGAAGGTTGTGCAGTGCAGTAGCTTCTGGACAGAAGGGAGAGAGCAGAGGTCGTGTTGGTTTTGAAAAGGCTGAGAGGACACCAAAGGACTCTGACAGCAATGCCACTGTCCTCTGCTGAGAGCACTCGTTCCACAAGACAACTTCCCAGTTTCTGTGAGTTCGGTAATTATTTTTGCAACATTCTCTTCTCTACCTGTTTCTCCTCCTCCTGTTTCTCCCCACCCATCCTTAAGCTATCCTAGCTGCTAATCCTTACTTGCTTTAGAAATCAGAGTGAGCAGCCTTGAATCCCAACACCTTTGGAACCATCCAGTGAAAGTTCAGGCACATCTGTATATCACAGTGCCAGAAAGACCTCACACCCTTCAAGTGGCACCAACCCCACTGTCTAAAACAGATTCTGAAGTCCAGATTAGGAAATACAAAGCAAAATACCTACCTTATATGAGTCTGGGAAACATTTATTTACCATTTTATGCTTTTCCTAGACATGAAAAACTCCTGATAACCATTCTATGGACACTGCTTTACAAAAGCAAATGGAAGAATCATTCTCGTGCTGTGCCAAGGGAGATGCAGAGTCACACAGAGATGAAAACATTATTGGTGGTTTTTCTGCAAAGCAGTGGCAGAATTAACATCAAGGATTTGTTCCCCATCATTCCTCTCCTTCCTTTTTTATGAGGCTAGCCAACTATATGGTCACAAAATTAAATTAGCTCTGTGGGGAGGCTTCATGACTGGCCACCACTTAGAGGTATCAGTTGTTGTTCTGTATCTGTTACTGCTCCTCTGATTCAGTAAGGGCAGAGGGAGTGAGGGAAGGAATTAAAAAAGCAGTGCACTAACCTGTCTCCAGTTAGTGGCATAATGACATGTGCCTGGGTGGAAAACACGATAAACGACAACCTCATCTTGGGGCTTTAGAAAAGGGAAAGAAGGCAAAAACACATTTCAGAGAAACATACAGATGCACGGCATTTCATTCACTTATTCAGGTTTCATTCACGTGATCTTTATTCTCCAGCTTCCTAGGAACATACTTTTGAACTACGAACACAAAATGAGAGAAGTTAAAGGATTTTTGCCCATCCTCTCCTTACCCAGATGTCTGGGGAACAAAGTAGCAGAATTATTACTCTCTCTCACATGACTAGGCCCCTAGTGATGTAGCCTCCCCACACACAGAAGGTAAAGCACATCCTTTGGAATTGTCAGGGCCACTGGTGTAACACCAAGGCAGGGACACCATTTGGTTCCCTCCTGCTACCATGGGTACTAACAAGACACATTTCCCATCTTTGAAACTGACCCTGTTAATTTCCCCTTTTCTTGCAGGATGACACAACATCTATTTCCAACTCTGCTTTTTGTTTATCAAATCCTCCCAGTCACAGAACCAGCACCTACTGACTGTCTCAGCCCTGAGAAAGCAGCATGCAGACTCTTCCAGAGTGAGACTGGGTTTGTTTCTCTGACCAGACAGTTGTGAGACTTGAAAATTTCTTCCCTAAAAGCATCCAGAGAAATGTCATGGTAAAAAGCAATGTTGTATGAATTGATTTTATTAAGGAATTAAATCCTTTTTTCTTTTTTTTTTTTTTTTTTTTAATTTATTTTTAAGAAGGTCGCCTGTTTCTTTGCACAAGGTTACAGGGAATCATATCTAATTAGCAGTGGAAAACACTTAGGAGTTGCCTGACACTCTGGAGGCCCAAGACAGGAACTTTCCCAAGGTAAGTTGTAACATTTCTCCTACATGATTTTAAATTTTACTCAGCACAATTTTAATATATTCAATAACCTTGTAATTCACTGTATATGAGTATGAGCGTTAATTAATCAGGTTAAGGTTAGTAAGGCATTAAAACTTGTAAAGCTGAATGACCATATGTTTTCAGTTCACTGATGTCAATGATGCAACTTAAAATTATTGACATCAAGGGAATATAAGTACTGCAAGTCTGCACGGAACTGCACAGACCTTGGATTTAAGATCCAGGCTTGCAGTCTATCCCTAATGGTTCTGCATACCAAAACCTGAGATGGTCTAAATTAAATTGGAATCGAAACCAAGGGATCATCACCCTTTTGAGCTGCCAAACAAAACCAAGTACTTGCAATCCCAGCCTCCGGTAACTGCATCACTGCCTACGGATTACCGCGAGACTTCCCTGTTGGAGATGCGTCTCCACGTGCAATACCCTCTGAGTTATGTTTTAAACAACTTCCCTTCAGGATCCCCACAGAACCATTCTCTCCACAAGCCAGCTCATCCATGCCTCCTCTGTGAGCACTCGGACACTGGGATGGGGATGCAGCCAGACCTCCACACAAGTGTTGCAAGAGGGAGTGTCACTTGGCTGGAGAAGATGCTGAACTGAAAGATTTCCACTGAACAAGCACCACCCTCTCAGGGGGGCAAATGTTTTACCACCTACCCAAAGAAGTCCTGCTTTGATATCAGGCTCTCTTTTTCCTTTTGTTTGGTTTTTTTTTAATTCCAGAGCTTACAAAACAACTTTCTAAAGTTTCTGTAGCCCCCGTGACAGAAGTTTTACAGAAGTTTACAGAAGATTTGCTTTTGACAAGATGAAAATAAGCAACACTTAGTTATAAAAGCCTAACTGTATCCTTTTATTAGCAAGCCAAGATCACAACTGCGTTCTACACTCAGTTTTCCTTAGCAACACCTACCACACCATCTCTGCCTGTTTATGGTGGGGGATTCCTTTGGTTTATTCTGGATTTTGTTGTAGGGCTTTTTAAAGCAAAGCACTGCAATCCTCAGCTGTTTGTACAGAGCAGTCAGCCAGGATTTATAGCTATTTCAAGAGGAGCTGGACTTGCCCGACAACACTGCTGACAGTAACAAAGTTGATTAAATTTAAGTACAACAAATGCACTGGCTACATGGCACGGGCTTCCTCTGCATTTGAGTTTTAACACTGCTCTCTTCCTTTTGACCTGCGCTATATATTTACACATATGTTTACATCTGTCCAGACTGGTTTTTTATACAGATCTCCAAACATGGAATTTGCGCAGTACTCCGTCAGAAATTAAGCACATGGTATATTGAAAAACAAGTTTTAAAAAACTTTAAATCACGTCTAAGAGTCATTTAAGAGATTAAGTATTTAAAGACACATACTGTCCCCTTTTTGCTGAGCCCCAGGCACAAGAAAATAACTTAAAAGTTTCCACTATTTTCCAGCCATTTGGGTCTTAAAAGCCAAAATTTTAATGTGTTTGTGAAACACATCCCCTCAGCTTGCAAAAGCATGGGGACCGGGGCGGGGAGGGGGGGTTTAACACAGCCCAGAATTACCCCAGCATCACCTCGGGTGTCATAAGCAGAACCACGTACCTCACAAATCTTTCTGTCAACTGATTTACAAAATTAAAAATCTCTCGCCAGTTCGTCGCCACGCTCCCAGACCTAGAAGGGAAAACCAGAGCACATCAGCGGCCTGATCTGGGGTGACATTTCGGGGAGAAACTGACAATATTCGCTGTTCCAAATATCTCGAGGTACCGCCAGCTCTTGCCGGTAAGCTTCTCGCGATTTGTTGCGCATCCCGCAGTGAGGCAGCCCGGGCCTCGCTCCCCCCTCGCCCTGAGGGCGATCGCGGCCGCCGAACTTCCCCACAAAAGCCGGGCCGCCGCTCCGGGGCAGGCGGCAGATGCTGCCGCCGCTCGCCCTTCCAACGTGTCCGGCCGCAAACGCACCTCCGGGGGAGAACTTCCAACGGCCCCTCTCCACATCCCCTCAGCGAAGTCCCGGCGGGATTCCCGAACTTCCCGCCGAGCCCCTCTCGGTGTGTTTCCCGCCGCCTCCCCTCAGCGCCCCCCCGCGCGCGGCCCCTCAGCGCCCCTCGCGCCCCCCGCGCGCGCGGCCCCTCAGCGCGCTATGGC